>JAWMRD010000189.1:0-19595 GCA_035584875.1 Syndactyla subalaris | reverse complement strand
GCTTGAAGTGGAAAGAATGTTTTCTCTGCAGAATGTTGTGGATTTGAGGAGGAACCAGGCCAGTGCTGAACTCATGAATGGCTGCAGTGTAGTTGTGTAATGCCTTCCCAGAAGTCAGGAGTTCCTTGGAAATGTACCCAGGCCACTGGTGGAATTTCATCCAACAGAGTGTGGAAAGATCCGGAGGTCCCCAATTTCAAGGGTATTGCTGAGGGGGAACATTTCAGTTGGTTTTTCCTCCCAAACACAGAGGGCTCAGGGCACAACAGATTTGCCCCTCTGGGCTGGAAAGGGTTCCCACTGCGAGCCTGAAGTGTAGGAGTGTTCCATGTATATCCTTTGATAGAGGTTTTCCCTTTTTCCACACAGTTCCACATCCCTCCTGAGGGATCCTCCCTCCCCAAACTGGTGGTGCTGGTTCCTGGGACCATTTAGGATCCCCCAACACCTCAGGACCATCCGTGGATCTGACCAGGCTTCCAGCAGCACTTCCAAATGAATTCCCCAGCCAGCCAGCCTTTGCTCTTGGCTTCTCCCTGTGCTGGGTGAGGAGCTAGAGCTCCCTCAGGGGAAGGCAGCCAGCAGGACAAGGGATAAAGAGCTGGAAAGGGCCTGGGAGAGCCATGGAAAGGCAGAGATAAGGACCCTGTGCACGTTGTTCCCTCCAGAGTCACACAGAGCAGCCTTTAAAAGTGATGCCACTTGGGATTCACCTTCCAGACGTTGCTACAGGTGCTCTGATGGAAGTGCAGTGTGCTGGAATTGCAGGCCCATTGTGAGCCTGGAAACAGTGACCTGGGGCTGTTTTCACTAAAAAGGTAATTACTGGGCTTGATTTATGAGCAAACAGGAGTTTGCAAAGGGTTTCTCAATGCTGGTCCAGAAATCCATGAGCTTTATGTCATGTGGAGGAGGCCCAGGACACAGGGCTATTTTTCACGTAGTTGTTAGCAAGTGTTATTAAGAAAATGAAATGTGGAGCTGGATCCTGCAGGCCTTTTTACAGCCATAGGGTGAGGACAGAGCAAAGGTGCTCTGGGAAGGTCTGGCATGGAAATGACATTCCAATCTCAGACAAGACACTCAAATTTTAGGCCACCCTGCTGGCACCAGAGGAGTGGATGACTTTGCTGGAAGAGATGATTGCAAAAGGGACACAGAGAAGGTCTGGAGAGCAATAATTCTAAATAGCACTTCAGGAATGATGTCATTTCAACCAAAAAAGCAATGTTGAACATTGGGCAATGAATTCCTTTGGAGCAACAGCAACCCGGGGCCACCAGCCAAGATGAGGGAGAACTTCTACAGCACAGAGTAATGAAGAGCCTGTGGAAAGTCCAAAGCATGCAAGGTCATGGTGGAAAACCAGAGGAGAATAATCCTGAGGAGAGGCAGATAAATAACCTGGAATTCTCTCTGAGCATGAGGGGTTACCAGGACAAGGAGGGGAGGGAGGTGTTACAACTCCAGACAAACCATGTGTCTTGGTCAGTCCATGTGTCTTTCAGAAGGCAAATCTTGGGACAGATGGAGCACTGGGGTAGCCTGAAAGATTGGGGTGATCCCAGAGGGATCCCTGTGATCCCAGAGTGGTCCCTGTGATCCCAGAGTGATCCTGAGCATCTCAAACCAACTCCAGTTACGCCCTGCATCCACCTCCTTCACTGGGGAGGCCAAAAGGCTCAAACAAACCAAGGGGTGTTGTTCCTGTGGACTGAAAAACTTGAGGAACAGCAGAAAACATCAAAACCATCATGTAAAACGTGCTTGGTGTCATTTTTGCTTTGCAGGATGACTCCTGGTGCTGCCAGTGGGCTGCAGTGATGGCTCCCCCTCAGGATGGGCTGCAGGAACTGCCCTTTTCCATGCAGTTTTAAATGAATTCCCAGCAATTCAGCCATAAAGAGCCTGCTCGGGTTTATATCAACCTGCCCATTTTGTCCTTTGTCTCCCATTTGTTCCCTGTTCCACTAGAGGCCACCACAAACCTCAGCTGGGAAAAAAATAAAAAGAAGGAAAGCAAAGCAGTGGAAGGGGCACCTGCAGCACTTGATGGCCAAAGCTCCTGTTTTATGAGGAGATTTAGAAGTGGAATTTGGATCTCTCCAGAAACAACTTCTCTCCCCGCTGCGTTGGGAGCAGCTCCCACATGTGCCTGGGAGCCAGCGAATGATCTCAGGCTGTGAGATCAGATTTTGCTGAGTGTTCAGGGTTAGGCATGTTCCTTCCTCTTTCCAGAAGTTCTCCTCTCCAAGCCATGCGTTGAGGTTTGATTTCCTCGGGAAATGTTGGCCCTCACAGGAGCCTTTGCTGCTTTTGTGTGCAGACACTCAAACGTTTCGACCTTGGCTCCTGCTTTGCCAGTACAACGTTGCTTTTGTCATGCCTAGTTATTCACCTGAGGCCTGGGGTTCCTGGAATTGTGTGTGCTTTCCTGGAAGAAGGGTTGGAGGGTGGAATGGCTTGTGCTGAAAGCCTTCAAAAGGCTGAAAAGATGTCCAGGAGAGACACAAGGCAGCTGGAGTTTGGGGAGAGCTCTTGGATTCCTCTCTCCTGATGGGTATTTTCTGGCTGTCGTGGTCTCAGGAACTTGATGTCACTCACACCCAACGTGTCCTGGCTTGAGGAAAGGTTAATGGAAGATCCTGACTGCTGGGCTGGCCAAAATTGGACTTTATTGAAGGGACGTTGCAAAAATACAGAGGATCAAACTTCTTCTTCCCATGTGGAATTAGAATTTATCTGTGGCCCTGACAATTAGGCTAAATCTCACCCTTGCAATCCGTGGATGGGGAGAGCAGTTCAGATGAAGCAAGGACTGACTTTGGATCTTTACCCACACCAGGATCCTGAAAAATATTGTGAAGAAGAGTGGATTCGCTTTTGTGGCTGTTTTTCAGCTTTGGGTGGGGTCAGGAGGAGGAATTGCCAGAAATCTCCAGAGCCAGTTCATTCCTGTGAGATTTCTGGGCTGATATTTTCTTGAGAACTCCAGAGGTTTGGATTAATCTCCAGCCTCCATCCTTCTGGAGAGCTTCCCACCCCTTGTGAGCCTGTACATGCCGTTTTTCCATTTCTCTAGGGGTGAAAAAAAAAAAATCCCCCAAACAACCCATAGTCTGGATGATGTTGAATTTTCCTCTGAGTTCATAAATGATGTCCAAAGAAGCACCAGTTTTGGACACAGCCCGTGGTCTGTAATGTCTCAAAGCTCAGAAAATAAAAGCTCTGTGTGAGCAGAGATGGGTGATAAGATGAGCTGAGGGTCTGTGAGCCAGCAAATCCATGGATTTAGGAGCCAGGGGCTCATTTCCACAAGCCATAAGGTTGGTGAAACCAGCAGTTCCACCAGTGCTGCTCTTTAATTTGACCTCCTTAATTGATTATTTTGATTTGCACCTCTTAATGACCTGCTCTCAGCCTGGAGGAGGGAGCCCAGCTCCTTCAGCACTGTGTGACATCTCAGGGCTGAGTGGGGACACCCTTTGCAGGAGGGTTTCATACTGTTCCCAAACAGGGGTCTTATTTCTGCTTGAAAAATCAGCTTCCTGTCTGAGGACCATCCCAGTCCTTCCCCACCCCCAGACTTTGGGTCCTGTCCCTCCCAGGACAGCCCTAGTTATCCTTGACAGCAAGCCTATGGAATGCCTCAGGCAAACCCTGGAAGGGGCACACGGGAAGGTTTGTCACTCCCTGCTCCTCCTCGAGGAGCTGGAAGGCTTTTGTGGTCCAGCTTTGGAAGGCAGCAAAGGCAGTTCCAGGGAGAAGGTTCAGCCTTGTTTGCTTGAGCTCCCAGATCAGCTGAAGGGGGGGAGAAGCAAAACAGATTGAGGCAAGGCTCTGCTCTCCCAGCCCCAGGGGGGGAAAGGTGATTCTCATGGAATATCAGGGCTCTGTTATAACAAGAAACCCATTTTCTTATTCAAGAGTCTCAGTTTACATAACCAGAGCACTTTGGAGAACAACCTGGACAATTTGCTGGTGCTTCCTTTATCCCTCTGTCCTCTGTGCCCTCCATGAATCTGCTCACTCCCCAGCAGCTGCAAAAAGCACCTACCCTGGAGAATTCTCCCTGGAGAATTTTCCCTGGTATAAGAAAAAGACATATTTCTGTGCACAAGTGTTAAATGACTCATATTAAAACTGAATTTAAGTGTGTAGCCTCTCCCCGAGATGAGACAAGAGAGCATTGCATTTAGGAATTGATCCCCCCCCTCCCTTTCTTTGGCCCATTTGGTGTTTTGAAGAGCTGAGTTTGGAGAAAGGGGATTATTGCAGAGTGATCGATCCTTTCTTCCTCTTTGTACAAGTTAAATCTCATTTCCAGCAGGGGAAAGGTTTCTGTCTCCTGCCAACAGCTGGCTGCCAAGATCATTTTTACAGAGCACCTCTTTGATCACTGGTGTCCTGAAAAGACCTGATTGCTCGGGGCTGGGTCTGCTCCTTTCCAGCTGTTCAATCCCCCTGGGTATCTTCCTTCAGGCTTTGGGAGTTTTTTAATGTCAGCAGGGCAGTTAATTACACTGAGAGGGCAACTGGGAGGGGAAAAACAGCCCCTGTTTCAGTGAGCAAGAGGAAGTGTCAGGAGAATTGCCATTACTCTGGAATCAACACTTATTCAAAAGCTGTGGCTTTTTGCTGTGTGTGTTCAGGGGACCTGAACAGGTTTGCTTAACACAAACCTGTGGCATGGAAAAGCTCCCGGTGCTCCCTCGAGATTCCCAGAGAAAGGGCAGCTTTGTGGGCTGTCTGAACACAGTTATTAGAACTGCTGGGGAGGGGAACTCACCACTCCAGACGTGCAAGGCAGCAGCTGGGAAGGCCAGACTTGCTCTGTGGCTCCTTGGGCTGTGCCCACAGAAAGCCCAGCTCTGTCTCCTGTGGATGGAGGCTCCAGTCCTTGGCTCTCCCAAAAAACCAGGCTTGTCTCTGGAGTCCCAAACCAAATGTTCCCCTTTTTTCCTGCCCTCTGTTGTGGGTTTGGCTGCGCTCTCTGTGCCAGAGGTGTCGATGTTCTGGTGGTATTAGGTAGCAATATTATCAGGTTCTTTGGGATCTTCCTCACTGAAAGGAGGGATGGAAGTGCTAGTCTTGTTTTGAAGCTGGATGCCACAAGGCTGCAGGCCTGTGCCAGCTGGTGGCCACTTTGAGGACAGCAAACCCTCCTCTGGGCCGTTTCTGTGTAAAGGACACACAAATGTCATTACCCAGAGACAAGATGTGCATTTTGTGGAGCTGCTGAGCCAACCGTGTGCAGCCAACATCAGTGGGGAGATTCCTTCAGCTTCAGAGTTCTGCCTGTCCAGGGGTCGATGCCAGATGTTCCTTTGGAGTTAACAAGTCTTGGTCCATGTTCAAAGCCAAGTCAATGCTCCCTAAGAGAGGTCCCAAAGCTATTAAAGCGTGGACGTGCTGTCTGCCCACCTACACGTGTGATCTCAGAGCCCTGAGCACTTCCAGTCCTGGCTGGAATGAGCCAATTCCTGTTTACACTCTTCCCAAAGACCCCTGGATTACAGAATTAGAAAGTCTGACCACAGAGATCAATTATATACAACATTTAGGGGAAAAGAAAAACCAGTCAGCTTAGGAAAGCTTTTGGGTTTTTAAGCTTTGCCATCCCGAAGAGTTTTGGGCAGTGAGTTGGTGCAGAGGGAAGGCAGGCAGTGAATCTGTGTTATTGTCATTAGGACTCGGGGAGGTGTTTTTGAGGAGTGAAATCCAAAAAGGGAGACCACAGCCAAGGCCCTTTTACTGGGAAAACCTGCCTACTCTGAACATTAATGACAGCCCCAACAATAATTCCCAGCAAGCCGTGATGGCTTAACCATCACATCAGTTTGCATCTCTCTTGGTCAAAACAGCCTTCAGCCTTCTCCTTTTTTTTTTCCCCCTCCAGTACAATTCCAGTTAATTATTCCCAGTTTCCTCAATGTCTGGGCTCCTGCTGGCTCCTGGAGCAAGAGGAGCTCATTGTTGCAAACGAGCTTAACCCAGCGTTGGAAATCTTTATTGTCCCTGATAGAAAAGGGCATGAATAGCAAAGGAAAAAATGTGCACCGTTTCCTGTGAGGTTTTCACGCCCCTCCTGGGGGTGGGATTGCGACATGTGCTGGGGAATGGTTTGGAGCAGGGTGATGGTGAGGAGAGGGAGCTCTGGCAGCATCAACACCCCCAGCTGGAAGGCTCCTGTACAGGAGCAGCTGGAGAGGGTGGCAAGGATGGGATGGGGCACGGCTCTTCCCAATCCCACCATACAGCCCCTCTGGTTTGTCACCCCGTGTCTCTGCCAGCCTTCAAAGGCACCGACCAGGGGCTGATATGGAGTTTGTGGGACCTTCCATTGGCCTCCTGCCCTTGGTTTTGTGAAAGCCCTATTAGTTCCAGGTGTCTTTAGTTCTCCTCAGCCGGGATCCTGCTGACACAACAGCTCAGGCATTTTGGAAGGGGTCGGATCTTCGGCGTAGGACCCAGGAGGGTGGAATATTTGACACTGCTAAGACCTTTCTAGAGGCAGAAAGGAGATGATCAGAGCTCAGCAAACCACTGGGAGGTTCTGGACCCTATTTTAAATGAAGGCCAATGTCCAGGGTGATCTTGTATCCCTTCTTCTGGATAGACTTTGGACCTGTGTTGTGGCTTTGTCTCTGGTCCTGTGACGGGTCTCATGTCCTGCTGTTCCTGAGGAAACATCCTGGATGGAGCTACAGGTGACCAAATCCTTCTGGAAACCACCTGGAGAGTCTGTGAGCCACATTCTCCTGAGGTTCAGGATCTCACTTGGTCTTACTGTGCACTCAGACACCTCTTATTTCACAGAATCGCAGGATGGTTTGGGTTGGAAGCACCCTGAAGTTCATCCAGTCCCACTATCCCAGGTTTCCCCACGCCCTGCCCAACCTGGACACATCCAGGGATGGGGCAGCTTCTCCAGTGTCTCCCCACCCTCACAGCCCACAATTCCTTCCCAATATCCCATCTAACCCTCCTCTCTGTCAGTTTAAAGCCCTTTTGTTGCAGAACTGCAGCTCTTTGATGTTCCCTCCTCTTGCAGGAGCTCAGCTCCCCTCCCTGCTGCTCCTCACGGCTCCTACGTCGTCGTGTGTCCTTCTCCAGCCAACGTGGCCAGGGGATGGCACTTCCAGGAGGATCAGCCACTTGGGGCTGCCCAGGCAATGTGGAGGATCACTTATTTCACATGAATCCTTTTTTTAGTGTCCTTCTCTGCCAGTGTTTGTGAATGAAGATTCCCCTCCTCCAGAGGAGAGGGATGGTTTAGTTATTCCAGTGCTGGCACGAGCTTTGGCCTTCCAGGCTCGACTGCCTGGTGTGGTGTGACCCAGCACAAGCTGCTGAGCCTCTGAGGGACTCAGTTCCATGGTTGGAGAGAGGGTTCTTCCTCCCTCAGGAGAGAAAAGGGGGGATAAAAAGTGACTTCCCAGGCTGGTTATCCTGCTGGGAATCTCACTAGAGCAAGAGGAAAAAGCCTTGTGGGACAGGAGCTGCTTCTGGCTCTTCCTGGCAGTTCCCTGGAATCCCAGAAGGTTTGGGTTGGAAGGGACCTCAAAGTCCATCCAGAGCCACCCCATGCCATAATTAAGTCACCCCAAAGCTTCTCTTCTCCAGGCTGGACAATCCCAATTTTCCCAGCCTTTCCTCCCAGCTGCTCCATCCCCCTGACCATCCTGGTGTGGGTTTGATGACTTCCAAACCTCCACAGCTTCCCAAATGTGCCTTTGTTGTGTTTGCTGGTCAATCATGGAAAGCCTCTCTTGGGTCATGCCGGTTCTGGTGACTCTTTTTGGTTGTGGGGTGGGAGCTGAGGAGAAATAAATTGGAATCTGGGTCTTTTTGATGGGATCCCTCCCTCAGACTTCGGGAAGCATCTCTGGGCCTTTCCTCAGGAAGATTTTGCAGCTACTTTTGTGCTCTGACATTATGGTTGGTTGTGTTTTGTTGCATTCAGAGAATGAAACTCCAAGGAAATATTCGGGGTGGAAACAGAAGTTCCCTTGAAATTCAGCTTTTCATGCCTGGTAAGTACAAAACTCATCAAATCTCTACTGGTTTTGGAGGAATAAGCAGGAAATTGGGATCTGCTGGAGTTCTGATCTCACCTGAAGGGAGGTCTCACTGCCTGTGGTGTCAGGAAGTGGCTTCCCCTGGGAAATGTCCCTGTCACAAGGTGCCAGTGCCTGTGTGATGTGGTTGTGCTATACCCAGTGTTATGGCACTGCCACAGCGGGTTGGGTGACTTTTATTCATTTTAGGGTTTAGTGACATGAGTCAAATTCCATTAGGAGGGAAGAAAACAGCAGGGGGAATGAATGACAAACTTAGCAAAGAGCCACGTCCAGCCTGGCTTCCCTGTCACTGCACTTTGCCATTGGTGAAATGAAGAAAACAAAAACATTGCAATTATTTATAAAAGGTCTCCAGTGCCTTGATTTCCAGAGGAATTCCGAGCTAGAGACACAGCCCAGACTGCAACAAGCTGTAACTGCTCAAACATGCAGCAAACCACAACCTGGGATGGATTATTCTGTGGATGGAGGGGAGGGGATAGGGGGGTTCTTCCCATTGACTGATGGATTCATTTAGGATATTTGCATCGCTCTGGGTGTTTCTGTCAGCTAATGAATCTGTCTGCCCCAGGAACTGCTGCTATTGTTTCCCAGTAATACCTAAATGTTGTCACCTCAGCACTGCAAGTAGCTCCAAGTAGATCGTTTGCAATCCTGTTTGTTGGGATTGTGTTTTAGCAACAGAGGAAATGTGTGTTTGTACATAATCAAGCTGTAAAAGCGTGTTTTGCAGACTCCTGAGAGCAGGAATTTGTTTTGTCTGGGAGCACAGAGGAAGGTAGGAGAAGGCTGAGGACCCTGCTGGCAGCCAGGCCCCAAACTCCAGCATCTGCTTCTTTTCCCAGCCTGGATTTTGGGAATTTGCACATGTTGGGCAGCAGGATCCAAAGGAACTACAACTGAAAAGAAACTGCTGTGAAATTCTGATTTCCCTGTGGGGCTTCTTATTGATCTGCTCCTGAAAGGGGAATGGAAATGGGTCAGGTTGGTTCAACTCCAGTTCCCAGAATCCTGGAATGGGTTGGGTTGGAAGGACCTCAAAGCCCATCCATTCCCACCCTTGCCATGGGCAGGGACATCTCCCACCATCCCAGGCTGCTCCAGCCTGGCCTTGGGCACTCCCAGGGATGGGAACAGGGAAGGGAAACCTTTGTGAAGAGCCTTTAACGTGGATTGGGAGGAAAAGGAAGAGATGCTTTTGGAAATCTGTCCTTATACCTTTTCCATAATTTGATTTCCTACAAGCACAAATATATAAGAACCCTCGTGAAACCCTTCACGTCCCATCTCACAGGGTGGGAGATGTTTTCCACTTATTTTTAGAACTTGACCTTCCAAGACTGAAAAATAACTTTTTCCTTCTTCTGACTTTTGTCCTTCACTTGGCAAAGGCCGGTTAAAAACACAGAGATGGAAAATATTTAAACTTTAAACCAGCAAGAGCTTTTCTTTTCGTTGTTTGTTTGTGTCCTGCTTTCGTTTGTGATGTCAACTCCAGGCAGGGAAAAAGGTGTAACGAACCTGGCACTGCCCAGAGGCAAAAACACCTTCCCACTGAAGCCCAAATAAACACTGTTTGCTCCTCCCTTTATTTTTTAAATCATTAAAGCTTTAAAAATTATATTGACCAATCTGGGAGATGTTTCCCCGGCAGACAATAACAAGTTCAGACATATCAGCTCCTGAATTTGTCCATTTGAAATAACTGAGCCAGGACCAAACGCTCCCTGATCTGCTGCTGTGTGTTAGAGAGTGATTTAAGGGATTTCACATCTCAATTTAGAAAGGCAGGAAACAAATCCAAGGCAAATAAAGGTGGGAATGAGCTCACCCTGTGGAGCCACCGTGTCTTGCTCAGCCCCAGCAGCCCTGGAGGAACCAGTTCCCTTTGACTCTGGAGGGGTATTTTGATCCCAGGAACTGCTGCAGCCTAAAGAGAAATGGCTTTGGGTTTCCAGAGGAGGTAAAGAAAATGCCTTCACAGGCAGAAGACCTTAATTCTTTCTAATGTCCATTATTTGAGTTGCTTCAGTCCACAGCAAAAATCCCAGAGAAAATTACCTGACTTCTCAATAACGTGGCTTAGATGAGTTAATTTGGAGGTTAAATAATAGACTTGTTAGAAAACATGGTGAATTTTCCATAGAATGTGATCCCCAGGATTATGAAATGAGGTTCTGGGCAGGTGAATTGTTCAGGAAGGTGCTGAACTTTGTACAGGGGCAGCAGGACAACCCTGGGTGGTCTCTGAGAGAGAATACAAAGCCCCTCCCTGGCTGGCTGGGGGTCACAGGGTGTGACAAACCAGTCACACTGGTGTCCAAACTGGTTGGTTCTGAGCAGCCTGACATCTCTTCTCCAAACCCAGTGGGGTTTGGGCCTCTGAAGACTCATAAACACTAGATGATCTGGTTATCTGGAGCCTGGACTTTCAGGCAGCGTTTTTATTGGGTGTCTGCTTTTAAGGTTGGTTGGTTTTTAAAAAAAAATTAGGGTTTTATGGGGTTTATGTGCTGACATTTGGCTTAGTTGGCACAAAACATCCTTTCTGCTCATCCACATTTTATTTGCCTTCCTTTGCACTGAAAAGGCCATGGGTGGACAGGGCTTGGAGCCACCTGGGCTAGGGGAAGGTGTCCCTGCCCGTGGGACTGGAGGGGCTTTGAGGTCCTTCCAAGCCAACCCATTCCTTGATTCCCCCTCTCTGCCTTCCCTTGTCTGCAGGCTGAGGATTTCAACTCCTGTCCCTCCACATTTCTCCTCAGAGTGACCCCTGTCCAGCCTTCATTCCATGGGACTTACATCTCTTCTTTCTGAAGTTTTATGACCTCTCCCCAGTTGAAAAGCCATAAAACCCCCCCAGATTTTTTTTCTGAATAGTTGGCAAGAACTTTCCTTTATCAACGACCCATTGGGCTTCTGATGAGCTAATGTGCTTTTCTTCAGTGCTCTCCACTACCATAACAGGGGCTCATGGGCTTCCTTGGAGGGTCCTGGAGGGAGGCTCTGCAAAGTCTGCATGCCTCTGGCTCCTCTTGACAACATCAGCATCCAACACAAGCTGGATGGACATCAACTCTCCCAGCTCTGGGTGAGGGACGTGGCCTTGGAGGGCCGTGTGACAGGGCATTTGTCATTCACTGCCCATTTGTTGCTAGAAAATACAAATGGTGACTAAGATTTCCCAGGCCAGCACTGGCAAAACCACTCTCTCTTCTCTTTAATTATACTTTGACACGGGTTTGATTCATGCAGGAATGCTGAAACCTGGGAATCTCTGTTGTTGTGAGTTCCCCAGAAATCCCAAACCCTCCAGGCTGATTTGCCTGGGGGTGGACACAGGAGAGGACACACTTGTGCCACAGAAATGCCCCTGTGGTGGCACTTTATTTTCAGGCTAAAAAGTGCTGGGGGCAGGAAAGTGTGAAATCCATGTGCTGCACCATTCCTGCAGCTTAAAACTAAGGATATTTAGGATCTTTAGGAGATTTACCCTGCTGAATGTGTGTGTTCACTGCACCCCGTTCCCTCAGAGCCCACAGGGCTGGCAAGGTGTTCCTCAACACGGGAGGTCTGAGGGCAAAACGAGGAAAGAAGAAAATCTTTATGTCAACAGCCGAGAATTTTGATAGTGCAGCACTTTAAAGACTGAGCTACTGTTGCCTGGGGCTTTCCTGCCTCGTCCCAGGGGTGTTGTGGCATCAACACACCGTGGGTTTCACAACCAGACGTGTGGGCAGGAATTTACCTGGGCTGCAGAGCGACCTTTTCACAGGTAACTCTTTAAGCTGCACTTTCCTGGAGGGAGCAGCTTGGACATTCCCTCTGGGCAGCTTTTCTTTGGCTGCTCCCAATGGATTTCTCAATCCCCTCTGTGTCTTCTGGTGGATGGAGACTGCACAGACACAAACCAGCAAAGTCTCCCTTCCTTCCTTCCCTTCCTTCCATCACCTCTGCACTTCATCCTCCCTTTAGGCAGGGCTGGGAGGGGGGCAAGAAACATCACCCTCCAGGGATCTGCCCAATTCCTCTGAAAGAGGCTGTGGGAGCTCCTCTCTGGACCTGGAGCACGAGGCAATAACTCTCCCCCAAGTGTCAGTGGTGAAACTGCCTTTGGGGACCTTGAAGAGCTTTTTCAGAAATTCTGGTGAAGCCCAGATGCTTTTTGGGAGCAAAAAGTTGCAGGAGGAAAATCTCGGAGGGATCCTGCTGTGAATCATCCGTCTGTCCCTTGGCCACAAGGAAGGAGGAAAACCCAAAAAGAATCCATTTGATTCTGGAATTTTCTGACCTATTTCGGTACGAGCTGGTCTTTAAACAAAAAAAAAAAAAAAAAAAAGAAATTAAAAAAAAAAATTAAACTCCTCTGCTGATGAGTTTCTCATATTGTTTACTTTTGTAACGCTTCTGTGGAGGAGCAGCCAGGAATGACGTCCACCCTCGTCCAGCATCCGAGTAGGAACTTCAGAGGAAGGAATGCAGCTTCATAAATAGCAAACCACAGGCACTAATGGGGAGCAGAGGCAAACCTGCAGGTCCTGGATCCACTGCAGGAGCAGCTCCTGCACCCACACTGCACCCAGAGCCCAAGATGATGCCACCTCTGGCCCTTGTTCTCCTCCTCTGCCTCTCCTGTCCCTTGGCCTCATGTCAGCAGAGAAGGATAGGTAAGTGCATTTCATTTTCTGGGTTTGGGTGTTCTCTGAAATGTGTGTGTTGCAGAAGGCAATGAGGAGGAAGGAACACTGCCACAATATTCAGGCATTTGGGGCTTTTAACTGTGTTAATACTCAGGCTCGGGTTTTCCCTCAGTTTCCCTCCTGAGCAAGGGAGTTTTTAAAAGAAAAAACATTTCTCCTGGAAATTTTGTTGGGTTTTGTCATGACCTGCAAGAGGCACTTTGCATTAATCTGCATTTTACACATGATTTAAGTTAAAACCCCAGGTCATACAGAATGTCCTGTCACAGGATCCTTGGATATTCTCTTTTCTTGTGCACTTGGAGCTCAGGGAAGCTCCAGCAGAAGTTCCAGTTTGTCTGGGGAATTCTCCACTCACAGAGGATCTGGGGGATCCATCAGACTCCCAGTGTCCCAGAGATCCAGGTGTGGGGACAGGACAAATCCCTGGAGAAGGATTCCCAGCAGTGGGAAAGTGCAAGTGCAGAGATTTCCTTTGGAAATCCCTCCGGAGCGCTGGAGCCCTCATTGTGAATTTGCATTTTCAACCCCAAACTGTGATTTTCAATTCCCTCTTGCCACTGGGGATGGAAAATTCTTCCCAGGAATAACGGAAGCTGCCCGAAGCCTTTTCTGTAGAGCTGAGCCAAACCCTGTGTTTGAAGTCAGAAATCCTGAGCAAACCCCTTGTTTTCAATAAATTAAGAAACGCCGCCTTAATTCCCTTTTTCTCTCTAAGAATGACACGTTTGTGGCACTTTCAAGGCAGTTCCCAAACCAAAAACGATTGGAGAGGTTACAAATATTCACCAAGCCCTTTTGGTTCCGTGCAGGGAAGACCCACGAGGTTTTCAGGCTCGTTCTGTCACATGAGAATGAGGGATTTTATGAAATGTGTGGCCTGGGCTCACAACTGTCCTTGGAGCTGGAAAATCCTCTGTGCTCAGGGATGCAGAGCCCAAACTCCAGCTGAATTTCCCCTGGGCACACAGAGCTGTTTGCAGGAGATATCCCTGTTTCTCCCTTCCCTGCAGGCAAGGTGTGATTTATGTCAGAGGATTGAAAAATCAAGAAAAAAATAGAGAAATGCTAGAAAAAATAGAGAAATGAGGCTGCACATTCCCACAGACAACGAGGAACTGCACAGTGGGATTTCAGCAGAAAATCTGCTTTGAACTTTGTGCCCAATTGGGGTTTTTTTTACACATTTCAAGTTTTCTCACAAATTCCCTCATTCCAGAAACCATGAACTCAACCCACCCATTCATTCCTGGGCACAAGACTAGACTTTAAACCCATCCCAGAGGACTTGGCAAGGCTGGAATGCAGCAGATGGGAGGGCAAAGCCCTGTGCAGGTGCCCTGGGCGGCCTTGTGAGGTGCTGGCCACGCTGTGTCCAGCACAGCCTGAGCAGTATTTTGTACAATATTTCATGGATCAGCACCTGTGTCTTTGTATCCCAAAGATCCCACCCGGCACTTTGAAAGGAAAGAACCCGCCCTCGGCCAGAAACCACTCAGTGACTTGAGAACAGGTGAGGCAGCAGCAGATGTGCCCCTTTTGCACAGCCAGTGGGAATGGCAGCACATCTGGGAGAGCCCCAGCCAAGAGTTGGGCTTTGGGGGAGCCCCAGCCAAGAGTTTGGCTTTGGGGGAGCCCCAGCCAAGAGTTGGGCTTTGGGGGAGCCCCAGCCAAGAGTTGGGCTTTGGGGGAGCCCTGGGGGAGCCCCAGCCAAGAGTTGGGCTTTGGGGGAGCCCCAGGCAAGAGTTTGGCTTTGGGGGAGCCCTGGGAGAGCCCCAGCCAAGAGTTGGGCTTTGGGGGAGCCCTGGGGGAGCCCCAGCCAAGAGATTGGCTTTGGGGGAGCCCTGGGGGAGCCCCAGCCAAGAGATTGGCTTTGGGGAGCCCTGGGGGAGCCCCAGCCAAGAGATTGGCTTTGGAGGAGCCCTGGGGGAGCCCCAGCCAAGAGTTGGGCTTTGGGGGAGCCCCAGCCAAGAGTTTGGCTTTGGGGGAGCCCCTTCCCAGCAGCTTCCACGGCACCGAATTATTAATGCGCTTCTTTTGGCAGCAGATCCTTCCCAAGTGTGAACTGCAGGGGCTGTGCCAGGGGGGCAGCTCCCAGGGCTGTTCCCTCCCTCCCTCCCTCCTTCCCTCCTTTCCTCCCAGGCACTGCTGATTGTCCAATTATCAAAGCAAAATTCCACCCATTATCCAAGTGTCTCTCGATTGCAGCAAAACTCCTTTTAGGGACTGGCCGAGACTGGTGTGGAGTCTCTGTCTTGAGTGTTAAGTTGTTAATGCCGGTTGGTTTACACAACTGAGGGCTCTCCTGTGCTTTTCCCAACACTTTGGCTTTTTCAGGAGGTGAAGTTGGGCCAGAAATGCTGGAACAGATGAGAGAAACCAACCGTGTGCTGGCGGAGGTTCGGGAGCTGTTGAAACAGCAGGTAGGTGAGAAAGGGGCTTGATTCCTGATATCCTGCAGGAGAGAGACCTTGGAATCCTCTGCCTTGCCTGCTGAGCTCTAGAACTGGGTCTCCAAACCATGGTCGAGCTGGTCTCCCCTCTGGTTTGTAGCTGAGATAAAGCTTGGAGGAACTTTAGGCTGGAAAAACTTCAGGTGGAAAAAAATTGAAGTTGAAAACTCAACTTGAAAAAAACTGAATTCCAAGTCCTGTGTCTGCAGAAAGGCAGCAAACAGGGGCAGAGAACCTTCAGATAGGGACACACACAGAGATTTCACTGGATTTAACTGGAAAACAAGTCACTTTTTCCTTGGTTTTGTGGGCTCAGTGAATCAGTGGAGAGTCCAAACTTGGAAGATGGAGAGACCTTTCAGCCATCCATTAGGGCCTGGAAAGGGAAGTCCTATGGAGTCTAAACAAGCTCTGTATTCACTCTTTCCTCTTGTTGTTTTAATCCTAAGCCTTGCTGGCTCCAGGACTCTGGAACTTCTTGGGTGCTGAGACCTTTTCCCATTTTCCTGAGGGGAGGGTGGTTTGCCTGGTCAGCTCTTTCAAGTGTGGAAAAAGGTTCCATTCTGCCCGTGTCCCCTGGGGGAGCCGAGGGATTCCCGGGCCAGGGAGCTGGAATGGAATGGCAGCACAGACTGGGCGGCCTCGAATCCACAAAAACATCTGCTGCCCTCAGCTCCTCTCACATTCCAGGCTGCTGCATAAATACCCACTGTTTACGAGGAATCAGGTCAGGCTCAGCTCCTGGCACCTCCAGCAATGATTTCCAGTGTTCCCTTCCAGCTTTTCTGTTTGTTCTTTCCCTCTTGCCACCTTTTTGCTTTGTATTTTTCTTTTTTTTTTTTAAATCCATGGCCCTTTTTCCCGACAACGCCATCCCAAAGCTCATCCTGGGGAGGCAAACCTGCATTTGCAACTGGAAAAACGAGGTGGCAGGTCAGAATTTTCTTAATCTCTGTGAAGATTTGCTAAACCTTGCTTTTCCTTTATTCAGCATCTCGGGGTGTTGGTAATGAGGGTGCAATAAGAGCAATGTGAGGTCAGGTTGATTCTCCAGAGTCAGATTGATTCCTCCAGGTCAGAGGGAGTCCAGAGGGAGTTTCAGGAATGGATTCTAAAGTCCTCCAGAGCTAAAGGCTGGTGGATCCTTGGCACAGGGGAACCACTGATGTCCACTGGCAGTGCCCTGAGCTCTCTGCTCTGCTCTCTGTCACCATTTCCAGTGGCAGAGCTGGGGACCTGGGTTAGGTCTGGCTCTGCATGGATTATTGCATGACCTCAGGACATGTCAGAGGGAAGGGAGTCAAACACAGTGGGGAAGCTTCTCCTAAAGCTGGGAGCTGCAGAGAGAAGCTTTGGTCAAAGGTTGTGGAGACACCAAGTTCCCAGGAGGGAAAAGCTGGTCCTGAGCATCCGGAAGGGTTTTCAGGAAGGGATTCTGCTGGGATTGCTGTCTGAGGTGCTGGAGAGCCCCAGCTGGAGACTGACACTGGGACTTGAGCCTGTCCCCTGCTCCCTCTTCACCAAAGGAACAACCTCTTCACTCTGCCCATGTGACAGAAGGTCCTGGTGCTGAAGGAATCACAGAGGGATCCCCAAGGATCATCTAGTCCAACTCAGGACATCCCAACAACCCCACCCTGTCCCTCAGAGTGTTGTCCAAACACTCCTGGAGCTCTGGCAGCCTCAGGGAGCCTGTTCAGTGCCCACCACCCTCTGGCTCCTGAGAGCCAGCCTAACCCTGCCCTGACACAGCTCCATGTACAAATACATTCAGTAGGAGCCCAGGGGAGATCAGAGAGGGCCTGAAGGGAATTTCCTCATGGCATGGGGAGCAAAGAATGGCCCAAGCAGTGCCAGAGGTTATTCATAGATAAGCAGGAGTGGCTTTCATGGGAACCTCCCCCTGCCTTTACTCTCCAGAACTGCTGGCTCAGCACCCTCTAGAGCAGAGAACACACATTTATTTCTCTTTCTCCGAGACACTTGTTTCTGTTTACTCGAGTCAAGTGTTTTCCTGCCCCTGTGATAGAACAGTGTTATCAAGTGTGGAAACACCACACAGGGAGTGACTTCCCAGGGCCACACAGCAGCCCAGCTCACAGAAAGAGCAGCAGCAGCAGCCTTTGGAGCAAGAGGGATGTGTTTATCAGTGCTGTGCAGCCTCAGACACCCTGTTTGCTGCCACTGGGGCTCTTGGCTTGCGTGGGAGCAAAGCCCAGCCTCTGGCTAAGTGGTGCTTCTTGTTTTCTTCCAGATCAAGGAGATAACATTCCTGAAGAATACAGTCATGGAGTGTGATGCCTGTGGTGAGTTCCTGAGCTGGGTCCTGTGCTCAGCTGCCTCCTCCAAGCCCTTCATGCCTGTGTGTCCAAACAAGTTGTAAAATACCAGCTGTGGCCACCTCCTCATAGGAGACAGCTGGAGTCACAGTGATCCCAAGTGTCCCAGGGAGAACTCCATGCTGGGGATGCTTTTTATATTCCCCACAACCTTGTGCACACAGGGACTGGTGCTGCCTGCACCTCTCACAGCTCCAGGGCAGCTGAAGCTGTGAGCCCTTGGCAGAAGCAGCTTCAAACCCCCAGAACTCAGGGGATCATGGAATGCTTTGGGTTGGAGGGACCTTGTTTGAACCCCCTGCCACGGGCAGAGACACCTTCCACAAACCCAGGGTGCTCCAACCTGCCCGTGGACACTTCCAGGGATCCAGGGGCAGCCGCAGCTTCTCTGCCCAACCTGTGCCAGGGCCTGCCCACCCTCCCAGCCAGGAATTCCTTCCCAGAATCCCATCCATCCCTGCCCTCTGGCAGTGGGAAGCCATTCCCTTTGTCCTGGCACTCCAAACTCTTGTAAATGTTCCTTGTCAGCCCCTCCAGGTCCTGGAAGGCCACAATTAGGTGACCCTGACACTTCTCCAGGCTGAACAATCCCAATTCTCCCAGCCTGTCCTCCCAGCAGAGCTGCTCCATCCCTTCCATCACCTTGGTGCCTCCAGGCTCCCTCCAGCAGCTCCATCCTGTGCTGGAGACCCCCGAGCTGGATGGAATTACCCAGGTGGGGTCTCACCTGAGGGGACAGAGGGGCAGAATGTCCCCTTTCCCTGCTGCCCTGGCCTGGGAATGCCCAGGGGATCCCCTGGCATGGATCTGCCCTCTCCTGAGCCACAAGTGGAAGAGAACATCCCCCCCAAGAGGCTTTGCCCTGCTATTCCTCCCATCCCAGTGCTGCCACCACCCAGGCTGGGAGGTTGTTTACAGGGAATTCTGGAAAGGGGATCATCACTTTTGCCATTTAACTCGTGCCCTCTGCTCCCCAGGAAATGTGTTTTCCTGGGCTGGGGCTCAGTGCAGTGGGTCTGCTTGCAGAAAGCTCAGCTCTTGGAGATGCTCCATGATTTGGAACACAGAGGGTGGAGCAAGAGCCATTCCTGCCTTTGGAGGGATTGTGCTTCTGCTGGAAAAGAGATTAACCAAAGCTTCTGGGACCTGCAGGACAGAAACACATTCATCCCCTGCAATTGCTTTAATAATTTCCTCATAAAACTGTCCTGAACTTTCTCTCTGTTACTTGATTTCTGCCTTCCTCCCTTGCTGGTCTGCTTTCTGTGTGTCCTCCTGTGCTCCTTCCTGCAGGATCTGAGCCCTGAGCAGCATCACTCACAGCACTTGGGGGCTTGTCTCTTATTTCTCAAAAACAGAAGCATGGAGGGGGGAGACTTTGTTTTTATTTTAGTGAGGATTTTGCTGCTGGCAGAGCGTTTCTTTTGTAGGTTTATTTCAGTTTTTTGATGTTGAACTTTTGAAGTTGGAGAAAACAGGAGCAGAAAGTATTCTTGTCCCCATGGATGGGGGAGATGGTGACAGTTCAGGCTTCTGGGGGAGTTCATTCACAGCCTCAAAGGAGTGAAGTTCTCCATCCTCTCCAGCTTTGTTTCCTTGTGCTGGGGGTCAGATCCCAAACCTGAGGATGAGGATGAGGATACAAACCTGGCATTTGCCCTGGGCAGCTGCTGTGAGACAGGCTGGGTGTGCTCTGAGTGCTCCTGAACAGCAGCAGCAGCCTTTCCCATGGCTTAGAATTCCCATTCCAGTGCTGTGTGCCAGCCTGGAAGTGCTGAGTGTCTGGGTGAGGGGCTGAGGGCAGGATTCCCAGCCCTGTGGAGAGCACAGGGAGCGTGTCCTGTGGCACATCATGGCCTGCCCTGTGTGTTCCCTCTGCAAACCTGTCTGACATGCCTCCTCCAGCAGCACTTTGGCTGCCAGCCCAGCATTTCCCAAATTTAGGGCTCTCTGGGTCCTGCTGCAGCCAAATGGCTGAGCCCAGAGCCCCAGAGAGGGACAGGGGTGGAGGAGCCAGCA
>JAWMRD010000188.1:0-23551 GCA_035584875.1 Syndactyla subalaris | reverse complement strand
GGTGATGTGGGATGATGTGGGGGATTTGAGGAGGGTTCGGGGGGGTTTGGGGTGATTTGGGGTGAGGGGGGGATTGTGGGGTTTGGGGTGATTTGGAGTGTTGGAGAGTTGGGGGGTTTGGGGTGATTTGGGGTGATTTGAGGTGATGGGGAGTTAGAGGGGTTTGGGTTAGGGTTGGGGTGATTTGGGGTGATGGGGGGTTTGGGAATGGTTTAGGGTGATGTGTGGAGGGTTTGGGGGCATTTGGGGGGGTTTGGGTTGATCTGGGGATGGTTTTGGGGAGTTTCTGGGGATTTTGGTGATTTGAGGAGCGTTTGGGGTGATTTGGGGGGGTTTGGGTCAACCTGAGGAGGGTTTGGCATAACTTAAAGAAGATTTGAGTTAATTTGAGCAGTTGGGGGGGTTTTTTGGGATCGGGAGCTTTGGGGGATGCCAAAATCCCAACTCCCCACCACCCACCCTGGGCAGAAGCTCAACCAGAATCCCCAAATCCCAAACTGGGTCTCTGAGCTCAAACTGCTGCTCCTTCACAGGGGCAGCACATCCATCCCCGGGGTCATCAGCCCTGCAGGGTGAGATCCTCCCTGTCCTCCTTTTAACTCCTTCCCCAGCCAGGGTGCCAATTCCCGGGAAAAACGAGCAGCAGAGCTGGTTGGCATTTTGGGATCGCGCTGTGCCCTGCAAGGGAACGCCGGGCATGGGCTGAATCCCTGCCTGTGGTTGTGCTGGCCGTAAATCCCGCTGGCGATGACAGGGACACTGCAAACCCTCCGGGTTATTTTTTGATGCCAGGCTGTGGCTCCGCCATCCCCATCCCATGAGAGGGCAGCACGAGCCCGCAGGGTGTCGGGTGAGGGTTTTTTTTTGGGTGCTGGAATTGGGCAGAGTCGATGCTGAAACTCCTCCCGAAAGGATGTGCGTGTGTGCTTAAATCCTGCCCCGGAGCAATTGCAGTGACTGAGGTGGGAAGCCCACCAGGAGTGGAAGGAAAAGTTCTTGGCTTTGCTTTTCCCCACTGATAAAAGATGGGAATATTGATCCTTCCTACGTTTCCTGTGAAAATCCTTCATCCTCCCACTGAGCAGGATCTGCATCTCTCATCCTGCTGCAGCATGGCCAGGACTGATTGCTCTGCAACATCAGCTCTTGGGTGGGCAAGACATAAGATTAAAAATGTATTTACAGTGTATTGATTGATTTTTGAGTGTCCACAGCACCCTCAGGTCATTTTTCCAAGCTCTGCCCTAAAACATTGTAAAATCTGGCATGAAATCAGACAGCCAGCCATAGCCACAGCTGGTAACTCAGCTGAATAAAGATGTTGGGTTGTCATGTAGCACTTTTTGTGCCTTGGTGTCACTGGCAACGTGGTCTTTTGCAAATTCACCCTGTGAAGTCCCTGCTGAGTCTGCCTTTCAGGTGTCAGCTTCCAGAATGGTGGGGTTTTTTTCCCAACATGGCAATTTATCCACTGGTTAGCACAGAGCTCTGCTCTGCAGAGCCCACAGAGCTGTCACTCACCCTCTGCTATTACTTACAACTGCTCAAAGCCACTGTTTTGTTCTTTGTCATTTGATGAAGTGAGTCCAGTGCCTTTAATAACCCCCTTTCTATTTTTCCTTCCAGCTGAGTAATAGAGAACTTGCTTTTCCTGGGATAATCCTTGGAGATGGATGTTGGGCAATGAAAATGCAGAAGGAAGCCAGGATCATGTGAGTGTGTTGGACCAGGAGAAGGCAAGAAGTTTATATTCAGTGTTTATCTGAAGTGATTGCTGTTTATGCACCTAGCCTTGTGACAGAGCAAAAGCACTGCCAGGAGAATGTTATTACCTGAAAAGCTGTTTATTCCCCCTTAAAAATTTGTGAGCTGGCAAAGGGGCCAGAGAAGGAAGACTTGGGGATTCCTCTGTCCTGTGTGTGGGTGTCAGCAGCCAAAACATCTGTGTCCCTTCTTCCCTCTACTGGGACAGCAGGGATTTCTGGGTCTAGGAACTTGATCCTGGAAGCTGCTGAGTAAACTCCAGTTGCTGTTTACTGGAATCCACTGGAGGGTTGATCCCTGAGCCCATTTTTTGGCTGGTCACTGGGAGCTTTAGCCTGTTGAAGGGCCCAATCCTGGGAGCTTCAGAGCTCTTTGATCCTCAGTAACTTTGATTGGAGTTAAGGGTCACTCAGCACCTCCTGGGAAGAGACCCTGAGTGGTCTCAGCTTTTAAAATTAATGGTTTTGAGCATGAGAATCTGGGCGTTTGTAATTTGAATTTGCTGTTTTTAGCTTGAGCTTGAAACTGTCTCAAATAGTTTTTGTGCCCTGAGTACTGGATGTTACTGTGTTGGAGCCTTCCCTGCTGTTGGTCTCACAGGTGCCAAGTCCATCCTCTGGCTTAGGCAACTGTAGCCAATGGACTGAGATCAGGGATGAATTTGGCCAGGGATAATTGAAATAATAAATAAAATAAAAAAATCAAACCTCTGAGTTTGGAATAGCTTCTGAGATTCTGAAAGTAATTGGAGGAATCCAGGCGAAAATATGCCATGAAATCTGTTTTCCATTATTGCATGAGATGGTATGTCTTAAAATTTGATCAAACCCATTTTCTCATGTTATAAAGACAATGCAGCTAAAAGTGGTGTGGAGATCCGGGGTCATTTTCAGTGAGATATTTACAAATTATTGTAGACTTGACATTCTTACTTATTTATTGATAAGATTCGCTGTTCCTGTCATGATCTTACAGCAAACAAAAGTAATTTCTGACTGAGTTCTGGCTATCAGTGGTACTTTTGAAAGAAGTGATAGTAAAAGCTCATTACTGATATATTTTTCCCTGCTAGTTTTCTTATCCAGACCCAGTCTGTTGTCTAACAACACAGTGCAGTGAGAGAGACCTGATGTCCTCTCTTGCCTTGTGTTTAAGAAAAAGTGAAGTCACTTCTGTGGCAGTCCCATGTTCATATTTCTCTGTGGGCTTTAGAAGATTCCCCAGCAAAGCCAGGATCAAGCA
This sequence comes from Syndactyla subalaris, assembly GCA_035584875.1. Taxonomy (NCBI): domain Eukaryota; kingdom Metazoa; phylum Chordata; class Aves; order Passeriformes; family Furnariidae; genus Syndactyla; species Syndactyla subalaris. The sequence continues at coordinate 20,545 of JAWMRD010000188.1, read as the reverse complement.
GGACAAGGACACTCCATTCCTGTTGCTTTAAAGGAATATATTTCCAGCTTGAGTGGCTTCTGAGCTCAATAGCTGTGAGCAACAACACACAGAGTTCAGTGTGGGGAATAACTACACACATCAGTGAGCAAGTAGGGCCAGAGGAGTTGATTCCCAGCGCTGCCGGTTTTCCCCTCTAGGAGCAGACGTGCTCTCCTTGCTGGTTTTGCATTCCTATTCCCACACCATCAGTCAATCCGTGTTTCACTTCATATCCTTGCCGAGGGATGTCCTTACTTCCTCCCCAGAGGGAATTTCTTTGGAGGTTTCATCTGTCCCCACAGGTATCAAATCATAGGCTGCTGTGTCTCACCAGCATTCAACCAAGGTCCATCTCACATCGTGGAGGTAATTTAGGGTCAAAAAGAAGCCTGTTTCTTGTTTTGTCCCTTGGTAAAAAAGGGAATTCACCCTCAGGGAATTTATGAAAATGTCAGAGGGTCAAATAAGAGTGTTCTGGATATTCACAGGAATAATTTACTACCTGTCTGGTTTGTTTACATCCTCCATAGGGATCCCATGGGACAGATTTATCCTGGGTCTGGATATTTGATTGAGAGCAGCTCTTGGGGTATCTGCTCAGTTGTTTTTACTCCACAGACTGTGGGATGTTTTAAGGTAAAATAAATACATGAGATTTCCACCCCATCAGTGAGAATCTGTGTAACTCCCAAAGTGTTCAGCTCATGGCTCAGTGCAAACACTTCTGCTGTTGCTGAAAACAAGCCCCAGTCTGCTCAAATTGATTTTAAGGGAACAGCAAACCCAAGAGGTCGTGCAAGTGCCTTGTTTGATCAGAGCCAGCACAGGGGAAGGCACAGCACGAGGCTGGCAGGGAAAGAGGGGCAGCTGGAGGCTGAGAGATGATGGATTCATCAGGGCACCCCTGCTGGATGCAGCAGGGCTGCAAGGTGGCAGTGCCAGTTGCTGAGTTGTCACTGCAGCAGCTTGTGCAGATCTGTGCTGCACCCCCAGAGCTCAGGTGGGCACCTCTGTGTGTGGAGCAGTGCAGGGTGTGGGGCAGAAGGGCTGCTCTTCCCTTCAGACTTCAATCCAAGCACTTCAAACAGGTGCCTGGACTTAAGGGGATAAATCCGAGTTTGTTCCTCTTAAATCCCTTCTGTAAATGCAGTTAAAGACACTTTCTATGAGTTCCAGTGTTCAGTTTATTCCTCACTGAGTGTCTCTTGCACTGTGCAAAATAAAGCCTGGGGTTGGGTGGGTGTCAAGAGGCCTTGGCAAAGCTGGGCAGGGGGTGGCAGAGCCACCACGTGGTGATCTGGTGCCAGCTGTGTGACATCTGGCTCTACCTTCAGCCTTAGGACTGAGCTGCAAACGCAGCAGCAAGTGGAGATTGCTGGGAATGTCTCTACACAGCACCATAAGTGGTCCCTGCTCAGAAGAAGAACACGTGAGGCACTCGTGGGGCAGTGTCTGGAGCAGGTACAAGTCATGTGCTTGCTCAGATGCTGCTGGAGATCCACCAGGGAGGCTCCTCAGGGAACTCAGGGCTCTCTCATCTCTTGTGTCTCTTCCTGTGCAGTTGAATTAATATTTACTGTTGGTAACATTTCATCCCAAAAGTCTGTTAAAGGTAGTTCTCCAAGATAACCATTCCAACAGCAAGGAAGACCAGAGTGGGTTTATAAGGGTGGGAATCAGCTCAATAGTGGCACAGCAGAGAAGGATGTGGAGGTTTTAGGGGACCACAAGCTGAATAGGATTCAACAGTTGGTTCTTTGGGGAAAGAAAAAAAAGAAAAGACTATTTTTATTCTGGCAAGTGTTAGCAGGAAAGTCACGTGAGAGCCAGGGTGATTAATCCATGCCACTCTGGGAGGCATCAGTGCTGCCAGCTTGGAGCACCCAGGGGGAGAAGGACACACTGGAGACCAAAGGAGAGCCAGAAGAACAACCAGAGCTCTGAAACTCTGGACCTGTGGAGGGAGCTGAAGGAACTGCATTTATTTAAGCCAGAAATGAAAGACAAAGCATAGGGTTTGCTAAGGACAGTCCTCCAGAGGTGGAAGGTAAGAGGCTGAATCTGTTCTCCTCAGGCTCTGCTGCAGGGAGGATGGGAAGGTGCTGAACTTCCAGCAAAACACTTTTCAAAGAGGCTTTTCCAGATTTTGGCTTATTAGGCATGGGGATTTTTGTGTGGTTTTTATCAGCACACCAGCAGGCCACGTGAATGTGGTGTCCATGTGCTTGTGGGGGGACTGGGTCATGTCTTTGGAGGTGGAAACATTCCTGCTCTGGGCTTGGAATGGGATTCAGTGGCACTGAGGGAGTTTGAAAGGGTGGGAGAGGTGCATCCACACACAGGGAGCTGCATTGCAGAAATGTCCAAAACCATCTGCAAATCTCCCATGGACCCAGGGAATTTTCATGTTTACAACCCACAACTGGAACCAGCTATGCAGGGTAAAGCAAAATAACCCCAAAACCTGGCAATTAATTTGAATGAGCCCATCACAGTTACAGTTACTGGGGAGATGATCCCAAGGGAATTTTCTAAGGATCTGAACCTTATATTTAAAAACCCCAAACAGCCCTAACAAATGGGGAAGGGGAGGGGAGATAAGATGAATTCCACGCCTGTGGGGTATAATATAATATATTCCACCACTGTAGAGTATAATAAATCTGTAAGGCTGATCTGAGGGTATCTGGGTGCACTTAATGCTATAAATGCCTAAAATTCTCTGGAATTGACAGAGAACTACCCATTTTGGAGGTTAGTGGGGGAATTATCTTGCTCTAAAGAGGCCAGCTGAGAGCCTGTAGCCACATGAATATTTTTTTGGTTGCCAACAGTCCATTTTAGCAGGAGCTGCTTCCTCAGAGGTGTTTTATTGCTGAAAAAAATACCAGAGAAATCACTCAGACACTTAGATTGCTTCTATGATTCCAACAAACATGGATCAGGGAATTAGGGTGGGAATCTTGAAGAGTTTCCTCTTAAGTTTAAAGAGGAAAAAGCCTTGCTGTCTGAATTCTTTGGCTTGGGGCTCCAGAAGTAAATTGTAGTTTCCTTCTTTCTGCTTGCAGGGTTTCCAGCAGGATCTGGGAGAGGGATGCAGTGGGAAAATTGTTCCTGAGCTTGCTCTTGTTTTGGTGAATGCTGACAAACTGAAGGGAAGGTAGAAATTCCATCTTTCTTTCAGGCTGAAAGCTCAACAGGTTTTTCATCAGCTTCAGCTTTGCAGCATGGCTTTTGAGTTTCTTACTTTTAAATTTCACCTGATTTCCTCCTCTTTTAGTGCTCTTCCTAACGAAGATAAATTGAGATAATTTCAAATCCTCTTAAGTGGTTTCCCAGGTATTCTTTGGCTTTGATGAAAGAGTCCATATCAAAAAGAATCCCGGGAAAAATCCTTGATTTCCCTCTTTTGTGTGGCAGGGACGTTAATGGGGCCACCAGTGCTGGCCCAGGGGGAAGAGCTTTGATCTCCCTGCTTGGTTTGGAGCTGCTTGGAAGCCCCAAAGCTCTTTGGTTCTCCATGGAGTGGTGCTGCTTTTCCTATTTATTGTGACTTACTGGTTCTTGGGCAAGGTGGGATTTCGTGGGAGTCTGGTGGGATTGGGTTCTTCAACAAAAGCATCTTTTCCCCCACGGTGTTAATTACTCATTTGTGCCAAATGGGGAATGAGAAACAGAGTTTAAGGATCTAATTAGCGTTTGCTGCTCCTTTCAACAGCTCAGTCTTTACACTCATAAACTTGGTGATAAAACTATTTTCAGTCACTTTCTACTCATGTGAGATTCTTCCAGCCTCCACAGAATCTGAATTTCCAGGTTAGGAAAACAAATATAGGGAAAAAACCCCCAGAAATAATGTCTTGTTACATTTTAAAAAGAATCAGTGTCATTTTTATGTGCATTTATCTTCTTTTTTAGCCCAGCAGTGATTTACTGTACAGTTAATATTAAAGCTGCTTCACAAATCTTTTGTTCTGACATATCTAGAGTGGGCACAGTTTAAAAATATATATATTTTATCCTGATTTGGCTTATTCCCTTAAAGGAATAGGTAACATAAGGTACCATTATAACAATCTGACAGTGTCTAAGTAAAGCAATATTATCTTTACCACCACAGACTGACATAACTAAAGCAATGTTGAAAAGCCATAGGTCAATGTTATTGCTTTGGAAATATCCCAAGGAATGTTACAGTTTTTTAAAAAAGCATTTCTTCTCAGAAATCAGGACTACAGGATTTGATTCAGGGTTCTTAATTCTGGAAATAATTCTGAGGTTTGCTAAAGGTGCCATGTTTAGTCATAAAAATAACAAAATGAAAAATACAGGGGTGTTATTTATAGTAAGAATAATGAAGATTTATAGGGTAACGATAGTTGCAGTGCTCCTGGCCCAGGAACTCTGTATTGAACAGAGTGATTGAATGTTTGGCTTTTAAAAAGAGAGAGAAGGAGAGAAAAAAAACCCGACCCAACCAACAAAAAAACCAGATGAATAATGAAAAACAAATCCTTTCTCTGGTGAAAAGCCAAACCTGTGTTTTGAAAATTAAATGTTTTTTTGGGTTAAGCGGTGAAAAAATGGGCTTGATCTTTGCAACAGCTTGGATTTATTATTGGAACCAGTTGGCTGTGCCATGGAGGAGAGGAATTTTCTGGTAATTAGGGCAGGAACAGGGAGTCAGGAGCAGGAGGGTCTGTTCCTGGCTCGGGCACTGACACGCTATGGAGCCTTGGGAATTGCATTCCCTCTTTTGTACCTTGGCATTCCCAGCCCTAAAACGGGGCTGAGGGAACAATCCCACCTCACAAAGGGCTCACACTAATTAAAGAACATTTCCACAGCACCTTGAGGTCCTCACTGCTGCAGGAGGCATTTTCACCAGGATGTGTTGAACTGCCTTGGAAAAATCCTGCCCTAAACATTTCCCAGCCTGATTGCCCAGATTCCTAAATCCACGTGTGGGCATCTAATTGGATTTCTGATTTCCAGGGGTTTTCCTGCTCTTGAAAAGACCATGATGGGGAGTGTTTTCTCACTGGACTCTGTAAACAGAGGGATCACAGGACTCCCTCCTGCTGGGATCCTGCCACTTACCTTGGCCAATTCCACAGCAGGGAGGTGGGATCATGGAATATCCTGAGCTGGGAGGGACCCACAGGGATCATCCAGTCCAACCCCTGGCCCTGCACAGACACCCCAACAATCCCCCCCTGTGCCCCAGAGCATCATCCAAGCCCTCCTGCAGCTCTGGCAGCCTTGGGGCCGTGCCCACTGCCCTGGGGAGCCTGGGCAGTGCCCACCACCCTCTGGGGGAAGAAGAATCTTTTCCCTAAAACCCAACCTAACCCTGCCCTGGCACAACTCCAGCCATTCCCAGCAGGTTCCATTGCAGGTGGGGAATGATCAGCCCAGCTGGTTTGTGCAATGGGTGGTCTCTGGGTGGGACAGAAATGTCCCTGGCCCCACTGGCTGCAGTTTCCCTGGGAAAGCAGCAGAGTTAATCTGCACATCCTCACTGGAGTTACCCCAGTATTCCCAAGGCTCCCAACCTGATTTGGCTTGGCTTTCCCAGTGGTTCAGTTCCTAAATCCCCTTCTGTCAGTGTCAGAGCTGCTCAGCCACCCCTTCCTCTGGCTGATGCCGTGGTTGGTGAGCACAAGGAATGCTCCTGGCCTTGGCCACCATCCCTCCTTCCCTCCCTCCCTCCCGGAGAGCAGGAAACGCGCGCGGACAAGGCAGGAAATTCTCCTGAACCACAAGGACCTGGAGCTCTCCCCTCGCCTTCCTGTGGGCCTTACCCAGCTCTCAGCCTGGGTCTTTAAAGCTTATTTATAGCACTGGTTGCATTAACAGGTTTGTGTTTTTCTTCTTCTGTCAACCCAGTTATTTCCCCAGTTGAGACTTTCTGGTTGTTTTTATTCAAAGCATCGGAGACGCACCCAAGAATGTGGCGGTCCTGCAGGACAATGATCCCTGGGAGCTTAATGGGCAGCCAAGTGGGATTTGTCTTTGTGGGAGGCTCCCAGTCAGCAGTGGACAGGCTCTCAAGTCTCCAGTGCAAAACAAACAGCTCCAAACTGGGACAGGATTGGGTTTCACAAGTATTTGTTTTCAGCAGCAGCGCATTTCCAGGATGGAGTCACGTTCTCCTTGCTGTGGTTGATTATTCCAGAACAGCCACATTCTCCTTGCTGTGGCTGATTGTTCCAGAACAGCCACGTTCTCCTTGCTGTAGTTGATTGTCCCAGAACAGCCACATTCTCCTTGCTGTGGCTGATTGTTCCAGAACAGCCACGTTCTCCTTGCTGTAGTTGATTGTCCCAGAACAGCCACATTCTCCTTGCTGTGGTTGATTGTCCCAGAACAGCCACGTTCTCCTGGCTGTGGTTGATCTCTCCTTGCTGTGGTTGACCCCTCCTGCACCACCAGTGTTCCCCTCTCTCTTCCCATTTGCACAGCCATGTGATGGCCCAAATGGGAATTATCTCAATTCCAAAAGAAAACAGGACAAAATCCTCTCCCTCCCTTTTTCTTTCTTTCACTCTGTTGGGTTATTTTTATTTCAGGTCAGTTCCCTAATCCATATTTCAGCTGGAGAAACAAGTTGTGGAGACAGTGAGAAGGTGACAAGGGGTGGAGGTATGGGAGATGCTTAAACCAGTGATTCAACTGGAACCAACACTTGTGCAGCTGGAGGCTGAGCCAGACCAAAGGGAGCTCTGGGTTTGCAGGGGGAAAAGGAGATTGGGAAGTACTAGGATCCCTACATTCCAGCAGTGGGACATTTTAATAAGTCCTGCACCTTCAAAAATCAGTGTGTGACTTTTCATTCTTTAAATGGCACCTCTTTGTGTGGCAGACAAGGTGTGCTAATGTAGGAAGAGAACCAGGCATCATCCTGGATGGCATACTGGATGTATCTGACTGATGGTCCAACAGGTGACAGTGTTTTAGTTGGGGATCTTACAAAGGTGTTCTCTCAAAACCTCTGGAGTACAAGGATTCAGAAATTCTGGTTGTAAAAGTGCTAAGCCCTTCCTGCAAACTAATGATTTCATCTTCTCCTGCTTCCTCCTGGAGCTGCTGGTGCTTGGCCAGAAGGGATCTGTAGCTGGCACATAGGCAACTGTTCTGCTGTCTTTGGAGAAAGGTGTTATTTGTCTAGCAAAGCAAGACAAGGAGTGTGGGGAAACATTCACAGAGCTGAGTAAGGCACAGGATGGGGAGAATTCTCTCCCCCACAACGCCTGATCCTCACAAGGAGTTAAGCAGAGCTTATGGAGTGAGTAGATGGTGGGCTGGTTCTCCCTTGAAAAGCCTTTTTTTCACAGGAAGAAGGACAGAGAAGAGTAAAAGTTCAACATTGTTTATCCCAGCTTTACTCTGGAGCGTAACATGTATTGTAAACAACTTTCTTCACAGAGAAGTATGTGCACGAAGCCTGTTCTCATTTATTTGCTCTGTTGTTCAGATTTAGCCCAAAGTGGTGCAAGTTCCTCGTTTTCCCTAAATGTTAATGCTTTTAAAAACAAGCCCAACATGTAATTTCACTCACTGTAGGTTTTGTGTTTGTCATGCAGGGCAACAGCCCCAGCAGAGCATTCAATGGCCACCCTGGGCACGAACTGGTGTGGCTTCCAGTGCAGGGGCAGAGCAAGAACCTGAAACCCTGAAGGACCAGGGCAAACCTGGGGCTGCTCCCTCAGTCTGGGCCCCCCAGTTCCTTGGTGGGGAGCTGGGCTGGGCACTGGCTTTGCTCACCCTCCCTCTCTTTGTGTGGGGTCAGAGACATTCCTACCCCATGATCAGGCTGGATCTCTCTTGTTATTGATTCTATAATGGCTGGGAGAGCAACTGCAGCTCCCTGCTGGGACCAAACCTGAGCCCTAAGGAGGCTTTATTGCCCCTGACATCTCTGCTCACTGCTGTGTCACCCTGATGGCCCTGGGGCATTCCTGCAGAAGTCACTGGGAGTGACTGGGAAATCACTGGGAATGAACTGGCAGCGCCAAATCCTCCAGCACGTGTGTGTTCCCCAGGGATGAGATTTTGGATCCATCTGTGGGTGGTTCATCCCCAGTTACCTGTTGATAGCAGTGAAGGTCTTGCCCAATGGGATAAGGCTTAGAACTGTCAATATTCCTGGAATACACCCAGCTGCAGCCTGTGGAGTGTGGGCAAAGCAGTGCTCCCTAATGATGAATTACTACCCAAATACTGCAAGTGGAGATGTTTGGAATTCACCTTCAGCACCTCAAGCCATCCCCAGATCTCCAAAATGTGCTGTTCTTGGAGCTAAACCTCTGGATTAGAAGGTTGGTTGTGGAGGTGAATGGATCCACTTCAAGCTGGTGAACAGATGACAGGGAAACAGGACTCCTGAGTTCCCTGAAGACCCATGAAATGGCCCAGTGAGTTTTTTCACAGGGCTACATGGAGTTTTCTCCTTTGTTATTTAATTAATTTCTTTGCTGCAGTGAAATGAAGACCTAAAAGCACCAGAGAATCTTTGGAGCCGAGTGAAAACATAACAGAAAAGGTGATGGGCACTTCTCTGCCAGGAATCACCTCCTTCAGCCAGATTCAGTGTTGTGTGCTCTCCTTGATTTCTGCCTCAGCCTTGTCCTACATTCCTACCTGGGAAAGGAGAGCTGGATCCTGTCCTGGGCTGGGAATCCAGCACATGAGCAGAATGCTGTGAGTGACAACAGTGTCCACACAATTCAGGATGGAATGGATCCTGTGTGTTCTCTGTTGAACATCTGGCTCTTGAGCAAATCCTATGCCTGAGGGTTTTCCAACCTCCTGCAACATCTCTGAATTTGGGTCTTTGCCCTCTTTGTTCCAATGGAAGCTCAGGAACTCGCTCAGCTCTGAGCACATCACCTTGAAACCAGTACTGGGGACTTTGGGGACACAACTGGACAGCAGGAGTTTGGCTGGCTGTGTGGAATGGAAACCTTTATCCATGCACCACGTGGCTTCTAAGATCCATCTGTGGAAGGGCACGTGGCATCCCCCTGTGGGTGGCTGGTTCCTGCCAGGAGCAGGACACTGGGTTTGCCAGGCTTTGGGACAGCAATCCTGGTGTTCCCCAGCCCGGAATGGGGGGTGAGACCTCTTCCCTGATCTCAACATTGCTTTGAGCAGCTGGCTCCAGGGAGAAGGGAGGAGCAGCCTGTGTGGGATGGAAGGGCCTTGCTCTCTGGCTCAGCAGAGCGTGGGGGGTTTGGGGGGAGCATTTCTGGCAAGCAACAAACTTGTCCAAATAAACAAAAGGCTAAAAACAGCCCATCCTTGGCCCCTGGAGAAAGCCTGCGGCAGATGTTGCCAGACACTGTAGGTCCTTGTTGGGAATCCCATGGATAATCAGCAGCAGCAGGGAAACACATGGCAGCACACAGCACTGCAGAGAGGGCCCTCTGTTCTCCAGCATCACTGGAATATCTGTCTTGTCCATGCCTTTGGACAGGCAGTGGCTGTTCAGGCTCAGGAGGGAGCAGAGATGCCCCGTGCCCTTGGCTCAGCTGTGTGTGGCCTCCAGCAACATGCCTCTTTTACACTCTGCATCCTTCTCTTGAATTCTGAGGGCAGGGAGAGCCATCTGATTCCTGGGGGATTGGTGGCCAGGCTTGGAAACCTTGCAAGGTGCAGCTGGAAGGCACTACATCCAGAATGGGGACGTGGCCAGTGTGGGTCCAATTCTGGACATCTGAGACAAAGATGAGCAGGGATGAGAAGTTTCAGCTCAAGGGTCAGTTTACAACAGGATTATTTTTTGGCCACCAGTGCAAACAAGAAATGATGCAAAGAGAGAAGGAGGCTGGGGATGATCAGAGGTGACTCCGGACCAGGCTTGGCCTCTCTCACATGAAATGGTTTTCTCATGTTTTGCTGCTTTGTGAATCCAATTTTTGGCTCTGTTAGGAGCTGATTCGTATTTGAGGCACAGTGATGGCTGTGGGAGGTGGCTGGGGCTGAAGAGGGGAGGACTGAGGAGCTGAGTGTGGTTCCAGTGTGTGACAGGAGACAGGGAATTCAGGATTAAAGGAGAGAAAAGAGGAATCAGGTCAGGCTGCAGTGCCTTGTCCCTGCTGTGTAAGGTGCTCCCTTCCTGCTGCATTCTGTAGAGAGGAAAGAAATACTTGTTTCCTTGGATTCATGGACTTCCTTCCTTTCACAGAAATTAAACTGAGGCAGGAGGTGGGAATAACTGCAAGAGTCTTGGACCTGAGGGCATGGTGTTTTCTCCCACTGTAAACAGGGAAACCTCCTTCAGATCTGTCCACATCCACAGCAGCCAGCTGATTGTCCTGTAGGAAAAATGAACCTGCTGAGCAAAGCCTAGACCTGTAAAATGCTGGGATGTAATTCTCCTCAGCAGGACTGTGCACAGTAACTGTGTCATTACCATGAATGCTACAAACCAGCCTGGGAAGGGACAAGATTTTCCAGCCATGCTCTGAAATAATTTTTTATGGTTTAGGGGCATCCCAGGGACACAGCAAAGTATTTTTCATGGAGCTGTGAATTTGTGTGTCCATGGAAATTTCCTATGGAAGAGGCATCTTGGGCAGGTGCTGATGTGAATTACACAGATCCACACATGGGCTCCAGGAACACACCAAGCTGGGTCCAGCACTTTCTCAAAACAGGCTTTTCTATTCTGTTTCTTATTTTCTTCCTCCTTGAGGCTTTCCCAGCATCCCTCATTGGAATTTATAATCTGTCTATTTTGTAATTTATCATGGCTTCTGGTCTCAAACTCGGCACAGCTCACATCCCTCCTAATGAGGTAGGAGCAGATTGTTCCCATCTGATCCCATTCCTGCTAATCCTGGGAAGTTACACTGGAGTTAAAAAGTCACACATGTAGTTAACACCTCAAGAAGCACCAAGAGGAGAGTGTGTGAGGCCAAGGTGAAGAGCCTGGATGGTTTTGTGTGATTGGAAATCAAGCCTGGAATATTCAGTGGGAATTGTCTCGTGGAAGTGACTGTACCTGTTTCACTGCAGCACAGCTGTGTTGTCTTCGGAGTCTTCTCATTCCTGGATGTGGCCATTTCATATTTCTGGGAAAGCCTGGCAGCTCCCTGTGTTTGGACAGTGCTGGTCACAGCAATCCATCATCCAGAGCCGTGGTGTTGCTGCAGCAGGAGCTGCACCTGGAGCAGTGGAATGTCAAAATAGCTGCAGCTTTTCTGCAGGGGAAGAAAATACGTGGAAAAGCTTCTTAGAAAACCCTGTGACACTGTAAAACTGGCCAGGAGATCTCCAAATAGATACTCTCAGTTTATTTGAAATTAGTCCTTCTTTGGGCCATGGGGTTTGAAATCTCTGGATCTCAAAGAAAGCAAAGAAAATACAGGGAAGTGGTTCTGCAGGGAAGCCTTTTCTTCTCTGGCTTGTCACATAAATTTGCACTGATGAGATCTGAATGACTTTGGTGGTGCCAATAGGCTGGATTTTAGGGAAAAGTTTCTTCTTACCCCAGAGGGTGGTGGGCACTGCCCAGGCTGCCCAGGGCAGTGGGCACGGCCCCAAGGCTGCCAGAGCTGCAGGAGGGCTTGGATGATGCTCTGGGGCAGAGGAGGGGATTGTTGAGGTGTCTGTGCAGGGCCAGGGGTTGGACTGGATGATCCTTGTGGGTCCCTTCCAGCTCAGGGCATTCCATGATTCTATGAAATAGCACCTGCAGCATTTAAACCCTTTACAAACCCTCACCTGGCCTCCCCTAAACTCTTCCCATTAAAGAGTGTGTTGGAAACACTCAGTACTAACATTCCCACTGCCCAACATCCTTCTCATTAAAGAGGAATGGGAACTTTCTTACCCTGCCTTGGCCAGGAAACACCTCAGCTATGTCAATTCAAGGAAGTTATTCTTTCCTTACCCTTACCAAAAGCAAGATTGGCCTGCAAAGTCTAGAATTCCTCTGGATTCCCTGTTGTCTTGGTAATCCCAGGGACTGGTTGGTAAGTTTTGCAGTGGGAGCAGAGCTATCACTCCAGTACAAAGCGTGTTTTGAAACCTCTTGGCTCTGTTTGCCTCCAAAGGTTATAAATACTGTTCCCAGGACAAACATTCTCCATGTCTGAGAGCTAATGAGCCCACCAGCTGCTCCAAGGCTGTCCACCCCTGACACCAGGAAACACTAAGCCATGTGAAAAAGATTTTAATGTGCCCAGACACTCTGATGTAGGAGCTTGAACATGTGTCTAAAATGCAGGGATTTTCCCTACATCTATTTTACACCTTCAAAGGGAAAAGTCCTTTCCTGACCATCTTTGAAACCCAAAACTGTCAGGACAAGACCAGCACAGACCATCTTCTCTTTGACACTGGTGCAAATGGAGCTGTCTTCAATGAAATAACAGAAGGGTGGGATTGTGAAGTGTCACAAACATCTCTGTGCATTTTTGCAAGGATCCATCTGAAATGTGCCACGTGCAGGCAGCAGTCACCAACACCCTCTGGCTCTCTGAGTCCAAAGCACCAGTAAATCCACTTTAACTGGCTGATTAAACTGGGTTTCCAGCTGCTTTGCACTACAAGAGCAGCAAAAGGTGCCCTGGCTCATGCTGATCTGAAGTATCAAAGAATTTGTAAACAGGATCTAGGAGCTATTTGGAGAATTAAATAACTTGGTCTGTAAATTGGGACCAACACAACACAGATGTCTGTGGTTCACTTCAGAAGAGGCATAAAGAGGAGAATTGCTGTGTGTCAGACCTAAACTACTCAGGAAAAGTGTGCAGGTGATCTTGTAGTTCACAGAATCACAGAATACCCTGAGCTGGAAGGATCATCAAGTCCAGATCCTGGCTCTGCACAGGAGACCCTCCAAAATCCCACCATGTGCCTGAGAACATTGTCCAAACACTTCTCTGTTGTGAGAGGCTGGATGAGTGTGCAAAGATGACCATTTTGCATGGAATTATTCTCAGCCATCCTTTGGGAGGATCATGAGGCCTCTCCTGCAAGACCTTTCCCCACCAGTGCTCCTCAGACCCCAAATTGCCACTGGGGACACAACTGGCCCTCTGAAACCAAAGGAAAATGCAGTTGCACCTCATTGTACACAACCAAAAACCTGTGTTATGGGGTGGATCGCAAAGCCACAGCTGAGGCTGGCTTAGGAAAGCCCCTCTAACTCTGCCTGGGCTCCTGACACCCCTGAGAGCAGGAGCAGTTGCATTAAAGGCCATCCTGAATCCTCAAATTCCTGATCTGGGGCTGTGGGAACCATTCTTTTCTCCTGACTCATGTTGACTTAAACCCAAGTGACTTTTAGCTCAGGCAAAGTGAAGCCCAAGCTGTGAACAGGACCTTTCCATTCATGTTCCCAATAAGCCCATGCCTTCTAAAGGCAAAAACAAATAAACTAGGTCAGCTGAACACAGTAAATAGCTCTGGCTCTTGTTTTGGGCTTAAAAAAAGTCCCAGTTGCTTAAGTGAAAATTGCTGTGACTTAGAGCAATGTGTCCCAAGGCCCCCCTTTTGTTTGGCTGTCTGTCATTAATCACTGGGAAAGCCTTTCCCTAAGAAAGTTTGCTTTTGGTAGCTCCAGGCTGGATGCTGCTCTGGTTCCTCTGCATCTGGCAGGAGCCTGCTGAAGGAAGTGGAGTGACTCAGGATTTATAGCTCTGTGAACAAGAGCAGAGGAGACCTTCTTCTGGGTCCTTTAGCATCTGGAGAACATCACAGATCCCTTAAAGCAGCCAAACACCCGGTGAGAACTGCTCTGACATCCCAGCCATGACATTCCTTGTGACAGGGAGACTGGGCAAGGGTGGGAAGGGAACAAAGGCACTGGGGGGTAAAGGAGTTGGGCAATGTGGGTTTCACATGCTCATGGGAATGGGCAGGATACACTGCTCCTGCTGGGTTTTCCCTGCTCCTGGCCTTTTGGACTTTTGGACTTTGGGATTACTCCTGATTTACACCCGTCCATGTGGAACAGGATCACTCCTTTTTTTTCTTTTTTTCTTTTTTTTTTTTTCTCCAGCAAAACAAACATTTGTTATTCAGAAAGGAAAACAGAGGAGTCTTAAAATGTGACCCGCAGCTGAGCGGAAATTCCCAGTAATGCAGGAATTTGGGTTTCTTCAGTTTGTAAACAAAGAAGGAGCCCTGGGAGGGGAGGGAGGGTGTTCAGTGATGCCACGGGGATGGCAGGGGACAGTCGTGGTGTAACTGGGGGTTGATCCATCCTGCCACAGTCACAGCAGCTCCAGGTGTATCCTACAGGAATGTGGAGGGGCAGGATGTTCCCATGGGAGAGGACTGAGCTTTGGGAATGCTGACAGTGGCTCCTCTGCTGGCTCTGAGCCCAAAACAACCCCAAGGCCAGAAGAACTCAAGGTCCAGTGCTGAGCTGGGGGTAGTTTGGGGTCTGCAGTGCAGGCAAATCCTAGGAATTATTTCCAGAATCACCCTGAGTGCCAGAAGCCCAAAGAGAATCGAGGTGGGATGCTCAACTGGTGTAAACTGGTGTGGTCCTTCCAGGCTCTACCTCTGTAGCTCCCTCCAGACCTCAGGTTCCCAATGAAGCTCCAAATTCCCTGGTAATGGATGGATTTGCTTTCCTTCCCTCCCTGAACACACCAGCGCAGTTTTGAAGTGGTGATTTAGCCCCAGGAGAGCTGCAGAGCTCCCACATTCCAGGGAACCCTCCAGCTTCCCTCCTGGAAGGGAGAAGAACCACACACACATCCCTGAGCACAGCCTGTTAAACTCAGCATGAACTCCAGGCCCAGCCATAACCCAGGATATTTATGGAGTGAATATCTTCCTGGAAAGGATGTGGAAGGATGATACAACTACTGTAGGGCCCTGACCCTCCCTCACATCTTCATATATCTTTCAAACACACAGTTTTATGACTCTTTTGCTTGTCTGGGACTGGAATAGCAGGGGCAAATCCTGGCTGGCTCTCCATTCTGCAGGGAAAGGGCAGGGGAAATGCTTTCACCCTCCCTTTCATGCCCTGGGGAAAGCCCAAATCCTGCCAGGACAATACAAGCCCTTCCACTACAGCTAAACCAGCCCCTACACTGACCAAGCAGAATGTTTCAGTCACCTCTGGGAGCATGGAAGGGTTGCCAGTCCCAACAATGCTGCTGTAAATGTTCTTCTGTACCTCAAACCCCTCTGTTGGACCTGTGGGATGAGTGTCCATGAAGTTACTCTCCAAATGACCAGAGGAGTGACAGCCAGTGCTGTGTGTGGCCTCAGAGGACCATCCTGCAGTGAACACACCCCCTGAGCCCAGTGCCAGCTGCAATTGCCCTCTGGTGAAACAGAGCCACAGGAATGCTCAGGGTGAAGTTCTGCCTTTCCTTATCTCAGTGAGGTCAAATTTACCTCAGCTTGCTGCACCTGAAATCTTTTTGTTGTGGGCAGTTTTTTCTGCCACTAGATTCTTTCTTTCAACTCTGATTTTAGTTCCTTGGAAGGATGGAAAAGGGGTCTATAGCCTTGCCATGGGGCTGGTCTGTGGGATTCCCTTCTGGCTCTACACAGATCCTTGTGGGTCCCTTCCATCTCAGCATGTTCTGTGATTCTGTCAGATCCCCTTGAAACACCTGGGACTTAAAACAGCATCACTGGCTCCTTCCTGTGTTCCTCCTGGTGTAGGGAACAGCCCCAGTGGGTGTTCATCTCATTCCTTTTGTTTCCCCAGATCCTTCTCCCAGGATAACAGCACACACTAAGCTGCCCTGGCAGGAAAACCCTTTTTTCCATTTCCTCCTTGAAAAACACAGCCAGGGCTCCACAGTGTCATTTCCCCCATCCCTTTTATTTTTTGCTTTTTGTGAGGTCAGGACACCTTGGACTCAAAACTGTAATAATTTGAGAACCCCCAATAAGTTTGTTTTTTAACAGAGCCTCTTGACCTGTCTGTGCCAGGCAGGCCATCAACTTCCAGTCTAATGCACCAGGGAGAACATTGTGAAATGACTGTGCACCAAGAGGCACTGGAGTAAAGATGATTTGGGGCTATTTGCCTGGCAAAGGAATGGAACCAGCTACAGCTTTTCTCTTACCTGGCTCCTGGCTGTACTGCAGGGATCAGGTTGGAAGGAACCCAAGGGACTATTTTTCACCTAAAGTCTGCCTTCCAACCCATCTTGTGCACCTCTGTTGCCAGATGACATCACGCTGCTGAGGGTGAAACAATTTAAAATATAGAGCTGAAAATTAGTGGTTCAAATAACTTCCCCAAAACAGCAACAAGAGCAGACTGAGGCTTTGGAAAAGTGATTTGAAAATGCCTGTCATTGCATCTCTGGGGTCAAATGGTCTAAACTTGAAAAGCTTTAATAATCTGTCAGGGTTTGCTGTAGAACAACAGGGGATTTAAAAGACTGTGTGGCAAAAGCTAAACTGACAAAAAAAGGCTGATGAAACAGCTCATCTTCCTCAGCTTGGGTGAGTTTGGTCTGTCTGAAGGCAATGGGGGCTCCAAACACAGATGGTTTCCTTATCCATGTGTGTGGAATTGCATCATTCCTACAACAGGGCCCTTCAAGGAGCTTGGGACTTGTCTTTTCTTATGTGTTGGTGATGTGAAACCTCTAAAATATCCATTAGGATGGAAACAAATGGAAAAAGAAAAAGATCAACCTCATAGAGGTGTGACTGTAACCAAAAGAAAAGGAACTAAGAACATGTAAGT
Organism: Syndactyla subalaris; assembly: GCA_035584875.1. Taxonomy (NCBI): domain Eukaryota; kingdom Metazoa; phylum Chordata; class Aves; order Passeriformes; family Furnariidae; genus Syndactyla; species Syndactyla subalaris. The sequence continues at coordinate 3,837 of JAWMRD010000188.1, read as the reverse complement.
GAAAGTCTCCCAAACTTTACATTTCCCAAATCGCTTTTAATGGGTTTGTAACTTCGTGCAGCCCTTTGGAGGAGGATGCTGGTATTTAATCAGCAGGTTTGCAGCTAATTTTGGAGGTGACCATGTCACAATCCCCCCAGCTGGGAGAAGTCCCTGCCTCTCCAAGGGATCCATGCTGGGTCACAGTTGCAGCCCCTGGGGGTTGAGAGCTCATCAAGGATTCCTGTGCTGAGGTTCCTTCCTACAGGAAAGGCTGGCAGGACTGCCTGGCTAAACTTGGGGACCCCCTGACCTGCCCTGGTCTCTAAAATCTCCCCCTCCTCTCTGTCCTCTGTGTTGGGATGGGCTGCAGGAGGGCCCAGGTGACCTGAGGGTCCTTCCAACCTGCATTACTCACCGATTCCATGCAGTGAGCTGGAATTGTTCCAAAATCATAATGGGAAAGGTGTGGGCAGGCTGCTGTTGGAATCCCAAATCCCTAATGAGAGCTGCACAGCAGTCCTGGTAGGCCACCCACCCCTGGAGGTCCTCCCAGCCTGGCAGAGCTCAGGGACCTGTTGCTGCCTGTTGAGGCTGATGAGATGTGCAGGGAATTAGGGAAGAACTCTGGATTGTAGCAGAGCTGTTTTGTCTGAGTCCTGGATTTTAGGGCAGGGAGTTTAGGGGATGCCAGAGGTCCTTGGAGGGGTGGGATGCAGAGGAGAATTCCCCCTTGCACCCTTTGGGATGCAGCTGTATGGACACAGGCACTGGAGGAAGCTCCTGATCACTGTGGCAGAGCAGCAGCTCCTTCAGGGGCTGGCACGTCCCAGTGCCCATAAAACGGGATGAGAATACACAGTGTTTGTGGGCAGAACCAGTAATGTGATGCCACATCCCATAACCAGGGAGACCTCCCTTAGTCCCTGCTCTCCCCCAGGCCATGTCACTTCGAGCACATCTTTCTGTGCCTTGTCTGTGCAGGTGGGGAGGACCAAACCCTGTGAGACACCATAGCTGTGCCTAGAGCACTCCTGCAGCACAGGCAGCCTCCTTAAACGACCCTGCCAGGTCCACCTTAAACGTGCCCTCCCTCCCTGCAGTTTTCCTTGGGGATAATTAAGCATGCAGTAAGTTAAGAAGTGGAAAAACCCGAGGAAGCATCCATTTCACAGGTGGGTGCAGCTGTTTCCTCCCAGGGGCTGTTTCTGGTGCAGTTCTGAGCAAGCCCGTGCCTTGGCACCAGCGCTCCTGGCCACGGTGGTGACTCACAGTTGGGTCTAAACATCCACAGGGTGCAGTTGTTCAGGGTCTCAGGGCATCACCTGCTGCTCCACCACAGTCTCGTGGCATGGATTTCCTTGGAAGTGGTGCTTGTCACTGTTTGCCTGGTCCGAAATGAGGGTTCCCTGCATCACTAACTGGGCTCAGGGTCATTCCTGGGAGCCCTGTGGGTGCCCTGGGCTGCTCACTCTGGCACTGCAGACCTGCATTTTTGCATCCTGTCAAGATCAGGCTCCAAAGGGGGCATTTATTTTTCTTCCTGGAGGAGAATATGTGCCTTTTGTGGCCAGCTCTGTGTCTGAGCACGGGCTCTCCCCAGCTCATGCTGCCAAGCCTGTTTTTATATATTTACTTCCCTTACAAGGACATCAACAGCCACTTCACCCATCCCAAGTGTCACATCCCTTGACAGACTTTGATTTCACAATAAATCCTCAAGTACAGAGGGGTGTTCCTCCCAGGACTAATGGAGCTGTGGATTTCACAAGGGAACTCTGCAGCCAGGGGCAAGACCTGTCCCCTCCCTGCTGTCCCTTACACTGTGGGCACAGCAGAGTGGCCTCAGGGCTGTGTGCCTGGCAAGCCAGGCAGAGGGAATCCCAGCCCTGCTGGAGCCAGAGGGGGTTTCCCTGCAGTCAGGATTTCATCCCAGGGCTGTGCTGGAGTGAGGGGTTGGTTTTCCCAGCCCTTTCCATCCTTAGGGCAGGGAAGCCTTTGCACCCTGGAGTTAAACAGGGTGCAGAACTGAGCCTCTGCTGAGCTCTGCTGCTGCATTTCTGTGACACTTTCCTTGGCAAGTCACAGCCACTGATGTGGTGACACAGCTGAGGCACAGGGAGGAACCCTCAGAAAGAGCTCCAGCCCTTCCCCATTGATTACAGGAACGTTGAAAGATTACGCTTCTAATGGAGATGCTTTAATTAATTGTCTACAGATTAGCCAGCATGAATGTGACCCCAAATGTCCCTCTGGACAGATGCTGAATTAGTGCTGGACTTAAACTCGGGTCTGGAAGAGAACTTCTCAGCTGTTAATTCTCTGGGAATGACACTGAGCCCAGAAACATCCAGGGACTGCTCACCTCAGGCACATGGCCCTGCAGAACTCCTTCCCAGCCCTGCATCAAACTCACAGCCCTGAGAAACACGGGTGGGTTTTGTTCTGTGCCAAAAAAGTGTGTGTGTGCTTGCCTTGATTTTATTCCTTGGCCTGACAGGATTTTTAGCAATTATCTAAATGTCTTCTATTTTAATTACTCTGAATTCAAGGAAGCTGCAGGTTGGGCAGGGGGAGTGAACCCAGAAGAACATAACAAGGTGAATTAAACACCCACTATGCTTTGCTTGGGGGAGATTTTGAGCAGGGTTGACATCTTTATCCCTTCACTTGAGGCAGCTCAGGCAAAAGGAGGAGATAAAACTGGTGCTAACTTGGGTGTTTCCTGCCTTTGATCATTCTGAGTCACTCAACCTTCATGTTCTTCTTTTACCTCTTGGCATGTCCAGTGGGGTGAACAGTTCAGCTCCTGGAACAAGGAGGTAGCTTTGGTTGTCCCAGGAACCTAAACAAATTTTGGATCATGGGTGTCGGGAGCTTCCAAAATCCATGGATCTCCAGCTGATGCTTCCTCACATCCTGCTGCTCCTACACTCCAAGAGTTAAGGTGGCTTGAAGGATGAGCAGGGCTGAATTCAGCGTGTTTTACTGCTCTGGGAAGGTGGAAGCATTCAGGTGGATGGTGATGAGCAGCTTGGAAAGGATGTTTTATAATCAAATTGTTCTTTACTTTTTTTGTAGGTTGAAAACTTAATCAGCCATAAAAATGCTGGCTTAGTGCTGAATGTTCCCCACAAAACTCCTGGCAGGTGAGTGAGCCTTAGGATTGTGGCTGAGCAGTTCATCCCAGGTCACACAGCAGGTTGATGTTAAAGCAGAATTTGGAAGATCGTGGCTCAAGGTGCAACTGCTGCTTCTTGAGAATCCCAGAATCCTGGCATGGTTTGGGTTGGAAGAGATCTTAAAGCTCATCTTTTTCCATGGGCAGGGACACCTTCCACCAGCCCAGGCTGCTTCAAGCTGGCCTTGGACACTTCCAGGGATGGGGCAGCCACAGCTTCTCTGCCCAACCTGTGCCAGGGCCTGCCCACCCACACAGGGAACAATTTGTTCCCAAAATCCCACCTAGCCCTGCCCTGTGGCAGTTTAAACCATTCCCCTTGTCCTGTCAATGTTCTAATGCTCTGCAGCCTCAAATCCCAAGGGATTTCCAAATGCTGATTAGTTAAGAGTTGGAATTGTCAGTTTGCAGCAGTGAACACACAGGGAATGTGGAGCTGATCTTGTTGCACAGGGACCTGGAGGGACCTGGATGGATTGCAGGGCTCGATTCCCAGCTAAGCTGCCCTACCCTTGGGGGCAGGAAGGAAGGAGGCTGAATTTAAATGATGGCATGAATTAAAATTTGAATTAATTTAAGTTAACAGCATGAAGTTGAATTAGGGCAGGGTCAGGGGGGATCTCAGCCAAAGGTTCTTCTTCCCCCAGAGGGTGGTGGGCACTGCCCAGGCTCCCCAG
>JAWMRD010000187.1:0-23937 GCA_035584875.1 Syndactyla subalaris | reverse complement strand
TTGTGCTGTTAGTTTTGAAAGGGGGAGGGGAAAAAAAAAAGGTATGAATGCATACACTGAGCAAAACTAATGGGAAATTGTAGGAAAACAGAGCCCAGATTCTCAGGAGACAACTTACAATTCTATGGGACATGACAGAATTTAAAAAACAACACTCTGAGCATGTAGGATAAACAGGGCCAAAATATCCCTCAGGTCTTACAGGTTCAGAGGGGCCATAAATAAAAGATAATGATATTTAGGTAAGAGGGGGAGGGAACACAGTGGCTCCCAGTACTATTAATTTTCAGCCTCGATATTCTGTGACTGGTATAAGGGTGGATTTGGATGCCTTTGCTTGCAGAGGAGATAATTCAAAGGAGAGCAACCCCACCGGGTAGTTGGGAGTGTGAAAATGAACTTCAGTGGTGCTTAAGGGCAATATTTCACCCTTGTTCTGAGGTGCTAAAAAAAGCCCTAAACCACAAATCTACCAGGGAATAAACTGGCTTTGGAGGAGGAGAAATTCCTCTTGTTTCTGACTTGTGGCAGGAAAAGGCTCTGATTTTAAACCACAGTGAGGAGATCCATACCTGTGGAAATGAACTACAGTGGGGAGAGTTTGGGTTATCCAACTTCATTCCTGACTTTGCAGGAATAAAGAGTTGCCACCTATGGATTTCTCTGCCCTCAAACCTTTGGAGGGGGTTATGTTTTCCTTCCCTTATCTGGATCCTATTTTTCTCTTGTCCTTGAACCATTTTAATACCCTAAAATAGTGAAATCTCCTCAAATTTTCCTTCTGTAGTTTATAAACTGGCCACACTTCCATCTTTAGGAGGGCTGAAGATAAACCAGGGCCTGGCTAGAACTGATCCCACAAAAGGGACCTCCTGAAAGTCCCCAGGTTGGCCAGAGCTGCAGGTGAGAATGCAGAGAAGGTGGGTAGGGAGCTAGAACTGCAGGATGGCAAAATCCTTCCATTCCTGGTGGGATAAACACCAGTGACCCTCCAGCAGAGTTTTGGGAATCCTCTAGAAAGAAGAACCATGAAAAAAAATATCCAGGAGAGACCAAGTCAGGGCCAGCATTTCTCAACCAGGTGGAGAAGTGTAAAACTGAGTCACAGAATCCTTACACAGCCTGAACTAAAGGAAAACCTCGTGGGATCAGCACTTGTAGGAGACCTTTGCCTGCTGGACATCCATAGAATCCGGCAGTTTGGGAAGTAAGACCTCCCTCCAGCAGGCTGGATCTTCTGATTGCACTGGAGAAGGAAATCCAGCATGGAAAACCCCTGGAATCAGCCAGATGTTGCCAGCAGTAGGACAAGATAAAAAGGATTTTTAGAACCTGGAGGGACTCTGGGGGAAATCCTGGGTGCAATTCAACACCAGCAACAAAACTGAGATGCAATTCTACACCAGTCAGGACATTTCCATTGCACCCAACCTCAGGAACCTGAAAATGAAGTGTCAGGTTTAGCCACCAGCAAGGTCCCTCTGGACATGGGCTGGGCACCTCCACTTGTTTTTGGATGGCAGGAAACTGAAGATTCTGATCCCTTTTCCATTTTTGAGCTGATAAATTGGAACTGGAACCTTCTGATGGCTCAGATCAGAGGGATAATTGCAAGACAGGGCTAATTAACTGCACGGAGAGAGATGCTGAATGAGAGATAAGATGGAAGTTCTCCAGAGGAAGATCAACGTGGATCATCAGTCACTTATTTGCCAGTTCTGATGCACTTTTACAAGGTCTGACACCATCTAGATGGTCATTAATTCCCTTCCAACACAAACCATTTGTAATTCTATGATTCCCTCTTTGTGTGCTCTCACTGGCAGCCAGGGACCACTTTGTTAATGCCTCATCTGGAGAAAAAGTGTTCAAACTGGAGAAAAATGTTCCAAGTGGAGAAAAAATGTTCAAACTGAGATCTTGCACTTCAGGAGCCACATGGGTCCCACCTTTCTTTGCCTCAGAAGGACCATCATCCACCTGCCTGGAATTAGGCAAAGCAGACCAGGTTCTTTCCTAAATACCACGGGCCAAGAGGACCCAAAATGATCTGTGTTTATGCAGCTGAAATCTTTTCTCTCTGGAGTGATGGATTGAACTGCCTGGTGGGAATTACAGCATGGATACAAGGGATACTCTCAGTTCCCTCAGCTGGAGTGTCCTGACCACCAAACACAGGCTGAAAAGCCATGTCAGAGCTTCTGGTTTTGGTCCAGGAGGTCAGGTCAAGCTGACCTTTAAAGACAGGTCAGGATGGAGAAGGAGATGAATGGAGAGAAAAACTCCCCAGCACATCCTTAAAAGAGGGACATCCTAAATCCAGGTCTCATTCCATGGGCTTCTTGCACCTCTTTAGTGGAGAATCTTTGGTAGGTTTGGGCCAAAGAGCCCCAAAAACAGATGCAGAGAACCATGGATGAATGAAACCTCCTCCCAGGTGTTTCCACGTCCCACTCAAAAGAGGGATATCCTAAATCCAAGTCTTACTCCATGGGCTTCTTGCACCTCTTTAGTGAAGAATCTTTGGTAGGTTTGGGACAAACAGCCCCAAAACCGTGTAGAGAATCATGGGCTTAAACACGAGTGAAACTCCCTCCAAAGCTGCCAATTTTTGTCATGAATTACTGAAGGAATTGTAAAAAACATATATAAAGCAAGACTTTGAATCTGTAAACATCTCCAAAGAGGGATGTCTCGCTCTGTAAAGTGTTAGAGACAGGGAATATTTCTAATTTTGCATATTTGTAACCCCAAAAGGCAGTGCAGACACAGCTTGATGGGATTCACATAGCAATGAAAAAACACATCTCATAAAAAGGAACTGAATACCAGGATTTTCAGTTCAAATCAGAGATTTTAAGAGCACTCTCTGCCTCTGTGTTTGGTGCAGGACACATTTGTTGTTCATCATCCTCAAAATATTAACTTCTTCTCCCTTATAAAACATTTAATTCCATTTCCTGATGACAGGCAAACTATGATGTGGCAGAAGTGAAAATCCATAGAGTTTGCATTAAATAAAAAGCCATTTATTCTCTCCAGCTGCCCTTTTTAAAAGCCAGGAATTTCCCAGGGAAAGGGAAGCAGAGGTTTGGAAACTGATAATATGAATAAAATACATAATGCAAACTGCAGCTAAACATTCATAACAGGTTTGGTCCCTTAAAAAGGGAAAACAAAAAGGGAAAAGTGACATGCAAAGTGATTCTTTCTCATTAGCATTGCCATTAAACCATTTTAAAGTGTCAAAACATTTTCCCAGCAAATTATTTCTTTGACTAGAGCCTTTATTTCTTGCAGGAAGAATTTTTCTGGCTGGATTTTAACAGCCAAACATTTGGAAAATTATCCTTAGGGGATTAGGTGGCTGGAGCTGCTCAAATGCTCTTATAAAGCTGGGAAAGGCACTGCTTAAAAACACAAAACTCAACACCCAGAGAATCTTTTGGGCCAATTATTTCCATGCTCAGAGTGATACCCTGAGCTGGCATTTGTGATAAAGGATTCTGTGAGCTCTTTATCCAATATTAAAGGCCAAAGGGAAGAGATTCCCCCACCCTTTCCCTCGGGAAACTCACTCAGCTGGGAGTTGTGGCTTTCCAGGAAATATATTCTAATCATCAGCTTTAGTTTCCCTCCTGTCATTTTTCATCTCCCCACACCTACTTTTGCTCCAAACACTATTTCTTTTCCTGGCCCTATCTGGGAGGTGTGTAGATTGTGTTTTCTGAACTTCATCTCCTATTAACTCACATAAACCTGTGAAAATGCAAAAGATATTGGATATTTTTCATTAAATTCCAGCTCCTAGAATCATGGGATTTTATTTATTTTAAACGTGTGTTCAAGATTCTTTTGCTTCCTGAAAATGCTTTCTGTGAAATGCTACGAATCAGAAGGAAAGGAAAATAATTCCAATAATCTTGTTGGGTTTGTTAGAAGTCAAAGCCATAATTTCTGGGATCCTGAATCAAGATTTGTGACAATCTGGGTGTGGTGACCCCACTGATTATTCTGACATGCCCATCCCATGGAATGTTAAATGACAATTCCTGGTTCCCACTGAAGTGAACACTCTGTATATTGTGTTTTCCTAATTTCATCTTCTATTAACTCACATAAACCTGTGAAAATTCAAATAATATTGCATGTTTTTCATTAAATTCCAGCTCCTACAATCATGTGATGGATCAGACGAACCTCAGAGATCCCTTTCAGCCTTTCTTCCTATTATTTCTTCCTGTTACCAGTCCATAAATACGAATGAGGTGTGAAAAATCCTCCCAGCACGGTCTGCATTCCACATGACCAGTGATGATGGTCTTGACGAATCAGGTTCCTCAGTGCTGGAGTCACCTGAGATGTTCTTCTTTCTCTACCCCTTTTTTATACTCTCAGTGTAATTTTAAAACTCAGTTTTTTGATGCTCCCATTTGAGCAGTTCCCTCTCTCCTCCAGGAATCCCAGTCTTTCCCTGTGTCTGAGATGCCTGCAGATGTTCCTGTGGGGTATGGGACCTCTGATCTGTAGAAGGAACATCTTTCCAGCGTATCACAGAAATATTTAAGCTCAAATGGCAGCAAATCAACCACCTGAGGTCCCCCAAACTTTTATAACTGGATGAAGAGGAGACTATTCAGAGCTGGACAGAATTCTTTCCCACTGCTGTGCCCTCTGGTACACGGGGAGCAAACAAGGTCTAGATGACCTCGAGAAGTTTCCCCCTCTCTCTTTGCCAGCTCCAGCTTCAAAAAGGCACAGCAAGGTCTGGAGTTACCACAATCCCCTGGGAGTCCCACCATGAGGGTTCTGTGGGAATGGGGTGAAAAATAAAAGGTGCAGGACCATCCATCTTTTTTAGAAGGACACAAAATTCCATGTTTGGCAGTCAGAGAGCCTGGGACAAGCCACAAAGCTTTATTTAGCTCACATTAGCAGCAGCCACGTGCCTGCCAATGCTCAAGTAGTCCATGCTGGAGCACCTCAAAGCTTGGCAGATGGCATGGACAAGGGTGAATTGGTCCCTTTGTGTCCTGGGTTTGGCTGGGATAGAGTTCATTTCCTTCCCAGCAACTGTTCCAGTGCCGTGCTCTGGCTTTGGGATGAGGATAATGCTGATAACACAGTGGGGGTTCAGTTGTTGCTGAGCTGGGCTCACACCAAGTCTGGGATTTCTCAGCTTCTCACTCTTCCCTGCCAAGGAGGAGGTCTGGGGGGCAGGAGGAGCTGGGGGAGGGGACAGAGATGGGACAGCTGATCCTGGAATATTCAAAGGAATATTCCAGTCCATATGGTGTCCACAAATAAATGTAGAAAATCTTCCTTCTGTCACAAGCACATGAGCCCAGATTCATCTCACTCACCCACCAAGACACTCAGGCCAAGGGGCTGCTCCACCTCATCTCCATCAACAGGCTTGGATTGACAGCTGGACACCTGCCTTGTGTTGACACCCCTAGGAGAGGAGGAAACCCACTTTGGAAGGGCTCCTCTCTCTGATCTGTGCACCCAAGGACCATGGGGGGACCTCACTGGCATCCAGTGGCAGATGTCCCATGCCTGGAAACATCCAAGGTCAGGTAGAACTGGACTCTGAGCAACCTGATCCATTGAAGATGTCCCTCCTCATTACAGGGGGTTGGATTAGATGACCTTTAGAGGTCCCTTCAGCCCAAGCCATTTTGTGATTTTGGGATTATTTAGAGGATTTGGACCCCTGGAGTTTGGGGCTGCCCTGGCTGGGTGGGAGGAAATGTTTGTTAAAAGCCCCCAGCCTGGCTCAGCTCTGTGGTGGGGATGAAATGTGCATTCCAAGGCTGGAACCTGACAGGACCTTGTGGTTACAGGAGGACAGGGAAGCTGCTTTGCCTGAGATATGAAATCCCACATATATATATAGATATATATATATATAGATATATATATATCTCAAAATGTTGTAGGTTTCTTTTCCATCCCTTCCCAAATCCTTGTGAAAGTCTCTCAGGAACTTCACTTGCAAAGGTTTTGGTTTGGTGATGGCTCTTTGGCAGCTGCTTTTTGAAATGTGTCCTCCAGCAAGGAATGTGCCTCAGACAGAGTTGACTCTGCTGGAATTCCTGGGGGTTAAAATGCAAATAAAAATATCCCAGAAAATAAGGATCAAGGGAATCTCCAGAAGCCCTTTCCTTTGTCTCCTGAGAAGGGAACAGCCAAGTAAACACTGAGAGGCAATAAATGCCCACAGATTGCCAGTTTTATTATTTTATTATTTAAAAAAATCCATTCAAAAAATCCATCCCACTCTCCCCCAGTTTCTAAATTGACTTTCCCTGAGTGAAGTTTAAGGCCAAGTCTCTTATCCTGTCCTTAATGGGCAGGGAGCTTGGTTTGTTTTCTTTCAAGGCTACTGTCTCCAGATTAGCAAAGTGCTCTCATGTTTCCCTTCTGTTTATTTTTCCCTGGACTTTCAAAAAAATAAAAAAAAATCTAGTCACTGGAAAGGGAAGGCATCAATCCCACAGGGAAAACACTTGCACTTTTCCTCCTACTGAAAAACCATTGCTCAAATAATAAACAGATGAGGAAGCACTAAAGGCAAAGGTCTTTTTCATCAAATCTGAAATTTCCTCAATGACTGGAAGTGATTTTGGTCGATCTGAGGTTGTGGCCCTAAAATCACAATCCCCAATATCAGGAGTGTTTTTATCCTCCTTTTGATTGAAATAGGAATATTGAAAAACTATTTCAAAGTGACTGGGTGTGAATTTATATTTTTGGCATGAGAGACAAAGATAATAGACATTGTCTTGAACTGTTGGACCATTTTAAGCTGTGTTGCAATGAATTTAGCAGCAGTGTATAAAAAGATTGTGCTGAGATGACTCAGAGGTAGAATTTATGTGCCTGTTCGAATTTTGTAGTAATTTCTTTCTGATTTCACCAAGCCCTGTCCAGTTTTTTTAACAACAAATGGAAGAACTCTAAAAATAATTTCTTAATCTCAGAAATATCCCTTAACCCTTATTTGATTGCTCCCTTCTTTCTGCTCTTCCTTGTTCCAAATCAGCAGCTTTTAAAGCCTTCTGTGTCCATTCTTATCCCCAACTGGGGCTGTCAGGACACTGATTTTCTGGATGAGACCATGGTATGTTGTCCATGTATCACAACTTCAATTGCCCACATGATCACCTTGTTCCTGCTTTTCTATCCCTTCTATCCTTGGCTCTTTGCCTGACATTCCCATGTGGATGGAGCACATGGATTTGGCCTCTCTCCACCTGCCTTCAGGAGATGTATTGGCCTATTACTCTCCTTTATCCTATTTTCTCCTCCCTCAACTTACAATAGTAGGAATGTGCCTACTCTAAAATATGTATTTTCCAAGCCTAGCTTAGAGGTGACCTTTGGAAATTGAAAAGGCCTTTGAATCAGATTTATTTCGCTCCCAGGGTGTCTAAATTAGCAGCGTGGCCAACAAAAGTCCTTTAAACCTGGCTGTGAACACCCCAGTTTGCTCCAAGGCCAGGCTAAGAACAGATTTGACCAGGAATAGTTTTAAGGATTGCATTTTTTATGCTTCCTATGGGGCAGGATTAGCTCCATCTACGCCAGTGGTTCAGCTCCCAGGTAAAGAAAGCTCCCTTTTGGGACTGGCATGTGGATGGCCTGGGGGATTTCATGTGGCCTTCAGCTGCTGCTCCAGCTGGAACAGTTCTCCCGAAATTCCTTTGTTGTGGGAGTCACATGGATGGCTCTGCATGGCTTAGGATTTTCACTGGGACTAGAGCCCTGGAATTGTGCATCTGAGTCCAGCCTAGGCTTATCTTTAAGCTCCAAGGAGATCATGGCTTGATTGAGGAGCCCAAAGGCAGCTGATTAGGGTCATCCCTTCTCAAGAAGGTGGAGAGGGTCTTTGGACAATGGTATGGAGAGAATGGCCTTAAATGGAAGGAGAAGAGGTTTAAATTGGGTATTAGGAAAAAGTCCTTCAGTATGGGCAGGTCCTGGCACAGGTTGCCCAGAGAAGCTGTGGCTGCCCCTGGATCCCTGGGAGTGTCCAAGGCCAGGTTGGAGCACCCTGGGCTGGTGGAAGGTGTCCCTGTCCATGGGAGAGGGTGGCACTGGATGGGTTTTAATGTCCCTTCCAACCCAACCCATTCCATGGTTCTGTGTTTCTGTGAACAGGAACACCAACACTCCCACTGAGAACTGCTCTGACCTACTAAGGAGAGCAACCACTGGAATTTCTACCACTGCTTCCATGTTTCAAACTCTTCTGCTGGTGAAAAGTCCCCTCTGTTGTGATTCTTTACTGATATTCTCACCTATATGAAGTAGAGGAGAATCCTAAATATTCCAGTGGTCTGTGATAATGCACAAAGATTTTTCTGGGACCTGCAGATGAGTAGAAAACATGGATTTTATAGTTAGAAAGAAGTGGAATGACCCACCAAGTTATCCAGACACTTCCCAGCCCCTTTTTAAGTGTATTGGCACCTAAATTTTCATATTCAAATCCCACTATCTCCCTCTCTCCTTGTCCTTGTCCTTGTCCTTGTCCTTGCCCTTGTCCTTCTCCTTCTCCTTCTCCCTCTCCTTCTCTTTCTTCTCCTCCTCCTCCTTCTCCTTCTGTATCATCTAAGGTGGCACAACAAGAACTCAGAAACAATATTTCCTATTTCTCTTAGATCCATTTCATGGGTGAGAAATTTTGGTCCCACCTAGATCTCCACCTCAATTATGAGTCACCTCAGTAAAATCAGGATTTCCAGATATTGACAAAATGAAGGAGATGAAGAAATAGAAAATAAAATGCCAGGAATTCAGACATAAGAATTTTTCTATTTATTTTCTTTTTAATCCTGTTGGAGGGAGAAGTGTGTAGGGTGCTGAAATATCAACTTCATGATATGGTTTATTGGGTTGAAAGTTGGACTTGATGACCTTGGAGGTCTTTCCCAACCTTAATGGTTTTATTCCAGGTGGAAACCCAGATCATTTGGGGAGTTTTGCATTGGAAGAACTCGACAGACTTCCCAACACAGACAATTACCTAAGAAATAACCTGTCAGGTACCTTTGTTAACCAGAAAGGCTGCAGGAAGGCCACAAATCCCACCCTTCCATGGATGCCTTGACTATTGTTGCTGCTGTGCTCCAGCACAGAGAAGAAAAGGTGGGAATTGCTGGGGAACTGGGAATTTCTGGCAGCAGGGAGGAGGTGCCTGAGGGAATTTGCTTTTACAGCGACTCACAAGGAGCTTTTGAATGTGTGAGCTCCTTCTCCCAGGGATGCAAGGGGAATTTGTGGCAATAAAGTGTGACCTCAGGAGGGCCATTCAGGTTTTATTAGTTCTTGTGGGAAGATTAAAAACTCATCTAAAGGCCATCCCACTGTTGCTTTTCAATTATCCCACCCTCCTGGGCATTTTGGGCAGGAATGTTGCAGCCAGGGCAAGGGATGCTGAAGAATCAACGTGGGCCACAGTGATTCTCTCTCCCCTTTCTTCTTCTTCCCTTTCCCTCTGTCCTGATCCCCTGTGGCTGAGGCAGGGAAGGGGAGAGCAGCCATCTGTGTTTCCATGAGTGAATCCCACCCCACATCCCTGTTTGCAAGGAGACCCTTGGGTGAGCAGCTCCAGGGCTGATCCACGTTTTCCCAGGTGAACCACACCCAAGGTGAGGTGGATGTCCCTTCTCTCCTGTGACAGTCAGCACATCTCACACACCTTTTCTCCAGCCCTGTGACTGCAATGACCCCACAACCTGACATGTGGTCTCCTCAGTCCCCGGGCTGGTCCTTCAGGAAGCTGACCCCTTGGGAAGCACTGGTTGATAGGAAGGGTTTTAATCCATAAAGGTTTATCCCATTATGGATTAAAACCATTCCCTGTCTGATGACTCCTCTGGAGAGCAGAAGAAAGTGGGAGCTTCATTCCCGTGCAGTTGATGGCTGAGGCCATTCTGACATCCCGACTTCCCGTATTTGGAAAGATTGATGTGCTTTTTTTCTGTCCTGCTGGGCTGTGAAGGATCCAGAGCACTCACAGCAGTCGACAGAGGTTTTGCTGACCACAGAAAATGTCTCACTTTCCAGGAGGATTGTTATTCCCTGCCCAATTCCGTCTGGGATGGATTCCCTCCTTTTCCCTTCTCTGTCTCTCCTGAGGTGGTTCTGCAGCTCAGGGGTCAGGTGATGGCACAGGATGGAGCAGGGACACAAGGACATTGAATTAGGTAAGGTACAGGCAACTCCCAGAGATGAGCTGGCTCAGGAAAAGGAGTGTTTGCCTCTGGGAACAGGATTTTATTTGTTCCCCTGTGGTTTTGGCTGTGAAATGAAGTGGAATTGGAGATGAAATTTGACTTTTAGCATTGGTGTGCTCCATAATTCACTACCACAGGGCAGAGGGGGACTTTTATAAATTACTATTTTTTCCTCTTCTTTTTTGTAATAATTTTTTCTCTTATTTTTTTTAATTATTATTATTTTGTTGTCTTCTTTTTCCTCCTACAGTGGCAACCTTCAGCTCCCTCCTTGCTTTAATTTGTGTCTCTCCCCCTTTATCTTGCCCTGCATAATTATGTACAACCACATTCCTTTCTAGCTCTGCTGCACACTCCCTTTGCCTCTAATTATATATTTTTGGTGACATCTGTGACAACCCAAATATGTCAAACTGATAGGATATTTTTACATTGGGAAGACTGGACCTCCCGACACCCTGATTTTTGCCATTCTCTGTTTGATCTTCAGCATTAATTAATGTAGAAATTTAAATGGAGCTGGTCAAGGGGCCAAAATTATGAAAGTAAAATGATGAAAAATGATTTCCTTCCTGGTCTTCTCTGGGTGGGTTTACAAATATTTCTATTAATCAGTTGAGCCTGGAAATGAATTTGCATGAAGCATCAGGTAAGAAATTACTATGAAGGTTTATAATTTGCTGCCTGAAGAACCTGTATTTATTTTCCCAGAGAATCCATGTCTGCCCCATCCCTGGAAGTGTCCAAGGCCAGGTTGGAGCAACCTGGGCTAGTAGAAGATGTCCCTTCCCATGGCAGGGGATGGAATGGGATGATCCTTAAGGCCCCTTTCAAATCAAACCACTCTTGGGTCCTCTGGTTCTAAAATGGTTCTATGATTTCTCTTCCCTTCTTGAAAGAAGATAAAATTCAGACATAGGTACACAGGGAGAGGGAATAACCTCTGGAACAGGCTGTAGTTTTTCTGCTTCTGAACCAACACTGAATTTCTTCTCGTGAATACATATTTCAAATAAATTATTAGACTTAAAAATAAAAGCAGCAAGTGAAATCCCAAAGATTCTGTTATACAAGGTTATATAAGACTCTGCACATTAAAAATAACACTTTGGCCTGAAAATATTTACAAATGCATATTTACTATTTTCACTTAAACCAGGTCTATTTTTCTTTGTATAATGAAAGTCCCGGATTTCTCCATGGCAATGGGTTAGAGAAATCATTGAGAGCATCATATCATATCATATCATATCATATCATATCATATCATATCATATCATATCATATCAGGTGAGTTAGAGCCTTCAGGATACACCCAAAACAAGGCTCAAAGTCCTAATTTGAAATCCATGAGAGGCCACATATCCTGTAGGAGCTTCTTCCTGAGGCCACCAGATTATCTGATTTATGGATTCTTCCATACCCACCAACCCTGCTCTGAGCTATTTTAGTCTATATTTATTAAGCTTAGCTCAATTCACGATGCTCCCTCTTTATTTATATATATATATATAATTATTGTATTATTTAACACATAATAATGGAGCTGCAGCTGTTCCTGGTGCAGAACCACACCTCAGATTTGGCCAGAATCCATCAGCACATGTGAACACGGAAAAATAAGGCAGGAAGAATAAGTCGAACTGCAAATTGCCGAGTCAAATGAGGATGGCATTCTGCTTGAAAATGAAGTAGTTAAATTTAGAGAGTGTAGGAGTGTAAATGTCTCACTGTGTCCAACCTCCCACCACAGCCAGGGAAGAGCTGTCAGTCTTGGTGACAGGAGGCTCAACTGAGCTGCCCACAGGTGAGCACCTAAAGTTACAGGAGACACCCTGCTGGATTCCAGACATCCATCTGTGGGCAGCAGGTAGGAAATAGGGTTTATGAGAAGCACTCTTCCTCTTGGAGTGGCAGTGTGGGCTGAGTGGGATGATGATGACCATGGTGGAGGCTCCGAGGTCAGGACAACTGAATTGTTCCCAGAGGGTCTTACAGATCACCTTAAGTTCACTTGAGCTGTGGTGGACACTCCTGAGAACAGGTTTCTGGTGTGTTTGAGACATCCTGGGGCAGCTGAGACCCCTTTCTGGGCAGGCAGGTGGGACCACAGAACTTGTAGAGTCATAGATCATGGAGTGGTGGAACACTTTGGTTTGGAAAGGACCTTTAAAGGTCATTGACCATGAATGTTTCCAGGGATGGAGCATCTACCACCTTTCTGAGCCACCTGTGGCAGTGTTTGACTCCCATCACTGTGACAAAAATTCTCACTTAAAGCTAAATTAAATCAACATGATTTTAGTTTAAAACAATCACCCCTTGTCCTATCACAATAGGCCCTGCTAAAATGTTTGTCCCCATCTGTCTTATAAGCCACTCTAAGGTCTCCCCAGAGCCTTCTTTTCTCCAGGCTGAACTTTCTGGAACAGAAGAAGTGTTTCAACCCTCTCAGCATCTTCATGATGCCCCTCTGGACCAGCTTCCAACAGGTCCGTGCACTCCTGTGTGAAGTGATGGATGGAAACCATAATTTCAGATGGTTTCATGATTTTGATATGAAAAGACACTCTGACACCCACAGAGGGATGGGTAGCACTGAGAACAGATATTGGAGCAAATTAATCACCCCCCAGAGACTCTTCACTGGATCTGCTTTAATTGTAATTAGCACTCAGGCACAGAACAGTGACTGACTTGTTCTCATCACTGTTTTCATGGGGAATAAATTCATATGGACTGAAAAAGGGGAAAAGAGACATCACAGGAGTCATGTTTGCTGGATCTCCAGCTGCCACCAGCTGATGTCCCTCTGTGGGTAGGTCTTGGGACAGGAGACCCAGGGAATGAGCAACAGGATTCCTGCATCACTTGGCTTTTGGCAGCTGGAGCTACATCAGGATAGAGCTTTTCCCAACCTGCCAAGACCTCCAGCTGGATTTGGAAGGTACAAGTGCTTGGCTTTGCCTACAGGGAGAACATGAGAGGTTTTGTCTTCTCCCAACCCCTCCCAAAGCCATTGAATGTGTCATGGCAGAGCTCCTTTGGCCTTTCCTTGCCTTGATTTAGGGTGCAGGAGCAGTGAGAGGGGATTGTTCGGGGTTGAGGAGCGGAACAGGCTCTTTGTGCCTCTCTGGCACATCCGTGGTGCTGCCCGGAGATGGAACGATAAGCTCGGACCACGCGGGAGAGCCGGAGTTTGCTGTACGGTTTGGATTATTCCAGTGGGCTCCAATTAACAGGTCCCCCTGTAAATGTCACCCTCCCTCACCTGGCAAGCTTTGCTGGGAACAGGCTGGCTGTGAGTCATTTCATTGCCTTGAAACAATGGATAAACAGCACATCTAATCCCCAGAAAGGGCACGGATTAGCAGGCTGAGCAACAGATTCGGACCCTGCAGCCCCTCTTGAACCACAGCGTTGATTACAAGCAGTGTCATCACCTCTGCTTATCATCCCCTTTCCTTTTGATTCCTCTTTCTCCTCGGGGTTAAACACACTGCAGCATTATGGGCTGCTTTCCAACCCTAATTCCTCACGGATGGACCTTGAAAAGCAGCAGGCACATTTTACACGAGTGGGAATTTCCCCCGTTGTCCTTGGACATGCTTCTCCTCCCTTCCTATTGTCACGGCCAGGCCAGGCTGGGTTTCAGCACCAGCTCGTCTGACCTTTGGGTGTGTAATTTCCCGAGTGCTTTGGGATCACAAGGGATGAAGGGCTCCCAACCTCTTTATTATTAGCTCCTGTGAATGGACTGCAGGCGACAGGTGTGAATTTGGTGCTTGCTGAGCTCCCCTTGGCCACCTCTACTCGGCCCCAAGGGCTCTCACAGCCTCCAAAGCTCAGCTTTACCTCCAAAGCTCGGCTTTATCACCCCAAATACTTCCCTGCTTCCTAAGATGCCTATTTTTACAGGCATTACTGAAGCCCAAAGAATTCCTGGTAGCCCCTTGGGATCAGTAGATACAAAGGGGAAATCCTCCTTGAGGGATTTGGAGTTCCCTGGTGTCCCACTGATCACCTGGAAGGGCTCTGTGCAATATAAGTCAAGCCCACCATGAGGAAAACGGCTGAAGATCCAAAATTTAAACAAAACCCACTACAAGCAACAGTCAAAACTAAGAACTACTGTCTGAGTGAGGGTTTTAAGCACTAAAAATGAATTCAAGGGGTCAGACTTCCACTGTAAATTCAGTTCTCCATATTTTACATATGTCCTGTGTGACCTTAAGCAACATTCCTTTTTTTTTTTTGGCCTATAAATAACATTTTCCCTGCTTTTTGTCCATGAAGATGAGAGTTAAGCTCTCACTCTGTACGTGCTATGATGACATTATTAATTGAATCATTAATAATAGGTAATAAGACCTACTTTCTAATAGATCTGGGAAAGTTCTGGTTCTAAATTTGTTTTATTTTCCCCTTTAAATAGCTGGAAATCTCTGTTGGGATTGCTTTGCTCCCTCCTGCCCTCAACCTGATAACATCAGTGTCAAATGACACAGCCCGGCAGTCACCGGGGAACAATTCCAGGAACAGTGAGTAGAGAGCTGAGTTTTCCTTCCCAGGGCTTGTTCCAAACGGTGGGAAAAAAACCTGGAGTCTTGCAGGTTGAGCCAGGTAGGAGCCAAAACTCTTTGATGGAGACAGGTATTTTCCTCGGGGCGACTCCTCCTGTTGGAGAAGAGTGGGCAAAGTGTTTGTTGTGTCAACCCCGAGGTATCACTGGATGCCAAAACTTGTCTTTGCCAGTAGCTACAACATGTTTTCTGCTCATCCCAGAGCCCTGACTCAGCTTTCCTGAAGGATTCACTCCTGCCCTTGCTCAGGTTTTCTCCTGCTTTTCCCCTCCCACCCCCAACGCACACCTGGGTTTCCCAGTTTTCCAGTCCTTGATGTTCGATGCAAACACTTCCAAAAAATTGATATATTTCAGTGCAGAATCAAAGCTGATGGAAATAACTATGGATAACCTTAAATATTGGTGTTTGCTGAGGGTTCACACACCCTCCAGGATGAGGAGGGGTGAACATCAAGAAGACAAGGGTCAGAAAGCTGGTCTAGATGTCCTCAGAGAACCATCAGCACTCAGATCCTTTATGGTGGCTCAACACAAATCACACAACATGGGCTTGGTCAAAATCAGTGCTGGTAAAACAAGGATGGGCTGATCCTTTTGGTCAGATAAACATTCCTTCTCCCACCATCACCTTCAGAACTAAATTTGAGGGGTTTTCCCCAAAATTTGGCTTCACAATATTCCCAAACATTGCCACAGCACCAGCACAAAGAGCTGCACCCTGGGTTTCTAATTCCCAAAAATGCTCCTACACACCGGGCTAGCAGTCAATTAAAAAAGCCTAATTAGGAGTAGGTTTCATTCTTGATCCTTGGGTACAGACAGGTTGTAATAAAAATGATCACATGGCTAATGAGAGAGAAAGATAAATTAACTATTTTTGGTTAAGTCACTGCCAGAGAGAGAAATGGGAGGAGTGAAGAAACAGCAAACAAATAGAACAGAAGAAACTACAGAAAATCACCCATTTGGGTCAAGGATTAAAGAACAAAAAACATATGAAAGAACTGGGGATTTTACAAGGAAAGGTGCTACTTGAGCTCAGAAGTTCATCAGTGGAGACTCAGGTTTATTATTTTTACAAGATCCTACATGATGACACTAAGACATAGAGAATAATGCAGTCCATGATGACAAAACACATTACATTTTAATAAGATGTGTTTAATAATCTTCTTTTTACTGGCAATCCTACAAATTCCCTGGATACACAACAGTTCTGTAACAAGAGCCAAAGCCTGTTGAAATAGATAGAAAGACTCCCACCTTTTTCAGGTGACTGTGGAACTTCTTTAATTAATGAGCAATTAAGAGCAATTAGCCAGGTCCTTAAATGTAGGGTCTTAATTGCAATGCGGATCCTTTAGTTTGACAAACAGCCACTTCTCAATGGTTTCTGGAATTTCAGATAAGGAGCTACTGGGCACTGACCTCGTGGTTGGAAAGTTTATTAATTGCCAGTGCTACTAAACCCTCCTTTGTGAGGAAATCAGCTCTGAAATGAGAGAGCTGGGGATGTAAAACTCCAGGGAATGGCTCAGAGATCCAACAGGCAAAGAAAGGTCTCCTGCCTGCAATGGATCCACATGGGGTCTCACCTCAAAATGGGCTCAGTGTGGTCATCATGCCAAGGGAGAATAAACTCCTCAGCACGTCCCCAGAAATATAAAAATGGACAGGTGAGGATAAAACAGAATGTTCCAGCCTTGCAAGAGATGTGTTTTAGGCTGACATTTATAGATGTGGACAACTTAAGATCCAGGTTTGATCTGGATTCTCAGCTGGAGGTTGGGTTTAGGATGTGCCTGGTTTGCTGCTCTGGGATTGCCAAAGCTCCATGAGTAATCGTAGGAGGTTGGCACAGGTTGAGTCCCTCAGAGGCTCCAGGCCAAAAAAGATGTCCAGGGAAAGCTGGATAATAGCAGAACATGACGTGGGAAGAGCTGTGTGTGTCTTCTGATGGGACTGCTTGGACATCCCTGGAGAAAGTTCCAGGACTTGAATGGTATTTCCAGGTATGCTGGAGAAATGGGAAATTCCACCTGCGCTTTAAGGGACCATCTCCTTTGTTGTGGATCAGCTCTGAAGTGTTGGGGATTTGCTGGGATCAATCAACTGATTGATTCCAAAACCACCAGATGAGGTAACAAAGCAAAGGCTGGGTTTCTCAGTGACGTGGAGATGGTTCTGTTCTACCCAGAAACATCTGGTTGATGGTTGGACTTGATGATCTTCGAGGTCTTTTCCAACCTTAAAAATCCTATGGCTTTGGAGGGATGTTTGGGTATAACCTGTGATAGACAAAGGAGATCCAGCATTGAGTTCTGAAGGTTTTAACCAAATTAATTTAGATTGGTGGGACTCCTGTAGGCAAGGAGGAAACCCAAGGATGGAAAAAGGTAAAAACTGGGATTTATTCTGAGTCCAGTGGTACAATTTTGACTTCCAGATGTGTCACATCCTATAGGCACAGCTTTAGAAGTGTTGAGGACCAGTTTTCCTTGGAGATGTGGCTTTGTGCACCTCCACTGAAGTGGCCAAGGGTCTCAAACCCCAGCTTATCAATCCATGCACAGATATCACCTTGTTCCTTGGCTCCAAAGGGGCTGGAACAAATATTCCCTGAGTCTTCCCAGGCTTCAGAATAACCCAAAGGGGAAACCAAACCATCCCACTGCGAAAAGTAGCATCACCAGGAAACAGGTGGATCCATCCAGGTCCACATTTGGTTTTCTGAGCATTGAATGTTTCCACCAAGGAGACAGGATTTGGGATCTGTTTACCTGCAGCTTTCCCTTCAGCACAGCTCAGGGTGGGGAACACTTGGTTATAGGGAATATCACATGCTCTGCAGAATTTCAGTGACACCCCATCCCCAAGGCTGATTTGTTGGAGATCTTGGGGGCTGCAGAGGCTGGACAGGACATAAGAAAATCGCTGCTCATTTATTCAGTGGAGCCCCAGTGAATCCCACAGGAGAAGAGGCTGATTTCAGCATATCCACAACTTTTCTTCCTGCCAGACCTGAGGGACAGGGATTTCATCCTGGCAGACACTCCCCCATGTCCTGGCTCTGAGGGTCTGACTCAGAGCTTCGTGTTCACTCCAGTGAGTGTGGATTTTTTAAGATCTCTCTGACTTGGAGGAGTGTCCTTGGAGGAGTGACAGCACTTTTACATGAGGTCTCAGATTTTCCCTCGGTGTGTTTCCACTTCTTGGGGCCACATTATCTGATGGGAAAAGGGCAAAGCAGAAATCCCAAAGGGATTTTATTTATTTCTCACATTTCATTTTTCATTTCATATTTCATTTATTTCTCACAGAAGTTTGAAGGATTTGCTTCTTACTCCTTGAAGTGCTATTTTAGGGGGAGGGGAAAAGTATCACGACTTAATTTTTATTTCCACTCAAACATTGAAAATTGCCCTGATTTTGAAGGATATCTGAATCACCCTCGTTCTCAAGTCTTAATTTAGGAAAGAACCTAAAGTGTAAGTTAAAGAGCAGCAACTGTTTGGTGGCAGCTGGGTGGGTTGGGTTTGTAACCCGTCCTGTTTAATTTCATTACAGTTGAAGTCCTACAGTGGATCAAGGAATCCTCATGGATCAGTCCCACTCAAGAACCACTTGGGATGGGATCCAGCTCATCCAAAGGTTCTCATCCCCAAAAATATACATGCTGGTATGAATTAGCCACCAAAGGTTTCTGCTGTAGCCAATGGGAAGAGAGGCCCTTCCTGACAGAATTTCCCTGGACTGATTTTGGGGACTTATTTCACGTGGGTGAAACAAATCCTTTAGTTCAGGATGTCTGGCTCCTCCTAAAGCAAATTTAGGGCAAGTGATGAGGTGTTCAGAAGGGCTCAGACCTGCCCAAACTTGATTCCCACCATGGGATTGCTGAGGGCAGGGAAAAGCTGGCAGGAACACACGGGGTTGTGCTGCAGAGGTGTCTGAACCCCACCTGCGTTCTCAGTGCCATTTTGGATGGGTGAAGGTCACAAATATTGATGATTTCCAATAGGTTGATTAAAATGAAGGAAAAAATGACCTATTCCTCATTGATTTTGAGTTTAAACATGAAAAATTCCACATCTCTAGGTGAGATAAGGCACTTATTGCATTGATGGATTTAATTCATTTGATGCCAAGGCCTGGTTGGACAGGGCTTGGAGCAACCTGGTCTAGTGGGAGGTCTCCTTGCCCATGGCAGAAGGTTGGAACGAGATGGCCTTTAAGATCTATTCCAACCCAAACCATTCTATGATTCCATGTGCTCCAAACCAACTTGATTGGCCCCCTTGGACCTTCTGAGGAAGATGCAGTCTCCTCTAGAAGCTGCCTCCCATCTGCCAGCCCCCAGCAGATGTTGTGGAGCTCTGAGGTCATCAAAGTTGGCAGCAGATGCCTCTTAAATCAGCGAATCCCATTCCTGCATTCAGTCATGGCAAAGCCCTTTGGATCATCCTGGCTTTGCTGCCTGTTCTGCCCTGATTTACGACGAGAGCCAAGACACCTCCTGACAAACCCATTCCTCCATGCCCAGAGCCGTGAGGTGGATTTTGCCATGAATTCCTTGGGAAATGGCCCTTCTGCTGCCTGCTCACTAATCATCTGCCCTGGGCTTTAATCCTGCCTATATTTCAAGGCGAGCCCAGTGTGGAGGTGGACGTGTGTTCCCAACTGGAGCTCAGAAAAATAAAGAGTTGTGAGTCATGACATCACACGTAGGAAACAGCAAACAGATGTCATAGCTGCAACCAAACAAGCCCCGAGACTAATATTAGACTTCCCAGAAAATCTATATTTTAGGCTAGACAGGGTTTGGATTCTCTAGTCTGACCTCGTGCACGACGCAGCTTGGGGGAAACTAAAAATAGGGTTTGAAATCATCTTCTCCGCTCCAAATCTGAGGGGGTTTTTTGCTGATGGTTTTTGGTTGTTTTCCCTCAATATTTTACCTCAAGGGAGGTTTAGGATCTCGAGATAAAATATGAAGAAATTGGTGCTACAGTTCTTTTCCTGGAAGGTTATTATTGTAGTTAATGATGCCAACAAAAATAAATTTGAATAAAATCCCCAAAAACCTCTGAGAATCAATCACCAAATCCCAAATAATTCAGCAGGAAAGTGACCTCTGGGAATCTTTTGGTTCAACCACCTGCTCAAAGCAGGTCTGGTTAAAGTAAGCTGAAGGGGTTTTGGAGTTGTTTTTTTAATTTAATTTACACCATTGTCCTTTTGGCAGGGGGAGGAGCTTGGAAATAAAGAGGTTTTTAAGCAAACTTAGTATTTTCTTTCCATGGAAGCCACTCCATGTGTTTTATGAAGCACAGGGAAGATACTTAAGGCTGTTGGATAATCCAAAAGCCTGAAAATATATGTGGAAATAGTATAGTTTGGTCAAAGCCATGCACCAAAATATTAATTTAATTTGAGACAAGTAAAACTTTGCATCATAAATACTTTAATTGTGCTTATATATCTTTAATCTGTGAGGACTGAGAAAGAAAAGGCAAAAATCAGCCTTGAAATGGCAATAAAATCTATTCTCAATAGGAAATTTTCTATGAATGTACAATATTATTGACATTTAATGGTGTTAATAGGAGGAAAACACCTGTATATGGTGGGTTATGCAGCGGTTTGGTCTCGAACTGTGCTCTGTAAAAGTGACATTTGCACAGGTAATTTTTAAAATGTTCTTTTTGTGGTAAAACTCTTGAATTTCTGACACGAGCTGAGCACCTGGAGCCCCCCAGGATGTTGATCTTCCCCCTGTAAGACAGAAATTGAAGAGCAGAGGTTGGAACAGGAGGTGACTCTGCAGATCCCCACCCAGGGGATGATGCTTTTGAGTGTGGATCAGTTTCCACTCATGGATATTTCTCACCATTCCAGGTTTCCTGGGCTATTCAAGGCTGGAGACAACAGCCAGGATATGGGGGACAACCAGGCTCTTCCGACCTGCAAGGACATCCTGGTGCTTCTCAAATATCCCAGGACACCCCTGGCTAGGAAAGCAAGCGGAGTCCTTTGGGATTTGCTTGTGGTGAGGCAGGAAATTGGTGTCAAAATAAAGGGTGGACTCAGATTTCCTGAGCCTGCACCTGTTCCACCCAACCCTAAAATCATCCTTTTCCTTTAAAGAGCAAATAACCTTTGAGGGGTGGGATTACAGTGAGACACAATGAGATATTGTGTAGGCTTCTGCTTCTAAAATGGAAAATAGAGGAGGGAAAATGGATTTGTCAGACTCCAAAAGAGTTTTAAAGGGTCAATATCTTAAAATTAAGATTTCCTCCCTCTTTGTTGTCGTGTTCTACTCATCCCACAAAGTCTGAAATCCAGGGAAGTGGAGGAAAACATGGTCTAAGGGGAATGTTCCCTGCCCATGGCAGGGGGTTGGAATTAGGGGTCTTAAAGGTCTCTTCCAGCCCAAACAATTCCATGATCCTAAAAATTATTGGTAATTATCTCTTCCCTCTCTCCATGTGTGGAAATCCAGGGACAGGGTCCTCACCAGCAACAGGAGTTGGGCTGAGTGGTCCCAACCCAAAGAAGCTTCAAAATCAGCCTAATGTTTATTTATTTAGCTAACTAATTAATTGTAAGTAAATAAATAAATATAAAGCAGTAGGTCTCTGGAATATTCATAGATATAAATTCATCTCCAGTATCAGAAATATACTCACAATGAGCTTTATTTTATTGCACATCTATATTAAAACAATAATTATGCATGTCTACTTCTTGTAATTTTAAATGTTCAAAAATAAAATTCGTGTATTCAGAAATAGAAAATGAGCAGAAAAAGGGACAGTTGGTGCAGCCGAATTCGACACCTTTTTATTTCCCCTAAAACCAAAATATTGTACATCATAATTAAAAAAAATAACTTTCCTCATCAGGGAGATGATTTTGTGCATTGGAGGATTTTAATGTGAGAGGAGAAAGAGGAAACTCATGAAAGGAGATAACTGGTGAAATACATCTGTAATTGAGTTTATTTTGTGTTTCCATCATGTACAGGTGGTTGAAATCCCCTCCAAAAGTGATAAAATTCGGTAATTTAGTGGTTGTTATTGTCAAAAATCACCCCAAAATGTCAGTCCTTTAGAATTAAGGCTAAATTTGGGGTAAGAGTCAAGTTCAGAGAGTTTTTTTCTCATTGGAAAAGAGTTTGATTATTTTTGAAACACTTCCATTCCCACTGCTTAAAAGCCAGAGTTTTGCACTGGAATCAATTATCAAAGCAAATGATTGAAATTAGGAGAAATTATTGTAAAAATGGGCACAATCAAAAAAAATTATTGAAATTAGGGGAAATTATTGTAAAAATGGGCACAATCAAAACAAATTTTACCCAGATTTTTTGGAGGTGGGGGGAGGTGGAAAAGGTGTTTCTTCTGCCCAACTCCTCTCCATTTTTACTTTTTAAATATGTCATAATTCCAGATTTCTTAGTTCAATTAAGGACATGAAAAACAACCTCAAATGTTTGGACTTTAAAGAGGACAGAGCTGATTGCTCCGTTTAAGGAAGGTCTGAAAATCCAAGGAATTCCCAGGCTGTGGATTTTCATCCAGCTCTGCATTTGTTGGGTTATGAAAAGGCTTTGAGTAACAAGGATGTGGGAATGAGATCCCAACTTTTGTGGAGGAGGAGGAGGAGGAGGAAGAAAATGGAGCTGTAGGGTTTTTCTGGCTTCTTTTTTATGGCATGGAGAGCAGAGAGAGGCAGTTTCCCAGGAAATAGAGGTGGAAGGGAGTTTAGACTTAAAAGGAAGACCATTCCACTTAAATTTGGGCTTGGAAACTCGTGCCTTTCCTGTTTTATTTACCAATTATCAGTGCAAATTTTGAATCTGAGCTTCAGGGAGGAAATCTCAGAGTTAAGAGGATCCCTCTCTGGTCATAGCTGCACCATTTTCCCACAAAATCACACAATTTTAGCACAAGATGTAGAGTTTGGTTCTATTTCACCTTTCTAAGTTTCTCCTTTTTGTTTTGCTGAGAAATCCCATTTTTCTGGTCAGCTTCTGATCATGTGAAATGCTCCAAAACTGCTCAGCAGCAGCTGTGACCTTTTTCCAGGGAAATTCCAGTCCTGTCTCCCTACTGATTCCATCTCTCACAGCTGGAATGTTGAATTTTTTCCCCTCCTCCCCAGCAGAGAAGCAAATGAGTCGCTTTTCCATTTCCTTCTTCCTGCATGAACTTCCCTCCTCTTCTCAGATTGTGCCCGAGGGAGGGACAATGGGGACAGAAGGTCCCACTCCACGAGGAGATGCTGCAATTCAAAACCATCTTCCTGAGCTTCAATTCCTTCCTTTTGGGGGGTCTTGGGATTTCTCAGCCCTTGGATACTTTTCCATGCCTGCTGCAGTTCTCAGCACTCTGCACATGAAGGGGTTTTTTGGGGCTGACTAATAAACCACGGGGTAATTCCAAGTTTAAGGTGTGACCAAGGCATGGGTGTTTGTGCTGCCTGAAAACCTGGATTTTGGGATAAGATCCTAAGGGAAAAAAAATTAAGTCCCAATATTTTCAGCATTTATGAAAGTCTTAGGAAGAGTCTCTTCATCTTCAGCAGGACTTTTCACACCATGAACTTCCCTTCTTTCCTTGATTTCCTTGTATTTTCCCAACAGAGACATATCCAAGCCACCCTCTAACCTGGTTATATTCCCTGAGATCTGAATGTGAGGGAATGTTTTCCTGCCACTCTTAGAGCCGTCCTTGCCTTTTAAATAAATGTGGATCCAGTGGGAATGGATGTGGTAGAAGTTCCTGAAGGGCTTGTGAACCACAGAACAACAGAACCCTTTAGGTTGGAAAAGACCTCCAAGGTCTTTGACCTCCTGTCACCACTAAAAAGTACCAAGAAATGCCACATCCACTTGTGTATGGAATATTTCCAGGGATGGTGACTCCACCACTTCCCTGGGGAGCCTGTTCCAGTGTTTAACCCCTCTTTCAGGGATGGAATTCTTCTAATATCCAGCCAGGATGAAGCCAAGGAACTGCTCAGCAGCAAAGCAACATCCAGCTATAGAATATTTATTGCCACAAGAAATTCTGGGTATTAATAACATTACAGAGTTTA
>JAWMRD010000186.1:1950-24032 GCA_035584875.1 Syndactyla subalaris | reverse complement strand
ATTGTAACTCTGACTTATAACCTCTCTTGTGGTGGGTCCATTTGTCCTGCCGGTTTACTTCCAAACCAGCACACTGACAAAAGTCTCTGTTGCATGAGTTTGCTTTTCTCTTTATAAAATCAACATATTTATACAGTTTTCAAATATGTTTATTTTGAGGAGCTGCTCATTTTATAATTTGAGCTGCTGAATAATGCATTTTTCAGTATTCAGCTTGTACAGATTGCTTTGTGACAAACATACTTTTGGTATCAATGAACATCTG
Source organism: Syndactyla subalaris (assembly GCA_035584875.1). NCBI lineage: Eukaryota > Metazoa > Chordata > Aves > Passeriformes > Furnariidae > Syndactyla > Syndactyla subalaris. The sequence goes on along the minus strand of JAWMRD010000186.1, from coordinate 23,767 downwards.
ACCTTTTCAAAATTCATTTTTATTCAACTTGACATTGTAAAATTCTCTGAAAAAAATACACCTAGTCTTTTGGTTTAGATGTTTCACAGCAGAAACTTGGACAAAATATATTTTTGACACCCTCAAAATCCATTTTCCAACTCTGGTTGTAGATGAATCCATTCACTGAATTTGAACTCTCATCAATTCAATCCCTCCAAAATACTGTTTATCAACAATTTCATTTTGAAGACAACACTGTCCAGCACAGATTATAGCACTAACTTGTTTAAGAACTAATTGCTTATCATGATGCAAGTGAAAACTACCTAAGCAGTCTTTCTACATTTTATAGAATAGTATCAATTAAAGACTAGAATAATCCATGTACCCAGTCACATTCATACAATGATTATTTACTAAATAATCCTTACCTTCTCTCTTTTGTGTTTAATTTTCCACCAATATTTATTTTTGTTACTTTCTTCAGTGCAGTAAGTAATGTCTTACTTTTCATTAATGTCTGACTCATGTCACTGGGTTTCATTTTAGCAAGTCATGGAATGGACCATTTTCCCACCTATGGAAGAGCTTCCAACTGTCTCTCTATGTTTTGCACATTCACCAATGGTTTACAGCCTTTGATGGTTAATTTTTTTACACATAGAAATATGATTATGTGTGCATGGTATGGGATAATACACATGCTGTAAAAAACAAGATAATGGGCTCTATATTGGTACAAATATCTTAAATCAGAAAAGATACATGATGCTCACCATCAAAAATTATCTGAAAAAATAAGTACAGTATATATCATTGTTTAATAAGACCAAAAAAATTAGGAATAATTAGGATGAATAAGGGGGAAAATGTGTTACATGTTGTTACACTACCGTGAAATCTATTGTACACTAGAAAAGAGCAATTAGAATAGTGAAAGATAGGGAATAATTTTCATAGAAAAAGAAGATAAATGGGATGTAACTCTACAACTTAGCAAACAGATGACTTTCAACCCCTGGTTGTGAGCAGTGGGAGTCTGCAGAGTCATAAAGAGTGTAAATCAAGAAGTGAGAAGAATCATATGCACTGTTTCATACAACCCAGACAAGCTAGTGAAGTTATTAGGGATTAGCAGTATGCTGCTTTCCTTTGATGCCATTCAAATTGACCTGCTTGGCTTGTTGTGGATGAAGATAAAAGTTTTAAACATGAGACATACTTTCCAGTCAGGGCTGCAAACAACTTGTACACACAAGTCATAGGGGCAAAATCATAGTGGGGTTTCCAAGTGCAATTATACAGAGGCAGAGAAAACCATGTGGAGTAGTGATTATTAAACATGAGACCCAACAGGAGCCTGCCACTCAAAAAGCCTGTATGTCACTGGAAACTCTTAGGTTACAGAAATCTCTTCTCTCCCTGTCTTCCTTAGACAGTTCTACTTGCTGCTGCCAGAGATAACCTCCTAAATTAGAGGCACCTTCAGGTTCACCCAGCCTGATGATTCTCACAACAAACAGAATGCTTTCTTAACTGATAACATCCCACACTAAGATATTAAGCTAATAACTGTAAAATGTTATATATAGCAAAAAAAAAAAAAGAGCAAAAAATTACAATATTTTATAATTTTCTCATAGAAATATATGTTTTCTTTGTCCTCATTGATAAAATTGATTTTTTTCCCTAATCTTCATCATAAATTTCTGTCCTGTAGAGACAAAACTGACCATTTGTATGATCAGCATCCACCTGACACAGAGCCATTTTCAGTTTTTTGTATGAATTATGTGACTTTTCTTTGTGCTGTAGCCATTACTCTGGAAAGAATGAGAATTTTTGCCTAATTACATGCCTCAAACTACCATTTTGCTAAATCCATTTTCTTTATTACTTCAGTTGTTGTGAAATCTGTGAGTCACATCACATTGTATGTTTTGCAAAGCATTTCATCACTGATCTGTGAAAATTATTTTCCCTGTCATTTTACCACCCAGATCCAGCAGCATATACAGTGGCTGTGCTCAGCAAAGCTTGCTTCTAATTTATTTTTGCGACAGATTTGGGTTATGTCGATGTCTATCTTCTCATACTCACTATTGAATGTCATATGGTTTCAAGAAAACCAAGAAAATTTTAACTGCAGATGGCAGAATACAGCATGGAAATCAGCAAACATTAAACTTCGCCCTACTGTTTTGTGAAGCCAGCAGGAGTTTAAGTTGTGACCAAGTCACTGATCTTGGTCTTAGAAGCAAAGTTAATCTTTGAGTTCTCAAAAATCCTCAGATAAGAGAGTTCTAACTCAGTAAACTATTCTTGTGAAATACCCTTTTCTGATCTTCTGCAGACATACATTGTATCAGGCATCTGAAAAATGGCTTTTTTTTTAGAAAAATTGAATCAAAATATCTGAAATCATACTTAGCCCTAGAGATAAATATATATAACACAGCAGTCAATAGCCATGAAGGCAGAGCCAGTCCATCTCTATACATCAGTAACTACAGACTGAGGTAAATGTGGGTGTTTTTATCTCTATGCTCTCTTTAAAGTGCTACAGCAAAGGAGAACATCAGGCAATTGTGAACTAGACATCACCTCCTTCTTTTCCTGCAGACTTTTATCTGATGAACTGAGTGACAGAATAAATTTACTAATCTTTCCCAATCTGTTTTCTCATGAGGAGGTAAAAATTGTTTACACTGCTTCTCTTCAGTGCAGCTACAACCATGGAGCAGCTTTCGATTTCTGCTGCATTTGACAGATGACAGAATTCCTCTGTGCAAAGTCTGGCTAGTAGGGGTTGGCCAGAGAGAAGTATGTTCCCATCTGTGACAATGCAGAGTTGTTATAAAAGTAAAAATTGCCACAGAACAACTGAATTAAGAAAAAAACCAAAACCAATAATAAAAAAAAAAACAACAAACGAAACAAAAACAAAAACCAGAAAATAAAACCACCATCACCCCAAAAAAACCCCAGACTCCAAAACAAACAAAAGAAAACAGCAAAAACCAAAACTCCCAAGCACTAGAAAAACAAATCTTGCACAACTTATATATAGAAGTGTTTCACCTGTAGTTTTCCCCACCTACAGATTTCTAGGGTACTTAGTGTATTATCAATGATAATTAATTATCAATGAGAAAGTAACCTGCTAAAGTGCATACTGTGACACAGCAGTCCAGAAATCCAGAAATGCAAAAGTCCCTTTATGTATATTACATTGATTGTTTTATTTATACATATATAGATATATATTTTTTATTATATATAAACATAGTGAGGTACAGACATGCACACACACAGAGGCTACATGAAATCAGAGCAAAAGAAACAGCTGCAAATCTCAGCTTTAATTCCAGTAGTTACACCACTGTTAAGTTTGAAGTGATTTAACAAAATTAGATTAGTTTTTGTGAGTGACTGTCTCTGTCTGTGATAGGCCCTTTGCAGGTATCCTTTGCTCATATGCTGAGCTCTGATTTAAAATGTGCGAAACTCCACTTAACACAGTGCTAAGCTCTCGGGTGTTATGTTTGTTCCAAGCACTTTTCTATGCTGCTGCCACTGCAAAATTACACAGCCTCTGGCTTGGTTATGTCTCCTGTGAGGCTTTTCCATAGAGCAGGATTATGTGCACAAATTCTCTTGCAAAGGAAAATGTAGGCACATAGTCAGATAATCTTTTTACTTAGCCTTAACAGTAAGGCTTTCAGGTGGTCTTTAGAAGTCTAAATTCTTTTTTTTTTTTTTCTTTTTCTGTTTTTGAGGGGAAATGAGGCTTTTATGTGCTTAAATAATATTGTGACTGATGTTCAAGTTGCTCAAGGTAAGAACTGAAAAAACACACAGATTCTAGTTCCTGTCATATTCAAAATAAAATGTAACTCATTGTTTTGTACAACTGAATGGAATACTTGCCAAAATTTGACCTTAATTTGCTGGACTTGGAAGAGATTTGACCTTAACTGTTTTGTCTCGCTACGTTACCATTTTCCACCAATTTTATTAATAGCTTATAAGCTTGTAGCAATCTATATCTGTGTGCTACATATCAAACATTCATGATGAATTGCTATGTTTGATACCAATGTAGACTAAACTAAAACACATTAGGATTCCATAACTAATTCTTGCAAAAAGAAAGGGGGGAAAAAACCCAAAACAAACAAAAAACACCAAAAAAACCCAAATCCCAAACCAAAACCAATCAAGCAAAGCAAACAACCCACCAACCAATTATGTTTTACCTGTGATTAAGACTTCTTTTTAGACCACTGTGTGTAAACTATACTTTTATTTTTTTTCAAGTTTAATATTGAGTTTGAACAGTGATTTAATCTGTATAATAAGGGACTGCCATAACTTCTTGTGTGTCTGGATGATGTAACATCAGTTCAGCTGGAGTTTGCAGAATAACGTTTTTTATATTTATCTGTCCCAATTTACTACACATCATGAATTCTTGAAGACAAAGCCAAGGAAAGAAATATTCCCTACATTCACTCCATGGTATGTCTAAATGTACAAGCATTTTTTGAGGCATGATGAAGACTTTAAGTATAGTGGTTTTGATAATTAAATGCTTCAACACATTTATAATTTCTCTAATTCTATTTTCATTGCCCAGTTACAAAACTTTGGGTTTTGTCTGCCCTCACAGTACACCAAAAGTTCTATTCTATTCTGATGAGGATGCTGAATGGGATATTGATTCCATTGGACAGAGGAGGGAATTTCAACCTTCCAGCCCTCTGTACCCTTTCTGTGATTGTAATACTTTTTTTTTTTTTTTAAATAAACAACACAGCTGTTTAAGTCTTCCCACCAGAGAAATTAAGCTAAAATTCCTAAAACAACTGTAGATATGTTTTCCGATCTTTTAAAATTTCCTAAGGGAGTTTATAATTGCCATAATAAGCATTCATCAAACAGCTTGACATTGTATTCAATGACTGACTTTATTAACTCCTTCTGCCTGGATTAATTAACAGTGGGACTGCCCCCATACTGCTGAATTAAACAAAGCCAGTGCAGGGACTCAGGTATTTCCCCAAATCTGTTGGGTTTTCAGCATGATTCCTGACATGATATTGGCCAGTGCCAGTACGTACTCACTCAGGAATTAGTAAGAATCAAGAAATGTTCCTGACATCCAATTTGGATGTGCCCAGACTGTTTTGGAAGGCTTGTGGATGAAAGCTGTGGTCTGCCATGTCCATTGCACATATTAAAAATATTTTCATGAACAACCAAATTGGAAAAAGTTAATCTCATCATCCCTGAGTTGGTGTTTTTTGTATGAGACCTAGAAATGACAGCTTCCCATTTCAAACATTTTAAGGCCCATCTTGGTACATGGCAGAGGCAACTCATGAGTTCTCATATGACTGTAGCCAAAAAGACTTTTTCTTTTCTCTTCAGGTTTCATACAAGGAAAGATAATGGCTTGAGCCAGAGAGGGTTTGTAGTGGAATAGCACAGATAAGAGGGATGGGAGGCAGCTAAACAGTGCTGTGTCTTAAACATCTTGCATTACAGATGCAGCAGAGGCAATACAGAGATACTGGAATGTTCACCAGTGCAAACAGTCTCACTGCAGATCTTTTTGAACAGTCTGAAAGAAAAGTATAAACATGGCCATCAAGCACAATAAACATCTTTGTTATTGTTACAGTTTCAGAAAAATATTTTGAGAACTCCAAGGTTACGGCAAAAATATGTATTTCAGAGTTAGGTAATCCATTCACTTTCACAGCAGAGCATGTTTTCACATCCTTTAGCTGCATGAATGCATGAGCCATTACACTGGAGATAATTGTGAATACATTTTGGCTGGGTGTATGAAGTAATTTTTAACCCTGATTTTTTAAAAAAATAACAATCTAAAAAAGCTTTCCTTCAGTGTTTTATAATTTGGTAAAGCAAAGTTACCTTTAAGAAAAAGAATTATAATTCAAAGTATCAAGAATTATGATTACATATTTCTAGGCTACATCCTGTGTCAAATTGGCATTTTTATTTATGCAATGTTCTGATTAAATTGAAATAGTTTTTCTTTTTTTTTCTGATCTGATAACAAGAGAGTTAACCCATTATGAGTTTTCTAAATCTATAATTAAAAGAGAGTAAAGCAGTGTACACAGAATAATAATTCATGTTAGATCATGCAGAAGTGATGCAGAAGTTTATCCCTGACATAGTGCCACTGAAGTCAGTGGCATTACATCCAGGTTAGATATAGCTTTTAGTGTCTTGGTTCGAGTAACTTATTAGCACACTCCTGTTTCATCCTTGTTTATGTGAGACTGCAGTAATTAGGGCTGACAAAAAGGGCTGTAGTGTGGTGGAGTGGGCCCACTTATCCAACTGTGAAAATGTGAAAATTTGATTGTGAAGTTTTTTATGAACAGCCATGTAACCAGACCAACATTTTACACAGTTGCCTGAATTGGAGAAATATGATACCATAAAGAGAAAATAATCCCAGTACACAGCAGAGCACCCTGGTCTGTTGGCCTCAGTAGGCAGAGAGAAGGCAGAGACTCCCAAGGGTGAATTCTAGATGTGGATTGTCTGACCTGTCAGCAGTGGGACTGGGAATGACTGGGGTTTTGGAGCTGCACTGGCAGAAACTGAGTATAGGGGAGAAATCCTCTGCCTCTGAGTGAGAAGGTGACTGTAACCTTCTCGCTACAACCATCTGGGATGGAGGGGCCGGCTGCTTTCATCAGAGGAGGCATAAGCTCCACTTTTCTTAGGCACTTGGTTTACCAAACACTTTCTGCAATATAATTGGGGTAATGTTAGGATATTTTGAAAAGCACAGATTTTAGACAATCAATATGATTAGAGTAACCTATAACCTGTTAGACTCTGAAATAAAATCACAGTGTGTCACCTGGTACTGGTATTCTTTCCATAGCTGCATGTCTACTTGCTCGAGATAGATGCTAGTCATAATCCCATGTCCTCTACATGCAGCAGCACCTTCATCACTTTGCTAATGTTGGTACTAACAGAAGTGATGATACAGTGAAATGAGCTTTGACTGGCAGATTGAACAACACATTGACCCATGTCAAATTGCAATCAAATGCATTTTTATTTCTATTATGCCTCATGTGCCTAACTTAGATATGCTGCAGTCACTGCAGAGTTTGGGTTCCAAAGCATGAACCTGTAACTCATTTTAAGTAACAACTGTTCAAACACAGTTAACAATATTTTATAACTCCATAACCCAAAATACATAGGAGAAGAATGAACTTAGTTTTTAACTTTTTTCCCAGAACAGCAAACAACTTAATATTTTCAAGTTACCATTTCAACACCAATTTTTCTGAGAGTTTTCCAGTACTGAGCTTTTCATATAAACCAGTAAAATGGGGTACACACATGCACAGACAAATAATGAAAATAACAGCACGTAAATTGCAATACAGATGGCAAAGGGTTCCACACATTTATATGCCAGAATATCTACAGAATCCAAATTCAAAGTTGCTAATGACAGTCAGCATCACCTGCATTTAACTGAAGTCTCCAAAATAAAAAAAACAGGCACTATGTGTCCAAGTTACTGAATTCATGACTATAAATCCATAAATTTTTAGAACCATAAGCATACATAAGCAGCCATCAGATCCCATCGTCATGTAACAAAGGAAAGTGAGAGTCCTGCACTGTTCATCACTAAAAGAAGTTCCAGTTGTTTCTCAAGACAGTTCTAACCACGATGCTTGAAATGGTTTGTGAAAGTGATAATAAAAATTCACAAAAAAAGCTCAGTTAGGACCAGGGTATCATATGATTTTTATTATTTCCTATTAGTTATCTGAAATATAAGATCACTTGATACATTTTTTTTCTTTTCCAAATCTACTGTTAAATATAGAACAATGAATAAAATATTTTGGTTTGAAAAAAATTATGCATACAGATTTGGACAAGGGTTGTTGTACCTTGAATTAAGTGTTAATCTGTCTAAAAAACAGAAATATCCCAAATACTTTTTCTTTGATTTACAACACCATTCCAGATTACTAAGGGGAAGACCAGCAATTTAATCACATTTTTGCTCTGGATAACAAGGTTTTATCTAATGTTGACTTTATGGATGTAATTTGAAAGAAAGAATTTCATTAACATTTAGGCTTCCTGAACTCATAAAGAAATGCCTTAATGTTTAATAAATATTCAACTTTTTCTAAGTAACCTATGATGGTCTCTTGTTGATTACTAACCATCTGAATATAAAAAATCATAGAATGGAAGCTGGAGAAACCCAGAGTGAAATAATTGCAATTTATTATTTTTACAAAACACATTTCATTTTTTAGCTACTTAAAAATATTTTCAAGCAACTATATCTTAAATAAATAGGGTTTACCAAAAGTTTAATAGTCTTGACAAAATAATACATATAACTCTTCTCCAAGAATGTTATTAGGATTTAAAAGTGATTATACAGTCAGTAAATTCCAGATTTAAAATTGCCTGAGGAAATCAGAAACACTTCCCCTATATATTTTTGTTATATCACAAAATAGCAGAGTATATTTCTCACAGGGGTGATTGTTCCCTGGTGCACAGGGAGGATAAGCAGAAGTGACATATTTTGTTCTGTCAGTATGTGAGTGATATGTTCTTTCTTACATCACAGTTCTCCCTGAAGACATCCTTCATCAGCTTACTAGTGGCATTCATCATCCCTGTGGTCTGGTGCTTACAAGTATTAAAATATTTGACACCCTAGACATTTTGTGAAGGGATAAAGTTCTATATATAGCTTCATTTTATGGATGAAGATCAGAAGTGAAGATTGACTATGTGTTCCATTCATAGTGCCAAAAAAGTGGATATTTTTCTGGATTTTGGGTGCTTCTCTTTTCACATCATCCCTCCAAGACATTTCCATTGTATATTTGAAGCTGAAGGTGTGAATATACTGTATTTCTGCAATTCAGATACCAGGGAGTGGTATAACATGTTTCCAGAAAATAAGCAGCTCTGCATAAGTGAACATGTTGCATACTTGATTTAAGTCAGCTCAGGAACCGAACTAACAAAGTAAGGGAATTCAAAAAGTAGAGTATACACATACTTTTGTCAAGATAAGCTCCTTTGTTTCATTGTCATTCCTTCCTTAAGCACATTTATATTCTACAACTCCTGGTGTCTGACTGTAGCAGGAAAAGCCTCCTTGATGGCATAATTTGTTCCCAAAACAGACCTGCAGATGAAGTAATAGTAGTGTGTATAGACTTTGATTGCTGTCTTTTGATATGTGCTGAAGGAGAGGTGAAATAAGACTTCATTTGAGAAAATTACATCTAATTCCTTTTCAGTTAGGAATTTGAGGGTCATTTCCAGTCTGCAAAGGGGAATATGGTCATGGAGATGCAATCTCCTCTTTCTATTCTTATCCTGGTTTCAATTGGGATAGAGTTGGTATCCTTCCTGGTAGTCAATATGGTGTCGTCTTTCAGGTTCAGTGTGAGAATAATTTTAATTACACACTGAAGTTTTGGCTGTTGCTAAATAGTGCTTGACCTGAGTCAAGGACCTGTCAGCATCTCATGATCTGCTAGTGAGGAGCTGCACAAGTCGTGGAGAAGCATGGTTAAGACAGGTGACCTAAACTGGCTAAAGCAATAGTCCAGCACCATAGGATATCATGCTAGCAATGCATCACAATTACAAAACAATAAGAGGTTTTAATTCTCAAAGTGGGAGGTGGAGGGAGGAGGTCAGCAGAACTTGCAGCTTGGACTTCTGAAGGGCAAACTGAGGCTCTTCTATGAGACTCATTGAAAGAGTCCCTTGGGAGACAGTTCTGAAAGGAAAATGAGTCCAGAAAGATTGGACATTACTCTAGATGGAAATACTAAACATGCAGGAGCAGACTATCTACATGTGCTGAAAGGTGCACCAGCAGGGAAGATTAGCCTGGTTGAACTGAGAGCTTTTGTCTGGAACTCGGGGAAAAAGGGAGGGTTTCTGACCCTTGGAAGAGGATGCAGGCATCTCAGGGGTCTACACGGATGCCTTGAGGTTAAGCAGAGAGAAAATTAGAAGGATCAAAACCCAATTAGAATTTATTCTGGTTACTGCCATGGAAGTCTACAAAAAATGTTCCTATAATACATCAGCAATAAAATGAGGGCCAATGACAATTTCCATGTTTTACTGGATGTGGTGGGAAATATGGTGAAAAGGCTGAGGAAAAGACTGGGGTACTTAATGCTTTCTTTGCCTCAGTGTTTAAAAACAAGACCAGCTTTTCTCCAAGTCCCCTGAGCTGAAAGACAGGACAGGGAGCAGAATGAAGCTGCTAAAATCCAAGAGGGAATGGTCAGTGGCCTCCCATGCACAAGCCTAGGCATCCAGATAGGAACCACCCAAGGACACTGAGCTGGTGAAAGTGCTCAGTGAGCCACTTTCCATCATTTACCAGCAGGCCTGGATAACCAGGGATGTTCCAGCCAACTGGAGGTTGGCAAATGTGATTCCTATCTACAACAAGGGTCAAAAGGATCATCCCAGGAATGGCATGCCTGTCAGACTGACCTCAGTGATGGGGAAGGTCATGGATCAGAGCACCAGGAGCAACTGAGGGAGCTGGGGTTGTTTAACCTGGACAAAAGGAGTCTCAGGCAGAACCTTGTTACTCCCTATAACTACCTCAAAGGAGGTTGTAGTGAGGTGACGATCAATCTCTGCTTTCAGGTGACAAGTAACAGGACAAGAGGAAATGGCCTCAAGTTGAACCAGGTGAGGTTTAGATTGAATATGAGGGAAAATTTCTTCATGGAAAGGGTTGCCAAGCATTGGAACAGGCTGGCCAGAGAAGTGATGGAATCACCATCCCTGCAGGGATTTAAAAGGTGTGTAGATGTGGCACTCAGGGACATGGTTTAGTCGGCTTGGCACTGTTGGGTTAATGGTTGGACTTGATGACCTTAAAGGTCTTGTCAAACCTAAATGATTCTATGATTCTATGCTTAATATATAAACTGAGGGGAGTTTACTGGGAGAAGCTGATCAGTGTTGGGGAATTGTCTGGGCATCAGTCAGTGAGTGGTGAGTGATTTTATTGTTCATCACTGTGGTTCTTGGAATTCATTACTTTTTCTCCCTCTTTTTCATTTCTTATTGCTATTGCTACTGTTGTTTTTATTGTTAAATTTTACTTTGTTTATATTATTAAACTGTTTTTTCCTCAGCCCAGGGGTTTTATCTTTTCCTGGTTCTTCTCCCCATCCCACTGTGGGACAGAGGGGAAAGTGAGCAATGGGCTGAATCATATTTAGTTGCCAGCTGGGGAAACCACAAATTCTGCTTGTTTTTTGAATTCTTTTCTTTTTCTCCCAATTAATACATTTTCATCCCATCTCTTTTTGTTTTCTGTTAATGTGTGTTCCCCTTTGGAAACTTGGTTTCTAGTTTTTTCCAGTAACAGCTCCTTGGACATTTAATTTCAACTGGCTGGTCTAAAACATTCTTTTTTAATGTTCAGCTATGCCCATACCCTGCATCTGCAATTCCACTACCTGCACAGCAGATTCAGTTCCCTTCACATCTGAACAATTTGTCCCCATATTTTGTCACCCTGCTGAGTCTTTCACACAACTCTTTTTGTTTTCATTTGTTCTCCACCTCCAACTGTCCTTCCTGAATCATTTCCTAACCTTAGTGTCCAGCTGCTCCTATCACTCTACTTCTTTTTCCAGTCTCTATTATGAAACCTTAATTGATTCTATCTTCTACACTTTTTTTTTCCTTTGGCAATAATTACCAACCTTCTTGTCCAATCAGCCCAAAACTTCACACTTCTTATCTGCAGATGAAGATAAAAGACATTATCTTTTCTCACAGTCTCTCCATAACTCCATCTATTATTCATCCATTATATAGATGGACTATAAGTCCATCTATTTTTCTGCTTGCAGCTGGAAGTAGGCAGTTCTTAAAGAAAAAGAAAATTAAACAATTAAATCCTTTGTGGTTCCTATGAAGTATTCAATTACATTGTGAGAGAAAGAGCTCACTGATCTCAGACCCAGGCCCAACATGAATATATACATAGCAAAATTCAACCAAGCACCAGCAGGTCTTTCAGGACAGAACAGAAGACATAGTTTTCACACACAGGCACTGTGACATTTCAGATTCTGCACTTCTAATTTTGCACCTACACCTCATTAAAAAAAAAGTCACCAGAATGTTTTAACATGTTTTAGCATGTCTTTCTTTGGAGAGTCAGTTGAACAGTTTTGGTTGATATTTTCCATTAATTTTCTGCCCTGGGTAGCAAGGCAGAATAGGTGATGGAAAAGTAATATTGATATAAAGTCATATTGTGCAAAGGCTAAGTGATTATGTCACAAATTAATATGATTCTCTATGGACCAGTAAAGAACAGAAAGTGCATTAATTCCACAGAAAAGATGAAAACTACCTCTGATAATGGAACAGATGCCTAATTAGGCTATTCCTACTTTATAGACAAACATACTATCCTTGTAAAATCTCCAGAAGCTTAAAGTTCAATAAGAAGTCAAGTTATACATTTTCACAAGCATTAGATGGAAAAATGTTAGGAGACCAAAACTCTAAAATTTTCCATGGAATGAAATTAAATTTAAAATACTTCGTTTTAAGACATCAGAGAAAAGCTTGAAGGAAGTGAAAATACTGGATTGCCTTATAACCATAATATAATGTTGTTTTAGAGTGACAACAAAATTTACAGAGCTATTTTTGCTTCAAGCCACTGAAATTCCAATATAAATTCATTCCAGAACTAAAACTTTCAGTTCTGATAACGTCCAAAACTTTACTGCAGTAGACTTCTGTTAAAATAAATTAAAAAAAAAAAATAAAAATAAATGTATAGTTCCATTTAGTTGGAAACATTTTGCTTTAGTTTATTCCTCAATCAGCAAAAGAATTTTAAAAATGTTTTCACTTAGTGTCTTTAGGGGTAAAATACAACCAATTCTGCTGATAATTTTCCTTAAGATATACACATTTTTTTAGTGTATATATGTTTTTCTATGAAAATTCTGATGACAGCAGGACAATTTGTATTTACTTTTCATTATGAAGTGTATCACTTAGAAATATTACAAGGTCTCATGATAAACAATTTCTCAGTAGGATAATTTTTTAATTAAAAAATACATTCCTAGTGTCATTACTTCTGTTAATTGAGAGAAGAAAGCTGATATGAGATGCACAGGGGTGCATGTGTTTGCTCAGGTGTAAAATAAGTGACCTGGTGTATTGGAACAGCCTTTCTGTGGGAATGTGCTTTCTGAACATCTACGTGTGGCTTACCTTGATCTCTTTTACTGCTGTGCACAGATAGTTAATAATTTCTGCAGAATATTAGGCATCTCAATATTTCAGCTACATTGCAGCTGCAGGATTTGATGAGTTCATGGTGGGTCAGCGTTGTGGATTAGCCTCAGCAGGAAGCTCAACACCACACAGCTGCCTGCTCAGTCCTCCTCAGTGTGGGGAGGGAGTCAGAAGGATAAAAGGTGGAAAAATGTTGGCCAGTCATAATCTACATGTTCCAAATTTGGGAGTAGAAACTGAGACATTTATTGATCACTTGTGTTACAATATATAGAACTGAGGAGCAGGGTACGTTAATGAAGAAGTAGGACATGTTAATGAGAGGGACAAGCTATGGTAACTAGGGCTTAGGAAATCCAGTCACTGTATTTCATCATATAGGTAAGCATTTCTCCACACCAGGACCACCTGGAGGGAACAAAGGGTTTCTGCATGTCTTGCAACATCTCGTAAAGTCCTTCCATATCTTGCAAGGGAAGACAGGGCTAATATACTTAGATAGCTGGAGACAGTCCTGGTCCCCAGGGTATCTTCTTGTGGCAGGCTCCTGTCTTATCAAAGGGAGGAAACCCTTTCCATATCTGCTACCCAGGCCTTGCTGGACAATCCCTTCAGATCTCCATCTGTTAATAATTGTTTTTCTTCTCCAACAGAAAACTCATGGGCAAAACCAGGAATTCACTCAGTGCTTCCAGTGCACAGGCAGAAGAGCGAGGCAGAATCTGGGGCTGTGTTTGAAGACAAGAAACTCACAGTTACTTTATCAATGACTGAGACCAATTTACAACACAGATTATTGACTGAAGAACTCCTCTGTCAATCTGACTTTCCTCTTCAGTTTCCAAGAACTGATCTACAAGTTCAAAGTGACCACAGACTACATAGTATTAGGGATGAAGATGAAGACAAGAAAGCAGAGAGATCATGGATGAGCTATGACCCAGCACAGAAAGCTTGACCTTGGTTTCATGAACTGCTACAGCCAGCATATCTTAATTTCTAAGGAAAAGAGCCCAGACAAGGTCTACACATGGAAATCAGAGTCAGAATCCCCAAACTAAAAGCTATAGTAATCTTGATTAAATCCAGATGCTTGAAAACGTATTGATCTCATGTCATTTTTCTGTGATGAATTTTGGGTGAGCCTGGGACACCCGTACATCACTCTAGTGTACCAGGGATCAGGGTGTCCTGCTCCTGTTACTCCCTGAGGAAACCTTAGCATTCCAGAGCTGCCACTGACTCAGACATAGAGGAGATCCTAGCCTATGCTCTGCACACCCACTTTTGTGCTGCACCTGGACTTTGCTAAACAAAGAATTGCAGTTTCTGTGTTTGCTTTGTGGACAGTTGCCTCTGTTTTAAACTCATTGAAAATAATGCAGTGTTGGAACAATCTTCAGGGAGGATTATCTGATTTGAGCCCTAGCTAATTTTCTATATTGGATGACTATATCCTTGTAGCTTGCCAAATTTAGTAATGATCCCAGTGCATGGTTTAATTTATTTATCTCAAAGGTTTTTAAACCTTTTCTAGTGGACATGAAAATGAAAACAAATCATATTTTGAATGAGTCTTCGACTCTCTTTTTGGACTTCCAGACCCTGCCACTGCAAAAAGTCTGTATTGCTCTCTGCCACTATCTCAGGCTACACTAGAAAGCATCACTTCTTCTCAGAGCTACCTGATGTCCTAGCAGGTTTTAGAACCACACCTTTTTGATTTTGCGGGGTTAGAGAAGTGGATTGATGAGTTCTGTGCTAGAGCTGCACCACTGTGAGTTTGGCCTGAAATAGTAAGACTCACAGTGGGGCCACTGCCTGTCTGTGTTACGCTGCCTCTAGTCTGCATGGCTGCTGGTTGTGCTGTGCAGTTCCTGCTCATACAGGCTGCCTTTCTGACTATCCTGTGACTGTCTGATTTCCCTGCTATACACTGGACCAAAATACTTCAACCTTTGCCTTTGCCAGATGGAGGACTAAAGGAAACACAGAGTCAGTGCAGAAGGGAGAAGCTGTCAGCTTTCATGACTCCAGTGACAGGATCCACACTCACATGCACCATAAACTAGTTTGAAAAGTGTGACTCATTAAATTAAATGTACTTTGCTGGAAGGTCGTAGTTTCCAGATTTTTCCCCATGTCATCATGCACATACAAAGAGTTTAATTAGGGAAGCAGAGGTTCAGTCATAATGAAAAGCATTTTATCCTATATTCATGGACATTACTGTATGTACCTGCAGCTGGTGAATATTTGGCTGCAATTCACATGTGCATGCAGTAATTAAAAAGCCTAGAGAATAGATAGCATTGTATTTTCCTTTACAAGATAATTTTCTAATGAGTAACAATATTTTAAGCCAGGAAGTGCATTTTTCATCCTTTCAATCAGTACTCTTTTAGAAAGCAGTATTAATTTTCCGTAAAACAGGAGAGTCATTCTGTTTAAAATGCTCAATGCACTTAATTTACAAACAAATTTTGCTAAGCTAGAGGACTGCAGAAGGTTTTGACAGACTTCATTAAAAGTAAAATTCATCTTCCCTCAAACCAGTTTCTCTTTTATACCACAAACATCCAAATGTAAATTTCCTTACCCATTATGTGGCCATTGCAGGTAAAATGGTCATTAATCACATTAGACTAGATACAGCTGCTAAATCTAATTAATTTGCAACCAACAAAAACTGCAATGTGATAAAATGTGGGAATATCACCTGTCAAAAATATCTGCCTCTAGTCCTGGGAAGTCACGGTTAATTGGAACTTGAAGTTGCAAAACTTGTATGATGTACATACATATTGCAAACCACACGTGACAGTATTTTAAAATACAATAATGTGGTCTTTTTTTTCCTTTATCTTCTTTTTTAGTACACATACATGTGGGGTGTGAGATTTTGAGGAATTCTTTTTGTGGTACATAAAGAAAACCTTCTTATGAGATGCAAAGACTTCTAGAGTACGCCTTCTACAAATATTTCTGAAGTAATCTTTTTCAATCAGAAGTAAGGTACTATCTTTTTATGGTCTTCTATATGCATCTCACGCTGCATTCATGTCAATAGCTTACCTTTTTCCCCCTGGAAACATGTGAAGTACATGTGCATGAACAAGTTACCAAATAAAGAACCCTGGTCCTTGCTTGGTGAAAGCAGGTGTGTCCAGGGGATGTGCATGAAGTCATAGAATATTTCAAGATGGAAGATAAGGATCAACGAGTCCAGCTTGTGTCCCAGCACAGGACAACCCCATGGACCATACCACATGCCTGAGAGTGTTGTCCCGAACTCTCCTTGAGTTCTGTCAGGCTTGGTGTTGTGACTACCTCCCTCAGGCACCTGTTCCAGTGCTCAGCCATCCTCTGGGTGAAGAACCTTTTCCTAATGCGTAACATAAACCTCCCTTGACACAACTTCATGCTATTTCCTCAAATCCTATTCCCTGGTCACCAGAAGGAAGAGTTTGCCCCTTTGCAGCCTACCTGGAGAAAGTTTTCTGAGAGGGGGTCACCCCTCAGCCTTCTCTTCAAGATGAACAAGACAAGTGACCACTGCTGCTCCTCATAAGCCTTATACTTGAGGTCTCCTTCCTTTGAACATGTTCTAATAACTTCAAGTGCCTAAGGTGAGGTCTCCCAGGCTGCACACAATACACAAGGTGAGGCTGCCCCAGTGCTGAGCAAAGTGGAGCAATCCCCTCCTTTGACTGGTTGGTGATGCTGTGGCTGGTGCAGCCCTGGACCTGGCTGGTCCTCCTCACTGCCAGGGCACACTGTTACGTCTATCAATTGTTCACAGACTTCAAGATGGACCAGACACTGAGTAGAAGACCCATGAAGTAGATAAGATGTCCCAAGACCCAGACAGAGGAAGAAGGGACTTCACTGTGTATGGTTACGTTTTATGTGAGTTCTGTGTGTGGGTGTTTTGAAGGCAGTGTTTCATCTGTAGCAATCTCTGTGAGCAGTGTCTGTGTCCCATGTGTATCTCTGTGTCCATCTCTCTGAGGCTGGGGCTTGGTAAATAGAACAGCAACAGTTGCATCCCTCAGCCTGGGCAGAAATGCAAGGTCCCAGGGGCAATGTCAGGGTATTGTCCTGGACCACCTTGTGAAGATGTTAACTGCAAACATCTCTTAATAGAGAGGATAGAATAAGATAACAAAGAAGGGAATTATAAGAGAAGAGTTAAAAAAAAAAAGCAAAATATAGTGTACTAGAGAGAAGACATAATATACAGGAGGAATAAAATACATTACTTGAGATAACAGGAAAAACTTGCTCAAACAAACTCACTTATTTCTTAGTGATGTCAGCTGTTCTAGGCATTCACCCCAAGCTATGGTATTTTAAGGCTCTTTCTTTTCAAGCTTTGGCTTCACTGACTTTGTGGACATATTGCCTCAGTGAAACATGCACCAAAGTCAGCCCCCTCCACCCCATTAAGCAGAGAGTTTAAACAGTATTGACTGCATCTAACATCCCAGCATTGTCATTTGCTATATTATCTCATATACTGGTAACTTTCACATCAAATTCTACAGAGTAATTAGAAATTCTAAGACAGTGAATGATAATCATCATAAATCATGAAGACTACTTAATTAGTTCCCATTGTAGATAAACTTAACACAACATTATCTTTCCACAATACATCATAGTCTTGAAAATTATGTTTCTTTTTTGATTTAATGACCTAGTGATACCTACTACAGTACAAGGTGTCAGTTTTTTTCATTTAACAGCAAAAATAAAGAGGTTTTTTTGGCTTGCATTGTTTTCCTCACCACAGAGAACTAAGAAATAAGAGACAAAATACATATTGGTTTTGAAGTCACAACCCTATAATTTAAGAGTTTACAATTTAAAAATGCCAGTGTAGCAACTGAGGTGGTGGCTAACCACCTCTGGAAAATTCTTTCATTGCTGAAGATGTTATAGGTAATTTATAACCAAACAGTCCAGTCTGAACTTCCAGTGAAATATGTTTAAACAATAAAAGCTATCGTGTTTTTCCCAGTCGATCCTAATATTCTGACAACTCCACTTGAGCAGGTTACAGCTAAGTAAGAAGGTTGTTATTTTCACTTTTTAACTCTAGATTTGATTATGAAAAATCCCACTTCATGAGCAATGGTAATCTTGAGACTATTTGCATTATCTCAGCATCTCTTTGTATTAAAAAAAAAAAAAATAAAATAAACAAGGTTATCTGAAAGTTTGCTTTAAAAAAAAAAAAAAAAGAAAAGAAAAGAAAAAATCTAAAATTAAAAATTACAGAAGTTATCTGAAAGTTTCACCACCAGCCTTCCAGGAAGTCACATAAGATTATTTGTGGAAGGTTCTGGAGAGGCTTTTTTGTGAATGCCCTGCTTTTAACACCCCCTCACCTCCCTGTCCACTGCAAATTCTTTGAGGGTGTTTTCACGGTCATTTCAGTATCTTTTATTTCAAAGAGATTGCTTTAAAGAAACACAGAGAGATGCTGTACCTCTAGTATTTGCCACTTAGCAGAAACCAAGGGAACTCTTAAGGGGAACACGCGTCAGTTCCAGTTCCAGAGGTTTTGATACTCACACAAAGTAAAAGTAATGAAATTTCCCTAATCATAAGTATAAAGATTACTTTTTGCTTCTAATATAATGTTTATCTGTCCAGAGTTACACATGATCCAAAGTGAAAGGGGCTGTGTTTATGGACCTGATGTATATCACCATGTGGATCAAATGCAGCCTGCTAGAAAGAACAGCTTACATTGTACAACAAAATTTCCCACCTTGCTCAGCCCTTGCAGGATTCACAGTCTGAACCACAGTTTTCATCACCCCTCCCAAAGACAGTAGGAGGAGTTTTCATTTCCACTGCAGTATATAATAATAATTTAAAAAAAAAAAAAAAAAAGGCTGGAAAAAGAAAAAAATCTTTCTGTTTAAGGGTGAATATACTGAGTTGCTAGCTTATGTGAAGTCCACACTGCTTATCTTCACCATTCTTGCTGTCACTTGTGCAAAACTGAACCAGCCTACCAAAGTTAATCCAAAGCTGACAAAAGTTTATAGGAATTCAAAACCCTTGCAATACAATCTGAAACAAGTGAACACCAAATGGCTTCAGAACTACTTAGGAAGCTTTTGGATGAAAGAAGGGAACATTTCCTTTGTCTTATTTATTGCATGAACATGAAAGTGTTGTCTGAGCATAAAACAAATAATAAGACAACCTACAAAACCGTAGTGGAAGACAAAATACTTTCTCTCTTCTTTCCAAGTAGTAATTTTAATTTAAGCTGAGAAAGGACATTTAATGACATCCTTAGTTCTCACATCAAGTACTGTGTTCAATTTTGTGTCTCTCACTTTAAAAAGGACATTGATGTGCTGAAGCATGTCCAGAGAAGGACAACAAAGGTGATGAAGATTCTGGAGCACAAGTCTGATGAGGAGCAGCTGTGAGTGTTTACACTGGAGAAAAGGTGGGACCTTTTTGCTCTCTACAAATCCCTGAAAGGAGGTTGGAGCCAGGTGTGGGTCAGTCTCTTCTGCCATGTCTCAAGTGAAAAAACAAGAAGAAATGGTCTTAAACTGCATCAGGGAGGTGGTTTGGATATCCTTTTTATATCCTTTTGATATCCTTGGATCAATCACTATTTTTGTTGCTATTTTGGTAATTTATTTTAGATCCGACATAATATGAGTTGCCAGTGATTATAATCCTTAATCATGATTACTTTTCCTTCCTTTTCTTAAACAGACAGATCTCTGTGCCCTAGTTCTTTGAGGGGGCAATTTAAAAAATCCCCTATCCAGTGTCACATTACTAAAGAAAATGGTGGCTGACAATTCCAAGGAATATGACTGCCATGAGACATATCATGATGGTGACAACTTTTCCAAAATGGTGATGAGTAGCTTAGTCTAGCCAATAGAAACCTTTCCAGACCATTTTTTTAGTTTTGCTATCACATTAAAAAAAAAAACAACCCACAAAAAAACCCAAAAACCTGTATAGCAGGTGTTACTTTTTCTTCTTCCATGAACAGAACACTGAAATGAGACAGTTAATTGGCTTTAAATTTTATCCATTATATCCACATAGAAAGCAGAAAATATATGCTGTTTATCTCTTTCCTTATTCTGTTTTATTACATCTTCAACATAATTGCTCCTCATTAAAGTCTGTCATTTTCTCTACATCTAAGTTGTTTACCACCTGAATGTTATAAATCCATTTTGACTACTTGCACAGAAATATATATATATATTAGACAATCAGCTTTTACAGACTTTCTTTTCAGGTTTATTAGTTTCTTTGTCACCTAGATAACTATCTTACCCTTTTTGGAAACTTGTTGAACCTGAATTTTAAGAAATGTGCCAATAAGATGGCTATACCAAAGATAAGAACACAATATCTACAATAAGACTCTTGCACTGGTGCTCTCTATATAGGAGAGTAATAAATGAAAATTGTAATAGTTTGGAGAGACTGAAGTGGAAATTAATCAAAGATAAAATGAACTTGCCACATTAGCTAAAGTTTATAAGAATGAATTAGAAATTCAGAGTTTGTTATCCTGAAGTCTCTGAGAGTGATTTATAATTCCTTCCTCCAGAATAGAGGTCTCCATTATACAAAAACCAAATGACTTACATTAAAAATATATGTAACTAATGGGAGCAAGTCACATACATTTTCTTTTTGCCCTACATTTTATAACATTCTCTTCCTCTGAAACAGCTTAATCTCACAGAACAAGCTGATATATTCTTAAATCACATAAATTAGAAGGCATTAGGAAACCTTTTCTTCATTATTTGTATTTTTGTTGCAATTGCCTAAGACTGCACCTTTGCAAATTTCTGTATAAACGTGATGGGACTACAATCCCTCCTCTAACACCATGCAGTGTAGAAGCTTTGCAGAGGCAGTGGGTGCAAAATAGAAGTGTGTAGGGCACAGGTAGAGCAAACACAGTCAGCTAGTTAATATTCCTGAGAGCAGCTTCTGAGTCCGGTTTATTCTTCTCCAGTCACTGCTGTGAAAATATTTATTTCAGGCTTTAAAAGGATGTTTCCAGCAGAAGTTTGAGTAGGATGCCCTAAGCAGATTGACAAAGTGTGCAGAGTGATTTGAAGAGCTGCTGTAGAGAGCTCCCAGCCCTGCCAGACAACCACAGCCATAGCTGCAAACACCCTCTGTGGTGCTGTCCTGTCGTGTACAGACCACTGACCACCTCTGCTGGTGTGGGCGCAGAGAAGTGTGGGTCAGGGAGAAGCTTTCCTGCACTTACAGCTCTGAATCATCCAAGTGGGTTGTGGCTGTGTGAGTTACAGTTAAGCAACGGTGCCCAGGCTTTCTTCTCAATTAGGCTGTAATTAATTTCAGAGTTTACATACTGCTTCTTCTTTTCGGGGGGGGGGGGGGGGGGTGGCCCGTTTTAAAATTTTTTTAAAGT
>JAWMRD010000185.1:0-19330 GCA_035584875.1 Syndactyla subalaris | reverse complement strand
CCTTCCCATTCCTGAGCCCATGGATTGTTCCTCTTCCCATTCCTGCCCCGATGTGGTGTTGGCAGGAGTTTCCTTTGCTGGCCATCACTGGGCTTGGGATGTGCCTGAGCTCTCTTTAATCAGAGCAGCTCAGTCCCCTCTGTGCTGATTGCCAGTTAATTTGGGGGGGGATTTTACCCAGAGACACAACTGGGGCTGCACAGGGACCCCCCAGCTCAGGGCTGGGGCTGTGTCAGCATTCCCAGCCATGGAAACACGGGAATATCCCCAAGGCCACTGCAGGAGGAGCAGACACATCTGCCAGGGAGCAGGGACAGGGAGCTCCTTGGAAATGTGCTCTTACTCGCTGGTGGAGCAGCTTTTCCCCCTTTTAAAGGCCCCAAACCCAAGGAAAGACCGAAGTAAATAAATAAATAAGGGCCCCTTTCCCTTTCTGGAAGATTAAATGCTCTCCTGTAATCGTGCATTAACCCCTGGCCCCGCATTAGGCGGCACCCGGGATGCTTTTAGGGCCGGATCCCAATTAGCCAAAGTGGCTCTCGCCAGCCCTGGGGCCACATCCCGGGGGGGGACACGGAGCTGCTGCCCTGCAGGATGGGGGGGATGGAGCCTGGGAGGGCAGGGGGCCAAAGGGGCTCTCAGCCCGCCCAGGGATGCAATTCCAGGCTGAGCCCCCACCAATGGAATGGGAAGAGCTTGGGGACCCTCCCCAGGGGCTCGGTGGGCAGTGGGGTATTTATAGGGGAAGCTTTTTAATAGCCTGCCTCGAAAAGTGTGCTTGAAAGCCAGCTCATCTGCCCGTAATTAAATAAGCCAGCCATGACTAAGAATATTGATCAGGCTCTTCAGGCTCTTCCCCCACTCGTGGAGTGAAGGGAATTTGCCTGGGGAAGGTTTTGCTGCCCCTCCCAGCCCTGCTGTGGATGCAGCACCATGGCCAGACCCAGCTGCTGTGGCTGCTGCCATCGTTTGACTATTGAAAATCTCATTTTTCCGGCTAAAAACATGTTTAAAAACATCCACGGGGATTTTTGTGGGGTGTTTTCTTCTCGGGAGTCATCTCCATATTTTATTCCTTGGTTATTTTTACTCCCCGAAAGCCCACGAAGGTAAAAATAAATGAATAAGAGGGAAATGTTCCAGATTTGCCGTTCCAAATGTGTTTTCTTTCTTATTATCATAAAAGCTATTTTAAATAAAACATTGGAATTGCTTCGAGATGACTTGTCTGTTTTCAACTTTCACTTCACGGATTCACGCTCAGTAAAAATGTTAAAAAAAATATAAAATTTGAGGGAAAAGGTTATTTGCAAATACAAGTTGCAGTTCTCATAGAGGTTAAATTACCCCTCAGCTTCCCACATTACACTCCATATCCTTCAGTCATCTAAATTTTTATTTGGCATTAAATTTTAATCACCAGGATTGCTGCTCCCAGTTTCATATTCCTTTTTATTCTGTGAAATACAGGCAGGTGCCCACAGGAACCTGATATTTCTATCAGTGGCTGGCGTGGTGCAAACACTTTAATACACTTTATATTATTTAGGTCACATATTTGCAAGGGATAATACCAAAAAAAAAAACAACCCACCCCTCTTTTGTCAAGAAACTCTGTGCTTGGTCTGGATCCTTCTGACACCAGTAAGGGATTTTTCATAAATATTAATTCCAGCTGGTTTCAGTTGTCAGCACGGACAGCACATAAAGTATGAAAAAATAACTGTGTTTGCAAAATATGCAACCTCATTTTGGCTGTGGCTGCTGAAAGCACAGTGACTGCTGGGAAGGAGGGAGGGAGTTCATACCTGTGATGCCAAATCAGAGCTGGACTTCAGAACCTGCATCTATTTTATTTATTTTCCCCATAAAAAGAGAAAAATGTACGGAACCTGTTGGGGTGTGAGGATTCCAAGAGAAAGGAGCCTGTTTGCCATCCAGGTGCTCTGGAATAAAGAGGTTAGAGAGAGGTTTGTAACCCAGTGCCCATCCTGAAGCAGGGAAATGTCCTGGCAGGACCTGGCTGCTGCTCCTGGGGCTTGGGCATCCTCTCTTTGTGAAATATTTGGGGTCCAGGAGCTGCAAACCCACCCGGGAGCAGCGTGGAAGTGCTGGGAAGTTGGGATTTCCAAACCCTCCTTCTCCTTCTCCTCACCCTCTCAGTCTCCTCCTGAATTCCTTAATTTATTAGTTCAAATTCTTTGCTCTTCCAAATCAGCTTAGCCACGTCACCTTCAGCTGGAATCAGAGCTTTAATTGGCAAGCAGCCACTTAGTAGTTTGTAATAGTGGGTAAAAAGCTCCCAATTAGCCATTTGTCCCCTGATGTTCCCCTGATTAAAACGGGGAAGGAACCCTCAGCTTTGGGGACTGCCCATGGCACTGGTGATTAATGGAATAGGAAAGCATTTCTTGTCTTCCTGACACGAAGCTGAAGGTAAAACCCCGTGGCTTTCAGGCTGCCGGGATGTTCCAGCAATTCCTCTCCCAGATTTGGCTCGTGTGATGGGGTGAAGTCGGGAGACAAATGAGACATGAAGGATTTGGGCACACACGAGGCAGTTTTGGAATTGAGCTGTAAGTGGAAGCATCAAGGCTCTGACACCAAAGTCTCCTCTCTGCTCAGGAGACCAAACCCCAGGCTCTTATTTCTTGCAGAATTGTCTCTGTGCTGTTTCAGGGTGACCCACGTGCTGACCCTGTGCTGTCACTTCATTTCCTTGTGGCTTTTCCCCTGAATCAGATCATGTCCAGCCACTTCAGCTGCCCATGAGGGGCATTTTCCACATGGCAGTTGAGGAGTTATACCATAAAAAAAAATAAGGAATTTGCTTCTTTTCTAGCCCCAGGCTCTGGGGGGTGAGAAACCCTCTTGGGCTGGTGAGGTTTCCCCATCACGTGCTGGCAGGTGACAAGTTGGGCAACAGGAGCCACCAGAGGAGCCACCAAAGGAGTCTCAAGCTCTCTCTGGAGGTGTTATTTCATCCTCCCTGAGCAAATCCATTGAGGGGAGATGTTCCCCTTCCCAGCAGCTCTGCCAGCTGTGACTGCTGCGAGCATTTAGCTCGGGAGGTTTGATTTGTGGCCCTTTTTGAAGCTTGTAAAATCATTTGCTCCTATTAATCCCCTCCATCGCCCCACTGGCCCCTTGATGAGGGACAAATCTGCAAGTCACACATGGAGGAAGACGAGACATCAGGAGAACCTGAGGAGACGAATTTCAAGCCACACCAACTGAGCTGCAAAGCTGGAATGAGAGCCCAGGGACTTGTGAAGAAATACATTTATCCCTGGCAATTTGGGGCCAGGAAAAACTCTCCCTGGCAAGGGGGATGGGAAAGGAGAAGGGAACAGGACAGGGAGAGCAGAGCATTTCTTCAATTTACATCATCCTCAGGAATTTGTTTCCTATTCCAAGTCCTTTTTAGGGAGAGAAAGGTGGGAGATTTTGTTTCTGGAAGCCAAGACCACTCTCTGAGGGAAGAACCTTTCCCAAACACCCAGCCCTTCCTTGCTGAGAAGTCCCTTGCTTTATTTGGTGCTTGCAGGAGGACTTGCATTAATGTCAATGTTTAAGCATCTTTAGTCCAAAGGCAGAACCCCAGATGTGCTCAGAGCTGATGGATGGGGGCTTGGGGGTTGTACAAACCAGCCCTTCCTTTCCCACCATCTCAGCCTGGGGAAGGTTCTGCCCCTCCAGAACAGTCTCACTGCTGGCCCTGCAAACTGGGGCTTTCTGTTTCAAAGCAGGTGAGCAAAAGCTCCCTGTCAGGAAAGATTAGTAGCTAGGGGAAAAAAAATAATAAAATCAGGCTTGAGGCAAGCTGATAAATGATGTTTTTTATTTGTGGATCAGCCATCAGTGTGTTTTCCTGATCCACTGATGTGCAGGATGGATGAGGTGCTGCTCTCCATTTACTTCACTCACACTGAGCAAAAATACCCAGGAGCAGATGCTGGTCTTGGGTCTCAAACGAACCTCCAGCCTAAGAACAAGGTAGCAAATTAATATTAATGAGCTATCCATGTTTGGGACCCTCATGGACCTGCCAAGGAGCTCACCTGCAGTCAGGGCTGTTTGAGCACTGCTCTGCCCCAGCCTGGGGGCAGAATTGCTTGAGACACGGAGTGTTGAGATCACGAGCATCAAGAGCATCTCTCTGCCCCGGGATGTGAAGCAGCAGACAGCTTTGATTAGCCAGAAAAGATGTATTCTACAGGAGGCAGCCACTGCAGGCTGGCTCAGAGCAGGCACAGGAGCTGCAGCCTGGGCTTCCCCCTCAGGGCACAGTCTCTGTCACATTTGGCACCTGCAGGAACACTTGAACTCGGATAATACCAACTCCTCGAGTGACTATTTTGGGTTCCTGACTTGCCTCAGCTGCCTTACAGTTGATGTCTTTATTTGACATGGCCTTCAGGAAGGATTGCTTTAATTCATTTCTAAATCTCGAAGTGGAAAATTGATCTTTTCTGGCTCTTTCTGCTGCTGCTCAGCAAACAAATGCTGCTTCCCCCAGGAAAAGGCTTTATATACTCAGGTTAATGATATGTGGAGTTACAGAAACTCTTCAGTCAGCACTGCAAGGGATGAGTCTTGAGCTAGGGCTGTTTCCTAGGCAAGGAATTAATGATTTTTATTGAAGCAAGCAGGAAACATTGTGCTGTGATGTTTATCTCGAGCAGGGCTCTGTGTCTGGATGCTGAGAAGTGATTTGGTTATCTCCTGTCCTCTGCCCACAAATTGAGGTTGCTTTGTGGGGATAAATCCCGGCTAATCCATTCCTGGGCCATTTCTCAAGGGTTGTTTGTGCACCTGCAGCTTTTCTCCTTCTCCAAACAGGAAACTCTGCCCTGTTTTGGGGGTGCTGAGGTCTCAGGGGCTGGGATTTCTTCAGGGGTAACTCTGGGAGATGCAAAGCCCTCGATCTCTGCAAGAAGAACCTGCCACCACTGGAGACAGGAGGGGTGATGGACCAGAGTGCCCTGCAGTGATGGCATTTTGGGGCTGCAGGGTGTTTGTAAGGACAAGGTGGAGCTGAAACGTGTTCATGTGAAGGTAAAAAGGAGCTCCTCCAAGTCCAGACTCTCCAATTCCAACACTCCCTGCTTTGTGCTTCCCTCCATAGCAAAAGCTCTCAAATACACTGTGAAAACACCAGAAATTCTAAATCTTGTCCATCCAACCCTCCCAAATCTGGCCAAGGTGCCTTGAACAGCCCAGGGTTGAAGCAGAGCCTTGTGTTGACACAGCAATGAGTGTTTGATGGAATAAATGCACAGTGCCAGCATGCAATCTGGCTTTGTTTGGTTCCTGGCTGGATGAGATCCTTCTGTGAGCCCTGGGAGTGGCAGCAGGAGAACATTAGAAAGCAGGAGAATTCATCTCAGGAAGGGAAAGGAGGGCAAGGCACGTCCTGGGGTTTGATTGCACTTCTGCAAGGGGCTTTGGCAGGGCAGGCAGGGAACTGGTCAGGAGTGAAACAGCAGAGGCAAACCCTGCATGGCAAAGAGTGTGGCCCCTTCTGAGGCAGCAAAAGCAGCAGCAGGAGTTGGGTGCAGGCAGTTTGTGTCACTGCCAGCCAGGGGTGACAGCAGGACAATGTGGAATTCAACCTGTTCTATGGCCAGGAGGCAGAACTGGAACACATTTCTCAGCTGGGTGGGGGGACAGCTTTGGGCAATAAGGACCAGAGGGTTCTGAGCTGCAGCATTTGGGTGGCTCAGACTCTGGTTTTGGCTAAAGAGGGGCCAGGAGGGCTCAGCTGGGGTTGAAACCAAACTGGAGTGGTTTGTTAGGACTCTGTCGTGGGCTCTGGGGTCTGCAGTGGGTCATGGGTCTCTCACAGAGCACCTGGTTTGTCCTCTGGCTGCTGGAACAGCCTCAGGAAGGACAGAAATAGCCCCAGAGCCACCAAACCCCTCCTTACAGGCACAGAACTCCCAGTGCTTCCATAAAAACACACACGGGAGGGAATGAGGCTCTGGCAGGGAAATAAACAGGAGCACCAGTGGCCTTGGAGAGTGTTTTTAATACTTGTAAAGATTGTCCTTGAAGAAACGAGGCAATGGCTTTACACTGAGAGAGAGGAGGTGTAAACTGGATGGTGGGAAGGGATTCCTCCCTGGGAGGGTGGGGAGGGCTGGGATGGAATTCCCAGAGAAGCTGGGGCTGTCCCTGGATCCCTGGGAGTGTCCAAGGCCAGGCTGGAGCACCCTGGGCTATGGGAGGTGTCCCTGCCCATGGCAGGGATGGCACTGGGTGGGCTTTAATCCCCTCCCACCCAACCCATTCCAGGTTGCTCTGAAGCCTCCCAATGTATGGAATTCAGGCTGGATGAAGCTTTCAGAAAAGCTCTCACTCCTGGCAGAACCCTTCTTGAAGGCTCTGAGTCTCTGCCAAGCAGCTGGCAGGCAGGATTGCTCTGTAAAACACAGGATTTGCAGGAAAACAACTTTGGGGTTATTTTACAAACATCCTGGTGTCTTCAGTCCTGCTCAAAAGCTCTGGAGAAACATTCCCCAGGTGATCTGACATCTCCAAGAGCACAGAAAAGGTGACTTCTGACATGGGAAAAAGAAAGGGTGATTTCTGGCGTGGGAAAGCATCAAGGGCTGGTGCAACCAGCGCAAAATCCTCCTGTCCTGCCTAATGACACATTTATTCCCCTTCTATAATCCAATGTGACAAATAAATGACATTTCAGGTGTGTCCCAGCTGGCTCTGGAAGGTTCTGTGCAGTCACTGGGGGATGCTGAGCAGGGCTTGGGGTGACCTTGACTCCCACCCTGAACTTAATCAGGGTTCTCATTCAGCCTTTACCCCTGCACTTGTCAGCTGAGTTTGGTGGAACCAGGGAATATTTTTAGGAATTGGCATCTCCAAAACGCTTGAGTGTTTGGGGGTTGGGGTGATGTTTGTCTGATGGGTCTCCCTGGGAATCAGAATAAATAAGGATGAGTTCAGTGTGAAGTTTGATTAAAAAATCCAGCTCAGGAGGGGCTGGGGGGCAGAATTTGCCACCTTCTAGACATTTAGAGGTGAGGGAATCATAGAATTGGTCAGCCCAACCCTTTTATTCCTGGGGATTTGGGGTGTTGAGGGGCAGCAAATCCTGCAGGAATGTGACCCTGGGGAAGAGCTGGTGGAATATTCAAACCCACAAGTTTTGGGGACTTGTTTGCCCTCTGAGCTCCTCTCCCATCCCAAATCCTGAGCCCGGGCAGATGTGACTGCAAAACTCACGGAAAATTCCTGGAAACCGGGAATATTCAGGAAGGATGGAGCAGGACTGAACTCCCAAGGCAGAGAGGAAGGGAAGAAATCATTCCAAGTGGTTTTCCTTTGTCTCCCAGAACCACAATAGAAACGTTCAGGGCTGCAGAACAAGGAAAGGAAATTCATTTCAGGGGCTGGGTGAGGAATTCTGATGAGATTTCTGGCTAATGGGCTCTGACAGATGGAAGGGGGAAGAGAAATGCAACTCTTTTCAATCAAAGAAGCAACAAAATGAGTTTTTTTCTGAATGATAAGCCTTGTCACCCGAGTTATCTCCTTGTTTTGCAAAGGGAGCAGGAGGGGGAGCTGGGGAGCTCAGTGGGGCAAATTTCAGAGGGGAGAGCAAAAAGGGGCAAAAAAAAAACCCCTTTTATGTAGAAAAATCATCACTTTCCCCCAAAGTGATCAGTGTCTGGATAAAGACAGAGTTTTTGGGAAACAGGAAAGGAAAGCACAGGGTGTTTCAAGCTTTAAATATCAGATTTTCCCTCCAGCCACCAGATTGATCCGTCTGATGCAGGGCAAGTAAAAGCCCTTGAAAGGAACAGTGAGAAGGGTAAAAAAAATGTGAATATTGACAGAGGCAAACGGTGCCTCTGGGAGTTTGTGCCCCAAAGAAATGGGGGAAAGGATGGTTCAGAAAACAGGAGTTTTTCCTGCCTCAGCAACAAGAGATGAACAGCAAAAACCTGTTGGATTAATGGGTGAAAACACCCAAAAAATGGTGCTGGAGTTTTAAAGGATTAATTTTCGTGCTGCTGTGGGGTCAGAAGTGAGTTTGAAATTGTTTTCCCGTGGAATATTCTGGGTGTTGGGGATTTCTCAGCCAAGCTGTGCCTGGAGCCCTCTGGTCACCCTGCAGAGGGCACAGGGAGGTGACAAAGTGTGTTCTCTCCTGTCCCAGCCAGGACACAATTTATGGGCAGGGAAAAGAAACCTTTTGAACCATTAAATGGAGAAAAAAAAAAACCCTGAGCTAAATATAGAAGGCAAATTTGATTTGTGGATGTTTCCCGAGGTAGGCAAGAGCAGGGAGGAATAAATCTTACTTTAGTTTTGAATTTTATTTCCCAGTAAACTAAATGTCCACAAAAGAGCAAATATTTGCTGGGGAAAGAGAAATATCAACATAAGACTCAGTTTTGTTATGGTGATTTTTGACTGGAACCGACCAGGTTAATGCTGAAGAGCAACTGGTGAGCCAGGAATCTTAAAAGGAAGAAAAACTTGAAATTGTGTGGTTTTTATTTCCTCTTGCCCATCCTTTGGGCTTTGAGTGTGAGAATCTGGAAGGTTCAGTGCTCCAAATCTCATTAATTTTGATTTTTAGCTGCTATTTGGTACCCCAAATGGGGAATTGTGCTGACAAGCCAGGGAGCTGCCAAAGGGTTTTTGCTGGCTCTGGAAACCAAATTTTCAGCTGAAAAAGAGAGGATGGAAAACCGGGAGAAGTTTCCCAAGTCCTGCAAAGGCAGAAATGTTTGGTGGGGAGGGTGAGCCAATGAAAAAGTCATGAGGCAGCAAAGCAAGGAGGGAGGGAGGAAGGGAGGATTTCTTTGCCTGAGAAGGCATTTTTGGCCAGAAATTCAAACCAGATCCATTCTCAGCTCCTCAGTTGCTCCAGCAGGTTGTGGTGTGGAGTGTGAAATGCAGAGCTGCCCTCGAGATGTGGCTCTGGAGTCCGAATGTCTCTGAATTATTGAAGAGCCAGCAGCAAACCTGGATATTCCCCAGGCAGAACTCAATCTTCAGCTTGCACTCCTGCAGGATCACTGAGGTTCCTTGTGGTTTCCTGCTCAAGAGCAGGAGCAGAGATCACACATGGAGTGTGAGTGGTGACAAAAGCAAAAGAGCAAAGGGTAAAATACTAAAAGGAAACGTTTCAGCAGCTTTAAAATCTGCCCTCTCCATCAGCTCTGAGTGCAGAGCCCTGAGGGCCTTCCTTCTCCTTTCAAAGCACCAGTGGTTTGAATATTTGGGCCCTTTGGGGCTTGCAAAATCAAGGTGGAAATGAGGCAGAGAAGGCCTTGAAATTAAATTTTCCAGCTCTGCTCAGGCCTTCATGTCAGGGCAGCAAAGAGCAGCAAAGAGCACTCGGGCAGGGATTGCCCAGGAGGGCTCCCTTGTCCTTTCTCTTGGTCCCCCAGTGTGTCCAACAGGGCTGAAAAGGAATTGAAACCCTTTCCTGCAGCAGAATCAGAGAATTAGAGTGCACAATCAGCTGCCATTGAAATGGCAAAATGAACAATTAATATAATGATATAGGAGGGTTGCCTAATTAAATGATTGCATTGCTCCTCCATTATTGCCATTAATAAGAGGGCAAAGCTGGACTGAACAGCCCAAAAGGCTGAGGTTTGCACCATTCCCACAGGCTACTTGCACATGGGCACTTCCTAAGGCTGATTTTTGGTGTTTTTGTAAAAAAATTGGCTCTTGCCTGGGCCAAGGAAGGGAGAAGGAGGGACATATGTGATTGCAGCCCAGAGCCAGAGCTCTGCTCTGCTCCCTCTGCCAAAGCAGCTCCTGGATGGAGCCAGGCTTTATCTGCAATGCATCAGTGCTTTGTGCAGCCCTTCCCTCTGGCTCTGCTCCTGCTGCCTGGGCACGGATGCAGCCCTTCCCACCGGGATCCTGCAGCCTTTCCCTCCAGGATCCTGCAGCCCTTCCCATCAGGATCCTGCAGCCCTTCCCACCGGGATCCTGCAGATTTCCCACCAGGATCCTGCAGCCTTTCCCACCAGGATCCTGCAGCGTTTCCCACCAGGATCCTGCAGTTTTCCCACCAGGATGCTGCACTCCACTGGAATCTTGGCTTGCTGCTCTCCTGCAGAACTGCTGAGCTCCAGGAAAAGCAAAGGAGGCTCTTCCTGACCCAGAAGGAAACTTTTGGTGGGGAGGTTAATTTAAAACACCATGGAAGGAATTTAAAGCACATAAACCCCACTGAATACAGGGACAGTCTCCAGGGCTGTGGAATTTGTGTCCACTGCCACCTTCCCTGGGGTTTGGGAGATTATTTTCCTTTATAGGTGGCCACAGTATGTAATTCACCGTGGTGTTTTATGAATCTGATTATTTTATAGCCCAGAATAAAACCGAGATTAAATAATGAGATAAACCCAAAAGCACACGGTGATAAAAGACTCCTGGGTGTGTGAAATGAGAAACCCTTTGCTCAGGACAATATCTGAGCTCTGTGGACACACGAGTGGTGATTTTCCTGAGCTCCCAATTAGGGATTGTCACAAAGGGTGTGGTTGTGCTCAGAAATCTCTGCCAAACTGGAGGAAGAACAGGCAGGTTGTTGGCAGGTCCGTGTTCATCCTGTGCCCTCCTCTGGGTCCATTTCCCTGAATAAATGGACAATTTTGTGGCTCTTCATGAGCTCTTCAAGTCTAGATGAGGAAATCAAGGCAGGTTGTTAAAGCTACCAAATACCAAAGGTGTAAGGCTGTCAGAAAAGGCTGCAGGAATTCATTGCCTCGGTGGGTTTGTATTTATAATTTGGATTTATAACTCAGTGGAGTTTCTGATTATATATTTGGACACATTCTTGAGGTTCATCAAAGGCTTTTGCTGTTCAAAGAGACCTTCAACTGGAGGAGCAAACTTTTCAGCTACAGTCCCAAACCAACCAATCCTCCTTCCCAAACCTGGGGTCCTTTCTGCAAATTCCCTGTATTTATGGTGTAAAGAGAGTTCTACTGAGAATGAACCAGCCCAAAACCTGCTGAAGGGTTGGGAAGGATTAATATCCCTGACTAATGTGGTTTCACTGTCTGAAGTCTGGGTGATTTGAAGGTGGATGAATCTGTAATGAATTAATCTGATTTAATAGATTTTGTGCTTTCTGCAGCTCTCTGAGTGCTGT
Organism: Syndactyla subalaris; assembly: GCA_035584875.1. NCBI lineage: Eukaryota > Metazoa > Chordata > Aves > Passeriformes > Furnariidae > Syndactyla > Syndactyla subalaris. Next base: position 8,178 of record JAWMRD010000185.1, on the reverse strand, counting down.
TTTCAATGTCAAGGGTCACTTGGAAAGTATTCCACATCATCTGGCTGTGAGATACACGGGGTGTAAATCACTCCTGGGGTAGATATTTCACTCCAAGCCTTTGAAACGCCCCTTTTGGTTTTTAAGTGTTTATTTTCTTTTGTGTGTCACTGCCTGATCCTGACAGTGGGATTTCCAAAATGCTACTTGAGGAATAAGCAATCCATGCCCTTCCCATGAAAACATCCCATGGTTTCCTTCCAGTTGTGGCTCCTTGACCTGCAGAACTCGTGAGCATCTCAAAGCCGAGCTGAAATTAATGACAAAAGACCCTGAAGATCAAAAACATTTAAGGTTATTAAGATTTATACCATCCTGATATATAGAAAAACGTGCTTTTTGCACGGTTAACAGTTTTTCCTGACTGGAAGTCTTGATGTCTGGCTCGAAGGTTGTTCATTAGGTACCTCTGGAGATGGAAGAAACAATCAGAGTGATTTAACAAGATGAAAAAAAAAAAGGCAGGCAGCAATAAATTGGCCCATTGTCTCGATTTCAGCCCTCATATATCGTGGAGGTAATGGCATATTAATGCACAAATCAATAGACAGAATTCCAGCCAAACTCCCAGAGCTCTGGAACCTTAACCCTGGTTTTTCTCCCTTGGACAAAGAGGGAGGGCTGTGGCAGGGAAGGAGCTCAAGGGGTGGATTCTTGCAGATAATTCTCTTTCCCTTGGAATTCCAGCAGGAAGCAAAGCAGACGCAGCAAGGGGAATCATGACTTTTGGGAACACTGTGACCTGCTGGGTGTTTCGGAGCTGGTTTTGAGCGTGGGGCTGGCAACAGAGCATCCCTGAGCCCCTGGGCTGGAGGGAGCACATCTGGCCAGCTGTGGGAGGTGCTGCAGCAGCTCCGTGTCCTCACTCACCGCCTGTGGGGTCAGCTGGGGCCAGCAGGGCCATTTTTGGCCAGGCAGCTCATCACTGCTCCGAGTGCTTAACTGCTCCTGACTAAACTGCTCCTCTGGGCTGTCCCTGAGTGGGAGCAAAGGAGGTAAAGCGAGGACCCAGACAGAGGGTGGAATTGTGCACGTGTTGTGTGGCCTGAAGGCAGCACAGGCGGCTCTTTGCACCATCCCTGTTCTGGAGGGCTTGGCATCCTTCTGGAAAACAAAGCTTTGCAGGGGTGTGAGATCCATAGCAAAAGTCCAGCCCAGGTTGGGTGGCCTTGAGGCAATCTGGGACAGTGGAAGGTGTCCCTTCCCGTGGCACTGGATGGCCTTGGAGCACCCTGGGACAGTGGAAGGTGTCCCTTCCCGTGGCACTGGAGGGGCTTGGAGCACCCTGGGACAGTGGAAGGTGTCCCAGCCCGTGGCACTGGGTGGGCTTGGAGCACCCTGGGACAGTGGAAGGTGTCCCAGCCCGTGGCACTGGATGGGCTTGGAGGTCCCTTGCCACCCAACCCATCCCCTGGTTCTGTGTTTTGGCTCCTGGAGGTGCCTCAGAGCCTTGATGTGCATTCCAGAGTGGGGCATTCCATGGCTTCTTGTCCCTCCCCAGCTCAGTGAGAGGCTCGGCCCACTGCGGGCTGGTCCTGTGGGTGCTGAGGGGATTTGGGCAGCCCCCAGACTTGTTCCTAGTCCGGCTTCTGCATCCCGAGTTTCAACCTGGAATGGGTTGGGTGGGAAGGGACTAAAGCCCATCCAGTGCCACCCCCTGCCACGGGCAGGGACACCTCCCACCAGCCCAGGGTGCTCCAGGCTGGCCTTGGACACTCCCAGGGATGGAGCAGCCCCAGCTTCTCTGGGAATTCCATCCCAGCCCCTCCCCACCCTCCCAGGGAAGGATTCCTTCCCAAATATCCCACCTATCCCTTTCCTCTGGCAGTGGGAACCATTCCCCCTTGGCCTGTCCCTCCAGGCCCTTTTCCAATGTCCCTCCCCCTCTTTATTCAGTTTGATCCCTCTGTCCCTCTCCCACCTGGCACAAGGTTTGTCCTTTACCTGGCCAAGGGAAGTCCCAGGTGGGACAGTCCCAGGCCTGGCAAACTGAGAGAAACCCCAAAGAGCCTGGGTTTGGGACACAGAGCCCTCCTACCAAAATCCAGCCCTTGTTTCTATTTTTCAGTGCCTCCCACAAAAGTTCCTCTTGCCCCACTCTTCCCTCCTTCGGAACCCAGCAGGGAATGTGATCCCCTCCTGCATCCCCGGAGCTTTGGGGCTCTTCTGCTTTTAGTTCGACTCCTGTTTGGTGCCTTTAACAGCAGCACAAGCTGGGCTGGGGACAGTAGATGGCACTCTCTCAATCCTCTGCTGGCCGAGGAAGGAGCTGGAGGCACACAAGCGGATTTTCGGTGCTGAAAAGGGGTGCAGGTCCTTTGTGAGGAGCTACAAAGGCTCTGCGAGTGCCAAGCAAGGGCTGCTTTGGTGCAGCACCAAGGACAGGGCTCGATGTCCTCAGGCTCTGAATGTCTTTCCTGGGGGCGTGGGCACCTCTGCCAGCTCCTCTGGGCACCTCTGCCAGCTCCTGGGGGCAGGATGAGGTTAAAAACCCTCCCCAGGGCTCTGTGCTCGTGTCGTCGGGGTGTGGAAGGTCCTGTGGGTTCCTCCAGCCCTTCCACCCACGGCCCTTGCTGGGCAGAATTGCTGGGGTACGTTATCCTCAACACTTCAATTATCCTCAGTGTTTATATTGGGTTATTTCTGTGATGTTCTCGCCCTCTGTCCTCTTTGGTTGCCTTTTTTATGCTTCTCTTAGAATAACTAAAGCCTTTTTTTTCCTTTGTCCCCATAAAACATATTGCATCTTCATCCCCTGTGAAAAAGACACTTCAGCCCATCATTAATGCCCTTTGGTTTCTGTAGCAATCCCAAAAATGCACTTGTACATCTTTGTTTTACACCCAAGCCTCTTTCCTTGCTTGTTCTGCATTTATTGCCAGCCCTGGCCTGTCTTTGTGTAGCTGTGAATTCACCCCACAGTGAGTTAGGAGGTGTGAGGAATTAATCAGCACTGGTTTATCTCAAAAGAAACCCCAATTCAGCATCACTATTAACTATTGCAAAGGAAAAGCTGCTGATAAATGGGATGGTTGGTTAAACTACAGCTCTTGTTTAACACCCTTTCAAACTCTCTCTCTGAGGTTTTCACTTGTGTCTTTACATGGAGTTTTTATTTGCTCTACAGAAAAGCAGCTCTTGGGGGAATCTTCAAAGAACTATTTATAGCAACAGTTTTCTCCCAGTCTGTTGCTTCCTTGTGGAAATGCTGCAAATGGGAGAAATCTCTTACCCCAGCTAAATAACCAGTTAAAACTGAAAATATTGGGATTCTGTTCTCTTTGTCAAGATGCTTTCAAAAAGCAACACCCAGATCAGAGACTTCCAAAGGGGTTAAACAGGAATTTGCCTGAGCTGGGGCAAACTGGCACCAGTGAAACACTTTTACTGGGAGCTGAGAGAATATTGTGGGCTTTTTGCCCCTTGTTTTGGAGTTTCTTTGCCCACTCTCAAGGGGTAGCCAGGGAAAATTCCTCTGGGACGTGGAAAAGCTGAAGGAAGTGGAAGGGAAGGCAAAGTGTGCTCTGCGAGGTGATATTCTACAATCAGCTGGCACGGGCAGGGAATTGAGTTAATGGCAGAGCAGTTTGTTCCTCAGGGCCCTTCAAGGACAAGGGCACAGGGATGCTCTGCCCAGGCATTGGCCCAGCCCTGCTCCTGCTGCTTTCCCTGCCCAGCACTGCCAGAACACTGGGAATATTGGGGTGTTGAGCTTGCCTGAGTTTCCACTCCCTTGTCTGGGATGCGGTGCCCGCTGGGGGGGAGCTGGGGAACAGCGTGGGGCAGGGGAGGGACATTCCTGGGGGTCTGGTTGGTCTCTAAATACACAGCAAAGAGGAAAAGGCTGGGTTTGGACAGCGTGGGATTTGGCAGGAATTTGCAGTCATGGAATGGCAGGATCCTGGAATGGTTTGGGTTGGTAGAGACCTTAAAGGTCCCTGCAATGACAGGGCATATTCCTGCTTAGATGCCAGAGAAGATGTAGAGTCCCCTCAAATCTGTTCTCAATTAGTCCATAGGAAATCCCAGATTATCTGGAGGTTCCTGCCTTTGCCTACTGAGCTCTGCTTGCTGAAATGGCTCAAAATGTGGCTCTTAAAGTTTATTTATTTATCTTTTTCTCTGCCTTCCTGTTCTGGGGCTTGTTTGCTCTGGTGTCATTTCTCCTGCTCTGTCAAAGCACAATCCCAGGCTCCTTTCCATCCACTTAGCAGCTGAAATTTGGGCATGATGTGCAAAGGGCTGGGGCCTGATGAGGAGGAGATGAGGAGAGGGTGGTGTGACTTGGAGAAGGCGCTGTCACGAGTTCCTGGTTAATGAGAAGCAGTGGCTGGAGCAAATATCCCTCTGGAGCACTGAGGTCTGAGCTCATCCCAGACATCCTCTGTCTCTCACGGCTCCCACAAGGGCTGGGACACCATTCCCAACACAAAACAATGCAGCCCTTAATGCAGAAATAAGATTATTCCCACAGCACGGTCCTTTATCTCCCACCCCAGAGAGGTGTTTGCCAATCAAACAGCCAAAAATGCTTTTTGGGTTGTGTTGTGTCCTGACTCTGCTTCAGCAGAGCATGCAAATACCCATATATATATATATATATATATATATATATATTTATGTGTGGAAGGTGGTTCTTCAGTGCTGCTGATCCCGTGCCATCCTTTCCTGTGTGTCCTCATCATTCCATGAATGTGGATGAACCAGCTCAGTGCCCGTTTCCTGCAGCCACTCCCATTTTTAGTGAAGATACACGTATTTTGTTATTCCTCTTCCTACACCCACGTGTCAGCCTTGCAGGAACCTCCCCACTGGACCCAAAAACTCGGAGTTAAAGTGGCAGGAGAAATGGGAATTCCCTTCCAACCTCATCCCTCGCTTGTCCAAAGGACAAAACACTGGGGAAGTGCCTGAGCTCTGTGACAGCCCCTTGGAGCTGCACTGGAGCCCCGGGAGATATTTCTGTGCACTTTCAGGAGCTGTAAATCACACTCTGAGCCAAATCCTGCAGCTCCTGCATGGTGGGAGGATCCCTTAAGAGCTCCTGGGCCAAGGGAATCCCGTGGCATTGGTTATCAGGGATCAACCCCTGTGTCAGCGGTGCCTAAATGTCATACATTCATTGCTTCATGGTCCTATAAACTCACCCAGGGCGATTGGCACAGTGCCTGTGCATTTTCTGATCTTTGTACTTCATATGTAGCTCATCATGCAAGGAGAGAGAAAATTAATTTAAGGAGAAGCGGGTTTTTCTCTATATATATTTGATTTTATGCCTGTTTTCCACTCAGGTCCCTCCCTGACAGGCAGCAGCTGCCTGGTTATTCCTCCAAGCCTTTGTTTCAGGGGCTGAAATTCTTGAATTGATGAACCACAACCTCTGGCACTTGCAGAGATCAAAAACTGCTGCGTGGAGCCCTTTGCACTCACCTTGGGGAAAGTGAGGAGCCAGACAGGAATTGCCTTATTGATCCAGCCCAATACCCTTGGGACTGTGGTCACTCGGTGCTGCCTCAGCAAAGTGGGCAGCAATTCCTCTGGGACACATCTGTGCCACGATATTTCTCAGGAAAAGCAGCTCCCTGACACTTCTCTGCTCCATTTTTCAGGTTCTGTCCACGTGCAGCTGAGAGAAATCTGCATTTCTCAGGGTTTTCCCCTCTCTCAGCTTCCCCTTCGCTCCAGTGTGGCTTTAGGGTGGCTCTGCAGGCTCGAGGCAGGAATCCATGGATTGTCCATCCCATCCTGGCTCCAGGGAATGGTAAAACCATGGGATCAATGAGGAGCTCTCTCAGTGTCCAAAGCAATGGCCAAGCCAAGGGCATCCCAATCAGGTAATTGATTTTGGGGTGAAGAGCTCCCAAAGCTGCTGCAGGAGCAGAACTGGCTCAGTGAACACATTTCTCCTTCTACAGGAGAACTTTTAAAGTAATATCGTTAATTGAGGTGTTTGAAGCTCCTCCCTGACACAGAGCTGTGCTTTGCTGAGCACTTTGCTGCAGAAAATAAAAGCACACCCCTGTCCCCAGGCAGGTTAAAGCCCTTCTGATGGGAAATGTGGCACTCCCAAAGTTTTATAAAAGCCCTTTGCAGCCTCAACAATTCTATTATTCTAATTATTCTCAACTTAGGGCTTGCTTTGTTCATGTTCCACTGAACTACTGAGAACAATTTATGCATATATATTGTATATATTTTTATATTCTTTATATTTTTTGACCCATTACCACGAAATACTTGTAGAAGGTGATGTGTGAGTGCCAGAGGTGCAGCAAATCTGCAGCTTTACTTAATCAGCTCTTGGCCAGCCCCTGTTTGCCTCACACCTTCTGCATTATTGATAATAAAAGCTCAGCAACTGAGTATTAAAAACAGAAGGAGGAAGATTTAATTGCAGAAAGGTCGGAGTCAGCTGAAAATAAATGTGACTTTACAGCTTCCCATGGCAATTGCACAGCTCTGCTCCCCCAGATCTGTCACTCCAGTTTCACACAGCGTGAGCACAGCTCAGTTTGCTGGCACAGCCAGGCAGGAAGAACACGCATTTCAGAGGTTAGGCTTTAAAAAAGAGCCCCAAAATGCAACAATTGAATGAGAAAAGAGGAAAATTCAGGGTTAGCAGTGGGTTCTCCATCCCTGTGCTCAGTGTGGAAGCACCAGCACTCGACACACCTGAGAGCTGCCACACCAGTACCTGTTAACCAGCACAAATGAGCTCTTTTGCTGGAAAACAACATGGATTTGGGAAAAATCACAGAAAAAACTGTCCTGGGCAGGCTGGGGGTTGTGTGGGGAGTAACTCCCATGTCCTTCCATGCTCAGGAATTCAACCAGCAAGGGGTGGAACGAGATGATTTTAAGGTCCCTTCCAACCCAAACTGTTCCAAGATTCCATGAGGGGTTTGGCGCTGGAGCATCTCCATCCCCAGGCAGGAATCAAGGCCCTCATGCTGCATTCTTGGGCTGCTCCTGGATGCCCTTTAGGATTAAATAAAAAGGGGATCTGCTTGGTCTGTGCCCTGCACTAAGAGCAGGTGCCAATTCCTGCCATGCCTTGGGTGGCTGGAGGCATTTCCCACATCCACTCAGCTCCTGTCACACCAGTGGGATGCGACAGAGCCCGGACCTGCAGGGACCACACGGGGCTGGGCAGCTTTTCCAGCCTCTCCAGCTCCAGCAGTGCCCTGTGGGATTGGCAGGGAGGGATGTGGTGCCAACCCTGGCGGGCAGGGGCTGAGAAGGGGCAGGACCTGGCTCTTGTCACCAGTGTCACACTGTCAGTGCTGACAGAGCTCAGCCTGCCCCTGGGGCGTGTTTAATTCTGGCACTAAAATGCCATTCTGGATGTGAATGAGCTCTTTAAACCCTTAGCACAATTCCAGGGTCTCTGTCTCCGTCATTCTCGTGGGAAGGGCTGGGGAAGGCTGGGAATGGTTCACAAATGGGCTCAATAAAAAAGCTGCTTTCAGGAGAGCCAGTGACCAAAGAATGGGCTGGGTGGGAAGGGACCTCCAAGCCCAGCCAGTGCCACCCCCTGCCATGGCAGGGACACCTCCCATTATCCCAGGCTGCTCCAGCCTGGCCTTGGGCACTCCCAGGGATGGAGCAGCCTCAGTTTCTCTGGTGATGATGATGATGAACCCCCCAGAAGGTCACTCTATGCTTGGGTTTCAGCCACACTGCTCACAGTGACAAATGACAATACCCATGAGCAGATCACTGTTTGAGGAGTCATTTGTTGCAGCGAATCCCTCTCCCTGGGACTCCTCATTTGCTCAGAGACGAGCAGGAGCTTCCCGTCCTTATTTCAGCACCCGGAGCTGTCTCAGGCTCTGTTTGCTGGGATCTGGGGACAGCACGTGTGTACTTAACCCCGTTTCTCACTGCCCATCACACAGTTGCCTTTGCCCCTGGCCCTTCAGCTGATGCTGCAGCACATCTTGCCTTTGTGTTGGCCCAGCTGAGCTGCTGGATGGGAGCCAGGCATGCAGATCTGGCCAGCCCAGCAGCCCAGGCAGGCAGATCTGGCCAGCCCAGAAGCCCGGGTGTTCCAGCAGGGCTGCTCTTCCCTTTCCCTTTCCCTTTCCCTTTCCCTTTCCCTTTCCCTTTCCCTTTCCCGTTCCCTTTCCCTTTCCCTTT
>JAWMRD010000184.1:0-24385 GCA_035584875.1 Syndactyla subalaris | reverse complement strand
AGGGACTGGGATGGGATTCCCAGAGAAGCTGTGGCTGCCCCTGGATCCCTGGGAGTGTCCAAGGCCAGGTTGGAGCAGCCTGGTCCAGTGAGAAGTGGATGAGATTTAAGGTCCCTTCCAACCCAAACCATTCCATGACTCTTTTTGCATCATAAATTGTCAAATATAACCCTGATCCTGCTCATTTCCTGGGTCATCAACTTCTCCCTGGGGAGCTTTGTTCCTCACTGGAAAATAATCTAAAAGAAGAGTGTGGAGAGAAGGGAAAATCCCTCTGAAAGAGGAGGATGAGGAGAGGGCAGGAATTCCAGCCCTGGCTGCCATCAGGTCCTGTGGATCTCTCAGGGATGGATCCAGCTCAGGGAGGTGATTTTGGAGATGGTACCAGTGGCTGAAGTACAGGGGGTTGGCAGGTTTTTATTTTGTTATATTTTTGAAAGAAAGGAAGGCAGGAAAGAAGGAAAGGAAAGAAGAAAAGGAAAGGAAAAGGATTGAAAGGAAAAGGAAAGGGAAAGAATTGAAAGGAAAGGGAAAGAATTGAAAGGAAAGGAAAAGGAAGGAAAAGGGAAGGAAGAGAAGGAAAAGGGAAGGAAAAGGAAAGGGAAAGAATTGAAAGGAAAGGAAAGGAAGGAAAAGGAAAGGAAAGGAAGGAAGGGAAGGAAAAGGAAAGGAAAAGGAAAAGGAAAGGAAAAGGAAAAGGGAGGAGAGGGAGAGGAGAGATGGGGAGTCAACCTTTGCAGGAGGATCTCAGGGGTACAGATAAAAGAATAATCCCATGGATAACAGTGATAAAGATCTTTGGATTCAAAAACTAACCTACTCATTTAATTTTTTCAGGCCTTATTATAGATGAGATGAAAAGATTCTGATCCAATTAATGAATTGAACCAGTCACTGCTGAGAGCCAGAAGACCCAAGTCCCTTTGGGTTCAGGTGCCTCTTCTTCCCTCCCCCTGGATTTTGGGGGAAAAGCTGCTTGGCCCTGCTGAGCATGAAGAACCTGCTGCCTTTGGGTGCTGCTCCCAGTCGTGGAATCACTGGGTGGGTTGGGTGGGAAGGGACACGAAGGGTCATCTTCTCTGACCCCCCCAGCAGGGACCTTCCACCAGCCCAGGGTGCTCCAGACCCCTCCAGGGATGGGGCAGCCACACCTTTGGGCAAGCTGGGGATGTAAGAACTCTTAAATCCGTATTTCATTGCTATTACATGTTAATGTGAGCCTCATCCATTGATTATTTCTATTTTTTATCATTTATTTTGCCTTGTGATGAAGCAGGAGGGACTTTTGGAACCCACCCCCCGCCCCAAAAAATGTTTTAGGGTGTGAGCTCTTTGGGCTCCCTTTCCACAGCCATCCATGACAAGAAGATTCGTGGGCCACGTGGGTTTTCTCCTGCTTTTTTTTTCCTGGCCAAAAGCTGGAGGCAAACATCCATCAAGGAGGGAGGAATTTGTGGGGAGCCCGAGGCTAAAACCTCTCAGGTTTCCTTCTCTCTGGCAAAGAGAAGCAAAAGGATCCATCTGAAAAAAAAAAAAACAACCTAAAAAAACCCCCACATCTAAAGTTCAAAAAATAAACTACCTGGGTGTTGTGCAGGGAAAATCACTTTGTAGGTAAAACCAGAAAATAAAAAAGCCATTTTTGCTTTATTCTCTTTGGTTCTTTTGATGCTTTGGGTTGGAACAGGAAGTCGTTCCAGGGGTAAAAGAATATATTAAAATGGAATGAATTTTGGATCCCATTTTTTCCCCTCCAAACTACGAGTCATCGTTTTAATTCTGTGCCATTATGAGGTTTTATTAGTTATTTATTGGTGCCTTCGGATCACACGTGTCCCAGAGCCAGTTTTATATACAGTCATTTTATATCCAATTTTATAGCAGTGGTGCCCTCCAGAACCAGCTGTTTAAACCCCTGGGCCCCCCTAGGGTTAATTAGTAATTAATCCTGTGAAACAGCTTTGCTCATCACTGAGATTTGGGGGGGAAATACAGAAATCAGTGCCCTAAATATCTGAGTCCTTCTAATTATTCTCCTGCTTTAATGAACAAATATTCAGGTAATTTTAAGTTATTAATATTTTCAACATTGATAACAATGTTAAAATGTTAATTATATATATAATATTACATACCAGATATAAAGAAGTATATTAATATATGTGCATATATATATATGCATATATAAGTTTATAAAATTATAAACAATGGTAAATGTTAACAGTAATATATAAATATATATTTATAAATATATAGAATGTGTCTATGTAGTGGTTTATAATATATATTATATATTACATATATATAAATATATATTATGCATAATATATATGTATAGATATTATATATAAATATATAAATATCTATACATAATATATATGTATAGATACTATATATAAATATATAAATATCTATACAGAGAGGTATTTATCTATATTTATATATAAATAATAATGCAGAAATGTTGACAAATGTTAGTATAATTAAACCAGGTATTTAACATTTAATATATTTAACTATTTTTATATAATTTAATTATTTAATATAATTTAATTATTTAATATAATTTAATTATTTAATATATTTAATATATTTAAATATCAATAAACTGGACATTTCCCATCCCAACCAGTTTTGTGTAACCCCGACACAAACCTTCTCATGCCATTAAAATTTAACCTCCTTAAATTAGAATTTAACCACTTTGGACATCAAAATACCAAAATGCCCTTCCCAAACCGGACCAGGGATGGGATGACCAAAGTCCTTCTCACTCCTAGTAAGGAGCTCTTGGGCATTGACTTTTGGCTTTCCCTTTTGATTCTGTGCTGACTGAAGGTCGCTTGGTGTGGTGTGGCTGCTCTGGGAGCTCCAAGGGGGTGCTGACCACCCCCAAGAGCTCCTTTTGGCATTTTTGGGCAGGTTTTTTGGGGTGTTGGAAAACACATGCAGTGGCAGCTTCAAAATGCAACCCTGAGGAGCCCGTTTATTGCTAAGAGTGAGGAGAATTTCAGCCACCTCCTCTTTGGTCCAGCTTGGACAGAATGCTTTGGTCCAGCTTGGACAGTTTGGTTCACTTTGGACAGGATGCTTTGGTCCAGCTTGGACAGGATGCTTTGGTCAGGTTTGGACAATTTGGTCCAGCTTGGACAGGATGCTTTGGTCCAGCTTGGACAGGATGTTTTGGTCCATCTTGGACAGGATGTTTTGGTCCATCTTGGACAGGCCATTTTGGTCCAGCTTGGACAGGATGTTTTGGTCCATTTTGGACAGGATATTTTGGTCCAGTTTGGACAGGCCGTTTTGGTCCATCTTGGACATGCCATTTTTGTCTAGCTTGGACAGGATGCTTTGGTTCACTTTGGACAGGCCATTTTGGTCCAGCTTGGACAGGATATTTTGGTCCTTGGATGTCCCAGAAGTGAGTTCAGGTGGCTGCTAACACACTGTACTTTGGGGCTGTGCCCTGTAAGGCTCCCAAATGTGAAATGCAGCCTCCTCTGAAGCTCTTAAGTGCCCAGCAATTACACCAAATTTGCTCCCCTCTTCCCCCTATGCCTTGAAATCTAAGCGAGGAGGAATGTGGGGTTGGACATGAAGATCGATGGAGTCCTCGATAGGGCAGAGCAGCTCAATAGCTCTGTGTTCCCTCCCTGGATTCCTTCAGTATTCCCATTGTTCCCTCCAAGCTGATAAATGCAAGGAGATAGTGCAAATGCAAGGCTGGGCAGCCCCATGCCCGGGGAAGAAAGTGCTTTCCCTGCTTGCTGGTTGCTCCAAACCCCGAGTTTTCCTTCTGGGTATAACCCAAAGCGATGGCACGTGAATTCCCTGGTGTTTGTTTTTATGCTGCAATGCCTTTAAAAGCCCCAAAACCGATCCCTTTTCGGGAGGGGGGGATCCCAAGGCTGCTGCTTTCCAAAGGCAATGTAACCCAAGCGTTGGGTACTGATATGGGGCAACAATGGTCTTATTCATGCTGGGCTTCGGGGGTTGAAAATGAGGGATTAAAGAGGCTGCACTGCTGGCTTGGGGGAAATCGGGGCTGTGCTCTCTTCCACGGTTATATGGGGGGGAAAAAGAGCATTTTTCATTCCCCAGGCAGATCTGTGAAACAAATCTCTGAGTGCTGGCAATGCAGAAACGTGGGCCAAAATGCTGCTTTTGGTGACCTGATCTGAGCTGGTGATAACACTTGGTGCTTCCAAAGAGCTCTTCCCCATAAGCCCTCCCTGGCTGGGATCTGATTCTGTGGGATGTCAAAGCTAAAACTGAGGGTTTCCCTCTGGGTGGAATTGGAGTGTCAGGGCACTGTCACTTCCCTCACACCGTGGCTTTGGGATCCAGGTGAGCCCCAAAGGTATGAAATGATCCATGTTATCCAGAATTCAGCAAAGGATGGGAATCTCATCAAACCAAGGCACCTTTCCTCAAAACTTCCAAAATTACTGAGAGAGAGGGATGGCCAAACTCAGCTGACACAGCCTTAAAGCACCTTTTCCCAGAAGGGTTTGAGAGCTGATCCTGTAGGAAAAAAATCTCATTGAATAATTTTAGATGTGCAGCTTTGCCTTTGCATCCTTCTGGGGCTAAAATCATAGGATGCTGGAAGGGTTGGAGTTGGAAGGACCTTAAACCCACCTTGTTCCATGGGCAGGGACACCTCCCACTAGCCCAGGTTGCTCCAAGCTGGCCTTGGACACTCCCAGATGGTCTGAGCTTTTTTGGCTTTCTCTTTACTCCTGGGTGGGTGTCCCTGATCTCCCGAGGCTACAATTCCATGGGCATGGAACAGGAACAATTCCCTCCCTGGTCTTTCACTGAGAAAAATAGGATTTACAATCATTGCCCTCCAAAATACCTACCAGAGTCTGAATTATTGTTCACAGACAGGGTAATGTAGGATTTATATGTGGCAGGGGGTGTAAAATTTGGAGCAAAACCCAGGAATCTGTTTTATGTTGGGGCTTTTTCACCCTCACTTATTTAAAACGAATTTTGGTGTTTGTTTTTTTTTTAAGGAAACTCTCATGGATTGCTGTAGTCATTGTTTAAAATCAATATTCATTATCTAAAATCAGTGTTCATTATTTAAAATCAATATTCATTATTTAAAATCAATGTTCATTATTTAAAATCTGTATTTAAAACCCAGTGCTCATTGTCTAAAATCTATATTTAAAATCAATATTATTTAAAATCTCTAAAGAAGGGCTCTGGGCTCCAGCCTAGGTAGACCTGGCTACTACAGCCACCAAAATAACCCGTGTGAGAGAAGTTTGGCTGTTTGGGAAGGCAAAGGAAACATGCAGGTGCATTCAGAAACACCATCAATATATTTCCAGAGATGCAGAAGAGCAAAGTGGGGGTTTAGGTGGTGAGTTAAAGATCAACAGTGGTAAAACAAGTGCTGCAGAAAAAGGAGGGGCCAGAGAAACACAGGCTTGGCTTTTCAGGAGACACCCCAATGTTGAACATTTGGAACCCCTGGATTTGGAATTCCAGTTGGAATAAAGCAGATTCCGTGTCTTCCTGGCAGCAAATTAGCCTTTGGTACAAAATTCACTGCAAGTGACTGTGCTTAGAACAACAAATTAGAAGGAAAGGGTCCAAATCGACAGGAATATTGTCCAAATGGTGCTGGAGGGGCAGGACCATGCCAAGGCTCCCCAGGTCACAGCCAGGACAATGGAACTGTGCCTTTTGTGAGTTGGACCTGCAGGAGAAAGAGCTGGTGATGTGGGATGGGGGTAAAAGAACCCCTCTGGAAGATCCCAAACCAGTGCTCTGCTTTAAGGCAGGGGGAGCACCGGGGTCTGTCTTGCTGAAGCTGAAACATCGTGGGGAACCCTCCCTTTTACACTGCCCTACCCAAAAAAATGATCTCAAATCTGCATAAACAACCCTTGGAGAGGGAACAGACCTGAACCTTAGCCTTGTTTCCAAAGGTTCAGGTGTTTCAGAGGAGCAGAGGATGATTCCCCAGAGGACACAAAGTGCCTGCAGGAGAGGTTGAGGCTGGGGATTTCTGCATCTGAACAAAAGCAGTGCTGAGAATTTGCTCCAAATCAGGGGGAGGCGAGGGGAAAGATCTGATGGTGGGATGAGATGAAATAATATTCCACAGGGATGACAAATTCCCTGCTGTATTCAGGTTTGGGGCTCAAACATCTGGAGGAAGGAAATGCCTGAACATTTCCCCCCCTACAACTCCTTGCCACAGGAGCTGAGGCTCGTGTTTTGTTAAGCCCAGCTTTGCACAAGATCTAGCTTTACAGAAAGGTGGTTTGGGCAGAGCCCAATTTATAACATAAAGGGAAGGAAGAAAGAAAAAACCCTTGCTGACAGTTCATTGGCAAAAATCTTTACTGGAGGATTTTTGGAACTTGATCTTTTCAACACTCGGGAAAATCTTCCCCTATAAATCAGTTCAGACACTGGCAGGCTGACAGAAGGGTTTGTGCATTCACAGCACGTGCACTGGGGCTGCAATGTGGGCTCAGGGTGACATTAGCAGTGACATGGTTGGTTTTGGGACAGCCTCTCCCTCTCTTCAAATGCCCCTCAACTCGTGGTCCACGAGAATGGGATAAATTCTTACATTTGGAATGAGTAATGTCATGAATTTCCCCATTAATATAACACCAGCCTCGTCATTAATCATGTTCCATTAGCAAGACACGCTCTTGAGGGACTTTGGTTTCACGTTCCCCTCCTCCCCAGTTTCTGCTATTAATCTTAGAGACACTTATCTCTTCCCAGCTTTTCAGATTAACAAGACAAATTATTCACTAATGTGTTGGGAAAACAAGTCAGAACTCCCAGAGACCATTTGGAGCATCCTGTGCCCCTGGACAGGGTCATCATGGTAGAGTTGGGTGCTGTGCAAGCAGTGAGAGATGGAGCAGATGTTGATGGAGCAGATGTTCCTCCTGGGGCACAGAGATGTGCTGGTTGCAGAGGGCCTTCCAGAGGTGTCCTGGTGTGTAAATGCAGGGAATACCTGTGGTCACCTTGCCACAGGGTGCAGCTGGTCTCAGGGATCTCAGGAGGTCTCCAGGAGGTAGGTATGGACACAACTCTGCTCCCTGTGCTCCTCAGCACTGCTTGGCTAAGCTGGACTGGAAGAGAGACCTCTAGGGAGGGCAAGGAAAGCTCGTCCTAATTTTCCCTGCCCTCACTCTTAGGGTTTTGCTCCTGTCTAGTTTGAGTTGGTTTGGGAATGTTCCCTTCAAGGCCAGGTTGGTTGGGGCACTGAGCAACCTGGTCTGCTGGAAGGTGTCCCTGCTTGGGGCAGAAGGCTGGAACAAGGTGGCATTTAAGGTCCCTTCCAACTCAGACTGAATAAATTGTCCCTTGTCAGCTCTAAGATCACGAGAGCCTTTCTCCCCCTCCAGCTGTGGGTCCAGATAACCCTGTGCTGAGTCTGTTCCAGTTGTCAGCTGCACTGAATCCCAGTCTAAACCTCTCTTGGAAACATGGAATGGTTTGAGTTGGAAGAGACCTTAAAGATCAGCTCATCCCACCCCTTGCCATGGGCAGGGACACCTTCCACTAGACCAGGTTGCTCCAACCTGGCCTTGGACACTCCCAGGGATCCAGGGGCAGCCACAGCTTCTCTGCCCAACCTGGGCCAGGGCTCCACCACCCTCACCACAAGAATTTTAAGCATATATATATATATATATATTCCAACATGTGAGGGGCCCAGCTGACTTGAGTTCCCAGTTTGGGGCTGGTCCATGGTGGATGAGCTGGGAAGCTCCAGGGTCATGGATGAGGCGTTCCCATTGCTGATTACTGAGGGCATTAATTATCCTTGGGCAGGCAGTTTTTAGCCATTACATTTACTGTGAATCTCAGTCATCTCCGTGATGAACATTTCTGGGATGAAACCAGTCTGGAGAAGCTCGGTTTCCATCGTGCTATTTTAAGAACAGGATCAGTCAAGTGACAAGCTAATGAGCTTGAAAACATGCCAAGAAAATATGTATCAACAGCACAAAAAAGGTTTAACTCCCACTGGTTTCGCTCCCAGTGAAGCCATTTATCATATCCAGGATTTGAAGGATAAGAGTTAAATGAAGAAATGCAAAAGCACACTTAACATTTTCCAAGCCAGCTGTGTATTTCCAATGGGAAAAAAGAAATAAATCTTTGGAAAGCAGGCTGATTGCAGGCCCTTTGCAGAGGGATGGGGCGAGGGCTGCCTTTCAGCTGGGAGCCTTCGTGTGTTGCCCAGTTACTATCAGGGAGTGTTGGGGGGGATCTCCCCTTACATCCCTCCCTGCTCCCATGGATTCTGGGCTCTCCCAGGTGTGGGAATTCCTCTTTCCATGGCTGCAGTTGTCCAGCTCCTCTGGTTTTGGAGGAGGAGCACACAGCTGGGAGCACAAAGGGCTCCTGGGCAGTAAACAGAGAGCACGAGGGGTGTTTGTCCTTCAGGTTCCTGGTAAATCCTTCCAAATATTGCCTCTTGACCCAGGAGATAAGGGGATTCCTGGGTGCAGCTGTAATGCTGTGAATGTTAAAATCTCCTAGAAATTCCTAGTATTTAGTACAAAACATAAAGTTTTTGTTATATTAGAGATATAATTTATCTATATGATATTATATATAAACACATACAAGGGCATGGAGGGACAGGGCATAGGGAATGGGTTCCCACTGCCAGAGGGAAGGGATGGATGGGATATTGGGCAGGAATTACTGGCTGGGAGGACTGGGAGGGACTGGAATATATTTCCCAGAGAAGCTGTGGCTGCCCCTGGATCCCTGGGAGTGTCCAAGGCCAGGTTGGAGCAACCTGGGCTGGTGGAAGGTGTCCCTGCCCATGGCAGGGGTGGCACTGGATGAGATTTAATGTCCCTTCCAACCAAACCAGTCTGTGATTCCATTCAGAGCTGCTTTCAGAGCTGGGTTTGCAGAAAGGAGCAGGTTGAACTCTCCCATTTGGATTTCTCCCCATAAATGAACACCTGAGCTTTCCCCTGCAGGCTGGCTCAGTGTTAAAAGGAAGCTGCAGAGAAGAGCCATGGCTTGTGGCACGTGTGTCACTGGTGAGGTTGTTGGAAATAAGGGGACATCCCTGGGGGTCCCTGGGGCTGAGTGACAAGGGCTCTGGGACACAACCATGCTGGGCAGGAGGCTCATTGCACATAACTCTGCTCCCCCCCCCTCTTTGGATCTCTTAAGATCACAGAATCCTGGGCTTGGAAAAGCCCTGTGAGCCCGTGGAGTCCAACATTCCTCCAGCACAGCCCAGGCCACCACTGATCCCTGTCCCCAAGTGCCACCTCCACAGGGCTGTAAAATCCCTCCAGGGGTGGTGAATCCACCACCCCAACATCATCACTGCTGGGTTTGTATCAATGTGCACAGCATTGTGACAATCCCAAACTGTACTCAGCCCCTGAAGATGCTACAGGGTGGGAAGAAAATATATCCATATATTTATAAAAGCTGGTCTTTTGGAACTCTGTCCCAGTGTCCCTTCCCAGTGACTTTTAGGCTCGTTCACCAAATCAGCACAGGAGCAAAATAACTGGATCAAACCTGGCCAGGCCACCTTTGCATTCGAATTCCCCAAGTTTATCTCATGCTCTCTCATAAAGATTCTCCTTGGGCAGCTCGGGAGCAGCTTAAAGAAAATTAAGGAAACAAAGGTGGGATCTCAGAGTGGCATCTCCTAATGAGACCTCTCAGGCTCCCAAACTTTCTCATTAAGTCGAGATTTCCAAGATTACCAAAGGATTTTCTCTCCTGGCCCGGGAATAGTCGGTGCTTGGAGCAGAACACGCCGTCTCCATCTCCTTGGCCTCTGCCCAAAGCAGCTTCTCTTGGCGTGCTGCACTCCATGGGAAGGATCTGGGAGGAAGAACAAAGTGCATTTTTTTTTCCAAAGGAAATCATAAATCTGCTGGGGGCTTTGAAAGCAAGCTGACAGGATTAGCTTTTTATTTTTTTTATCATTTTTAAGAATGTAGGAAGAACACAGATGTCGTTTGGGACCATTAGTATCTTGACTATAAGGACAGGAAAATTATTTCCCAGTGGCTTTTCCCCCTTCTTTTGTTTATTTTCCTTTCTTTCCATCCTGTGTATTAAACATGGCACCACCACAGTTGTGCCCGATTGCCAGTGTGGTTGTCTGAGCAATTACAGCTGAATATTAAATTTGCTTGTCATTTCATCGTTTCATATTTTATCTCCTTAGTGCCTGAGCCCAAACAAAACATCCATCTGGGAAATGAAAACACACAACAGGCAATATGGTTCAGTTGCTGACTTAGAGAGCCACTAAGTCTGACCTGTAAGTGAGAGGCAAAACTCAAGATGCTCTTGATAACTAAAAAAAAAAAAAATATTAATATGTTGGTGGAATTTAATTATGGGGGAAAAAATAGAGATATTTATTTTATTTTCATAGAACCACAGAATGGTTTGTGTTGGAAGGGAAATGAAGGACCAATATTAACCCCCTTTTTGCTCCTCTAACTCTCTCTTTTATTTTTAACCTTTATTTCCTGGTGCTTTTGCAGCTCTTCTGATCCAGGAATGCTCTTTCCTCCATCCCAAAAGCTCACAGCTGTAATTCCTGCCTCTGGAATTCCCTTCCTGGCACAGAGGTGTCTCCTGCCAAAGGCTGGCAGGGCAGGAAAAACACGCACTAAGTTGTTTGTTGAAATATTTCCATGGGCTGCAATTGTAGTTTATAAATTGTGGTGTGTGTTGTTAAAACATCCCACACACCCTCAACACCTCCAAGCCCATCCAACCTGGCAGCTTCCTGGGGCAACCAGGAATTATTTCTCCATGCCCTGGCAAGGTTTCTGCTTTTCCCCTCCAACTTCCCTTCACCCTCCCATCTTTCTATTTCCATTATTTCCCATAACGTTTTCTTATTCATTTGATGCATCATTTTTTTTAAAAAAAGATTAAATGAGAGATGTGTTATGTTTTGTTCCCTCTCAAAGGGATGCCCAGAAGGAATTATAAGTGAGAGTTATTGAAACTCAAGGCATGCTGAGGTGAGATGAAATCCTTTAATTTTTGAGGCTGTTTGGATGGCTGGGGTGTTAAACTGGGTGGAATTCAAACATATAATTAAGCAGATTTTTCACTCTCTCCAAGTAATCCTTCAAGCAGGAAGTCTGGAGTCAAATGAAGGATACAGGAATGCCCAGTATGTCCTGTTCTTCACACAGAGCTGGGATTTAATAGCCTGTTTCCAGTTTTACTACTGGGAAAGTAGCTCCCAAATGCCAGAGAGCAGTAACACCACAGATTTTTTACTTTCAGGCCCTCTGTAGGACTGGAAAATTCAGTTTTAATTTAGACTGCTCG
The DNA here is from genome assembly GCA_035584875.1 of Syndactyla subalaris. Lineage (NCBI taxonomy): Eukaryota > Metazoa > Chordata > Aves > Passeriformes > Furnariidae > Syndactyla > Syndactyla subalaris. Next base: position 13,039 of record JAWMRD010000184.1, on the reverse strand, counting down.
CTCAGTCTTCCTGCTCCGAGTATCTGCTGAGCATTATTAAATGTTGTTAATTATGTCACTAATTCCGTATGAAACCAAGGACTGTTTGGGCATGTAGGAGCCTAAACCTCACATTTGCAGTATGACTGTAAACCACCAATAGCCTGGAATTGTGTTGTCATTGAATCTTCCCCCCCAAATGAGTCAATTTGGTGGAATTTTGGAGCTTAAAGGTTCAAAACTCGGTATTTTTGATCACGGTTTTTTAATGTAAATTTTAATATCCTTGCCATTGATTTTGAGCTCTTTCTTGTGGCATCACACATGGCTGGGGCATGTTGAGCTTCTCATCCCCCAAGTCCTTCTCCTCAAGCCCCAATTCCACAAGCCCAAAGGTTGATGATTTATGCTTTGTCTTCCAAAATCCTGGTGTAATCCAGGAGTTATAAAAAAATCAGTGGTGTCCTTTCTGGGACCTCCCTGCCATAGCTGAGCTGCTCTTTCAGAAGCACCAAATGCTGGCAGAGCTTCAGCAAAGCCATAAATGGGACTAAAACTGGCAGAGGGCTTTAAAAAAGGGCATGGCAAAATATAATTCAGACAGACATGACATTTGATGCTGTGGGGAACTATAAATAGTGGTCATAAGTGATGCTTAATAGGAGAGTTACTGTTCTGAACACAGATGCAAAGCACAGCCTTGTGCCTGGACCAGTCTAGGTCATGATGAACACAGAGAATGAGCTTATAGTCCCAGTTTAGCTCTTTTCCCAGTGTTTACTGGGAATTTGAGGAAGCCCTTCTAGCAGTGCTAAGTACAAGAACCAGCTTTCATCTCACCCAGCCATGAACTGATGGTTCAGAAACCACTGCAAGCTAGAGATGAATAAAAGCGAGAGATGAATAAAAACAAGAGATGAATAAAAACAAGAGATGAATAAAAGCAAGAGCTGAATCAAAGCCATTGAGCACAGAGGCCCAGGGTTGTGCTGGAGATGCTGTTAAACACGACTGGGCTCTCGTGTCTGGCCAATTAGGAAGTGTCTGAAGACGTGTGAAAATGGAAAGCTATTTTTACCTCGTGCCCCAAGGCAGAGCCCCAGCATTTATGGCCCCCCAAAAGAACAGATGTCACTCCTCATTCCCCATGAGGATCTCAACAGAGCTGGGGTTGCCCTCTATGAGATCTAATTCTTTCATGTAGTGTTTTCAGTTAATGAATTAATAACAGCTATTAATAGCTGGCCTTTGATGCTTGGGGATTCCCCAGTCTGGCTTGGCTGAGGCCCTTCCAGCACTTACTGGGCTGTTGTGGTTTAATTGCTGCCTCCAGGATCACATGTCAGGGCTCAGGCTCTCAGCAGAGGGAGGCACGTGGTGCCTGCATCCTCCTCAGGAGGACACAGGAATGCCTTTCACCAGAAATTATGCAGCTTTTCTTCCCCTTGACAGCAATTATTTCTCTAATCCTCAGCTCTGGATGGGACTCCTTAAAGGCTTTATGGTTTATTTCATAGCTGACACGATTTTATGAGCTGTTTTAACAATGGGGTTTGTACACGGAGCTTCCGTGGGGTTTGGACTAACCCTGTGCATGCACAAACAGGCAGGGAGGTGGAATAAACTGATTTGTCTAAACCCTTGGCAATGAGACATTTTGACCCCATAATCTCCCTGCAGGAACACAGGGCTTTTGTAGCCTTCCCCAAAGTTGCAGCCCTTTTAATCCCAGTGCTGGGTTGGGGCTTTCTGGCTTGTCCTGTCAAACTTTTCATCTTCCTGATGCCGTCTCACAACCTTGCTGCTCCTTTTCTCTCCCCTAAGCTCCTTGCTTTGTTATCATTGATTCACTGGGGTGATTCACCGGCACTGAAAGCACCAGGCACATCATTCTCTTCCTATTGATGCTGTTTGTGGGGATAAATATGGAAATAATTAGGTATGTGTTATTAAATCCTGCATGTCAGGTGAGGGCTTTGGGTCTGATGGATGATTTGGGCTGAGTCAGGAGCTCTGTCCCAGGGTGTCCACCCTCTTGCCAATGTTCCATGCCTGTTCCACTCTTCTAACCATCTCTTCTCCCCTGAAAAGGAGATTTCTTTCTCTACTCATTTATTTTTGGGGCAAGGCTGGCTGTGCCTCAGCCAGTTTTGCAGCCCCCACCTGAGGCACTCCAGGGAAATGGCCTTCCTTAAACCAAAAGAGGAGAGATTTAGGTTGGATATCGGAAAGGAATTGCTGGCTGGGAGGGTGGGCAGGGACTGGCCCAGGTTGGGCAGAGAAGCTGTGGCTGCTCCTGGATCCCTGGCAGTGTCCAAGGCCAGGTTGGAGCACCCTGGGCTGGTGGAAGGTGTCCCTGCCCATGGCAAGGATGGAATGAGATGAGCTTTAAGGTCCCTCCAACCCAAACCATTCCGTGATTCCTGGCCAAGCAATTCCCTGTCTCTAACTGGGGCTGCCGTAGCTTCCTCCCCACGTGGAATTCCCAGCTCCTGCCCTCTCCATCCCGGTGCTGCCTGCTCAGCACGGAGCTCCTGGTCTCCACACCCAGCCCTGACTAAGTTCTTACACCCAGAGCTGACATCTGCCTCTCAAATCACCTACCAGGCAGTTTCTCCTGGTCCAGCACCACCCCCAGCCCTGGTCCTGCAGCAGGGCAAGGACAAGGATCATGCCCTGCCCATGATCTTCTCTTTCCCCCTCTTCTTCTAGACCCTTTCCTTCTTTTCCAGTCACTTTTCAAGTGCTCCTCCAGCCTTTATCTGACTTTTGGGATACAAAAGGAGGTCTGCCCTTGACCCTGAGTTTGTGCTCGGTTACACAGCGTTTTTCACGCAAAACCCTTAGGAATCTTTAAAATTAATCTTTACGCTTTAGTAACCCCCAGGGGGAAACGTGGATGTCTTCAAGACCCTGCGTCGATAAATAACAAGCAATTAACTCTTTCCAGCGTTTACAGTGAGCGATTCTGTCAACAGGGCAGCTCTCAGAAAATGAAATTATCCCTGGGAGGGTGCACGTGGCACCGCTCAAAACCCAGAGGACAAAACCACCTCTGGCCACGTCAGAGAGCTCTGTTTTGGGGATGCTGTTCCCATAAACGTTGCAGGGGGAAGCGGGAGGAGCACGGAGCAGGAAAGACCTGCCGGAGCCCCTGCCCTGATTTGGGTGCCGGGAGCCGGGGATGGCAGTGGGAGACAAGTCGGGGAGCTTCTCCCAGGAGCATCCCTGCCTTTATTAGCAGCTTTCAGCTGGCAGCCGGCGCTCATTTAATAGTAATGCCTTTTTTATGAATTCTTGCTCGGGCTGTTTTGAATACTTTTCTGCCTGCCTAATTAATGCCCCGCAAAGCTTTAAATTGGGGCTGCCAAGCTCCAGAACGCGCAAACGAGCGGCTCTTCTCGGATATTTTATCTCATCTCGGCAGCCTCGAGGACGGGGGCATCGCTTGTTATCTCCGAGCCACTTGGGCGAGCTAAAATGTGATGTCACCCTCTCTAAATACCCCGAGGCTTTTGCGCTCGGGGTGCTGAGACACAGACGTGACCGCGCCGCGATAAACCTAATTACGCCCCTTCTCCCCGATAACAAACGCCGCTGGAAACTGGCAGGAGATGAAAACCTGGAGCCTCGTCTGCGGAGTTTGGCTCGGCTCAAAGCGTCCTGTGCCATTGTGCCGGCATGGAGAGCGGTGATTCAGCCCTTCGAAGACACTCCCAGCCGGAGCGGCCGCTCGGGACTCTCCGGCCGGGGATCCTGGGGAAGAGCATCAGCCCCGCAGGACGGGAAAGCCGCTGGGAATAAGGTAACCCCAGAGCCAGGAGCGTGGCTGTGGTTTTTGGATAGCGCTGGACGCGGATTTGGGTCCCTCCTCTCCCTTTTTTAGCCGCCAATTCCCCGTGCTTTCGAATCCACGCTTATCCGTGGATTTTCTTTTCTTTTTGAATTTTTTTCCCCCCTGGAACAAAGACGGCTTGTGTAAGAGAGCAGAATAACCGCCTAATTGTTTGCTATGTACATAAACGCTTGAAATAATGCGGCATCTAATTTTTAATGAAGCATGAAGGAAAGCTAGAGCTCAGCACAATCCCTGCCCGCCGGAGATCCTAATCTTGCCTTCCCAGCAGAGGAGAGTGCTCCATGAGCCGGCCCCGGCAGGGAGCTGAGCCCAGCCTGCATCCCTCGATCCTATATCCCTCGGCCCCACATCCCTCTGTCCCGCATTCCTCGGTCCCGCATCCCTCCGTCCCGCATCCCTCGGTCCCGCATCCCTCCGTCCCGCATCCCTCGGACCCGCATCCCTCCGTCCCGCATCCCTCGGTGCCGCATCCTTCGGTCCCTCACCCCTCTGTCCTGCACCCCTCGGTTCGGCATCCCTCGGACCCGCATCCCTCGCTCCCGCATCCCTCGGACCCGCATCCCCTGGTCCCGCATCCCTCGGACCCGCACCCCTCGGAGCCGCATCCCTCGGTGCCGCATCCCTCGGTCCCACCTATCTTCGTCCTGCATCCCTCCGACCCGCATCCCTCGGTGCTGCACCCCTCCGTCCCGCATCCCTCGGTCCCGCATCCCTTGGACCCGCATCTCCCGGTCCCTCATCCCTCGGTCCCGCATCCCTCGGTCCCGCATCCCTTGGACCCGTATCCCTCGGCCCCGCATCCCTCGGCCCCGCATCCCTCGGCCCCGCATCCCTCGGTCCCGCATCCCTCGGACCTGCATCCCTCGGTCCCACATCCCTTGGACCCGCATCCCTTGGACCCGCATCCCTCGGCCCCGCATCCCTCTCTCCCGCATCCCTCGCTCCCGCATTCCTGGCTCCAGGGATCTCCCGTCTGCCGAGGGAGCGATGGAAATTCCCTGAGCGACCGGCTGGAAAATCCGTGCCACAAAGGTAAATAACCCTCTCCAACCCTTTTTTTTGAGCCTCTTCTTCCCTGCTTTCTCTATTGTTTTCTCGCTTGCTTCTCTATTGTGTTTTTTTTTCTCTCTGCTGTTTTCTCTATTGTTTCCTTTATTGTTACAGGGGGGGAAAAAGCGACTTTTTTTTTACTGGGAAAGTCGCTGGGGTTGCCACGTGCTTAGAAAAACAAGCCGTGTGCGTGTGGGGTTAAAGGGAAAAGGCGCATTTCCAGCTCGGTCCGGTGATTTCAGCTGCCTTTCTATGCACCAGTCGCTCCGTCCCAGGGCACAGCCGGTCCCGCTTTTGCGAGAGGGAGAAGGTTCGGGGGTGTCCAGGGGACCCTCGGGGCTTGCGGTCCCCCTTGTCCCCCCAAAGTGCCTGGTTTGGGGGGGTCACAGCCCCGGGAGAGGGTTCTGGGGGTGCTTTTATAGCTGGAGAGGGTGATGGAGGCGCTGCCGGGGCTGGTCCTGCCCCGCTCCCCAGCGGGGCTTCGGGGTTTGGCAGGAGGCTCTGGCTCCGAGTGGCGTATTTTATTTTATTTTATTTTATTTTATTTTATTTTATTTTATTTTATTTTATTTCATCTTATTTTATTTTATATTTATTTTATTTTATTTTATATTTATTTTATTTGTTTTATATTTATTTTATTTCATTTTATTTTTGGAGAGCCTGCTTGTGGAAATGTAGTTCTTTACAAATCGTTCCCCGGGTAAAAGCAAATGGAATAATTCTGTGCGTTGTGAGTCTGTAAGAGGGAAATGTTGCTGCTGTGAAAAGTCTTCCTGCTCCTCCCTGTTCACTACAAAACATCACTCTGTAAAAAAATCATGGAATGGTTTGGGTTGGAAAGGACCTTAAAGCTCCTCTCGTTCCTCCCTCCTGCCCCGGGCGGGGACACTTTCCACTAGATCACGTTGCTCAAAGCCCTGTCTGGTCTGGCCTTGGAGTGAATTAAATTAAAAATTAAATCAATTCCATAGATAAATAGTTGTGTCTCCAATTGTAGCCAGTGCCTGTGCTCTTTTTGGCTAAATACATATATTTTTTTAAGGGAATATTAGCGTTTCTTCATTATAATCACATTCTCTAGCTGAACACTCCGTTGCATCCCTTGCCAATGCAATAAGCTGGTTTATTCTTTAATAGATCCACGTGATTTCTATTATATTGGGGATATTTTTCCTTGGCAGTGGGTATGGACAGGGCTGAAAAGCTGCCCAAATTGTGGGACTAGCTGTGTGTGACCCAGCACATTGTCAGGTGTGGGGGGGTTATTTTCCAGCACCAGGAGCCCAGACTGCACAGAAGGGCTTTGCTTCATTTTTATTTTTATCCCTCTAAGATTCCTTCTCAGGCCACACCAAACACAGGGCTGATGCTTTTCATGGATTGGGAACTTCCACTGGGCAGAGCTGGCACAAGAGATGTATTTTGCATTAAAAAATATAAATTATGGTGTTGCTTTAGAGCAATTTCTGTGCAAATTAATTGTAAATTAATTGTAAATAACAGAGATCCCAGCGGGAATGGGGTGAAAACGCCCAGTGTGACCATTAACAAACCTTTAGAACAACCTCTGGGGAATTTTTCCCTGCTTTTAGGGCTGTGGAAATGCCGTTTTACACGGAGATGGCACTGTGTGCATGGTCAGGGCTGGCTCTGCATCCCGACCAGGCTCCACAATTTCAGAGCCGTGGGTTTGGTTTCCTGGTGTGGAAACCTAACACTGCTTTGTGTAATGAGTGCTCAGGGCAGGCCAGATGGAGTGGAAACGGAGATATTCCTGGTTAATGCTGGCCTTCCACATCCACACGCCGGGGGACAGGAGGTGTCAGGACGAGGTTCCCCCGCCAGATTTGCTTGGCTTTGCAATGATGTAAACATAAATCACCTCTGAAACCCTCCTGGGTGGGTGACCCCCAAAATACAGCGGTGATTTAGCTCATTAGCACTGCTCAGAGCAAAGGGTTCCCAACACTCCCCTGATCAGTTATGCAGATGCCCAGGACAGGTTTTTAATGGGGCTCTAACCCTGCTGCCTCTGCACAGCCCCCGGAGGTGCCAGCAGGGAGGGAATCCGACCCTTCCACTTTCCACTGGAGTTTTTTTTAGGCCAGTGCTGACATAAAAAACACTTGAAAAGCCCTCCTGGCCGGGTTACAGTGGGAGACTTGTTCGCTGTAAATCTAAAACTTTATTTATGCGTCAGCGATCCGCTGCTTTCATTATTTGGCGCTCGCGTGGCTGATCCTGAGCCTGATTTCCTGCGATTCTCTGGGGCAAAAGGTGCAGCTTCAGTTACAATGGAGTTTGGAAAGAGAGTAAATTATTTTCTTTCAGTTCTGCTCGTGAGTAGGGCTGGGGTTTTCCAATGGAAACCCAGCTCTGAATCCCATGATTTATCCACACAGTTAGAAACAGGATTGATGGGCAAGTAGAAGAGTTTAAAATACTTTGGTTTGAACAAGCTCAGGAAGACACATTTGGTTGGAATGAACTCATTTGCCATGAAAAATCAGTGCTGTGGGCCCTGGTAGAGCCAGGTTGCCCACGAGCATCTGCCCTGGGGGAGAAGAGATCTCCTCAGTGCCACCAGCACGGAGCACTGAGGTGCTGAGCTGGAACTTCTGCTGGTTCTTTGGCACTCTGGATGGATTTTTACATTAAACCATACCATCTTGTGGTGTCACTGGTGAGGAAGGACAAAAGGACCAATACCTCCCACGTTTATACGATTCAGTTTTAAAATCACTTTGGATTCTGTGATTTTTTTCGGAGTTTGGGGTTGGTTTGAGCGACAAGACTCGTCAGGAACCTTCTTTTCTGTTATGAAGTGACTCATTCCCGGTGGTTTCCCGTGCTGCCAAGTGTTCCTGTGTTGGCTGCCTGTTTCCCCTGGTTCTTTGGCGTGTTCTTTGTTGTGTGGGGTGACCTGCTGAGAGCAGAGCATGGCTCTTATCCCTCTCCCACCATATGTTCCCACAAATAATCATCATGGGTTTCCCTCGTGCCACTCTCTGCTCTGTTGTGTGTCCACGCGACTTTGTTGTCTCGGGCAGAGTTTTCCTGAAGGTACAGTGGAAATTTGGAGGGTTTCCCAGGAGAGGTGGACATCAGTAGGCAGGATTCCTTCATCAGGGAAGACAGATCATTGTTAACTCCTTAAATATTTCATGCTGTGTGTTAAATAAACCCATGATTTCATGGGATTTGCCAAATGAATGAGTATTTGCCTGCTTAACAAAGGTAGGATTTTATATGCACTGAAATGCTGTATCTGGGAGTAGAGTTTGGTGTTCAGACAAGAAGCCCTTGGCTTTCTGGAGGTGGCATAACAAAAATCCTGGAGGGTGACCCAGTTCCCAGCAGATCCCCACGACGTTCCTGGCTCCACGCAGACCACGAGCCCCCGTTCAGCTGGAGCTGCTCTCTTACAACTCTGGGTCTTATCCCAGCCATCACTTGTGAAAAAAAAGGCAGCATTTCTGTCCACATGGTGCTGGCAAGTGTGCAGTGCCCAGCTTTGTGCCTACGTGATCCCAGCTGAGCCCCTGCCCCGGGGCTGCGTGATTCCCTCTGAATCCACAATATTCCTATTTACGGGGGGGCAGCCGTGCCAAGGCATTTAGAGCGGGGCTCTCTCCCAGGAGATGCTGCAGATGCAGGACTTGGCTTTGCTGGGACACTCAGAAAATCCATCCTGGAAAGTTCAGCATTGGGAAGTGCTTTGGATGATGACATAAAACATCCCTCCTGCTCCTCACTCGGTGTGGATTTCTGAGTAAGCTTTGGCTCTCCTTGCCTAATTTGATACAAACAGCTAAATATCCTCTATAAGCTTTGGCTCTCCTTGCCTAGTTTGATAGAAACAGCTAAATATCCTGTATAATCTTTAGCTCTCCTTGCCTAGTTTTGATATAAACAGCTAAATATCCTGTATAAGCTTTAGCTCTCCTTGCCTAGTTTGATAGAAACAGCTAAATATCCTATATAAACGTCTACATTTGAGAGGAATTAGCTCAATTGCAATTAAAATTTTACGAGGCCCTTTATCCTTTTATGCATTCCATCTCCTCTATTTATACAGTCTATAAAATTTGTGCCCTCTCTTTAAATTCCGAGAGCTTTATCTGCCCTGTAATTCTCTTGCTCCACAAGTGCCTTTAATAGACTTACATAAATTGCTGTCATCAAACTCTGCCTGCAATTACTTCATATCAGTCAAGCCCTGGGCCTTTGTGCGTCTCTGCTTTCATCTCCTTCACTGGGGTGCAGACCAATTCCCACTCGTGGGCAGGTGACTGGCTCCCTGTGGGATGATCCCCGTGGATACACCAGGAATTTGGCACGGGAATATTTCGGCATCGGGCAGGTTGCAAAATCCCCAGGGGGTTGTGTCGAGGATGGTGTGGCCACGTTAAGGGATGTGCAGCGAGGAGGAAAAGTGGGGAAGGTGATTGGGATCTGATGGGATTCAGCAATGGGTTCACAGAGCAGTGAGTGGAATGAGTCAGGGAAACTGGAATTAGGTAAACGGGGTGTTTTCCTCGTGTTTTTATTCAGAAATGCTGAAGGCTGAGTTGGAATCTTGTCTGATTCTGAGCTGGTTACATGTGGCTGTGGAGTGCCCGAGGATAACTTAAAAAAATCCCCCAAAATATCTTTTCTCAGGGACTTCTATGAGCCATTGCTCTGTCAGTGTTTATTTATTTTATTAATTCATTGCATTCTCCTCCCAAAACGCTTGGAAATCACCAACTCCAGCCCCCTTTCCCTCTCCCTGTTACCACTCCTTTATCCATGAAGGGATTTTCAGCTGGAATCACCTCTCAGTGTGAGCCTGTGCTGTTTTCCAGCCCTTGTGCCGGGCTGACTGCAGCTCATTGTCCTTCTGTGCCACGATATTCCCCCTCCCGTTATGGAAATCAGGATTTTTGGGGTCTGGCTGGTGCAGGGAGGGGCCTGACAAGGTCATTTTGGGAGTTTAATTAACTGTGGGATGGATTTTTAAAGTAAATAACGTGTGTCTCCACTTGTGCCTTGTAAGATAAGGTAAAGATACACCACAAAGTTGTGATAAGGTTGTTAAGAAGGAGAAGGACAATCAAGCCTAAATATTCCTCACTCAACCCCCTGGATTTCTCCTTGCCAGCTCCAGCTTCCTCCTGCAGACTTTAATTTGTCCTGTCATATCGACCTGCTTGATTTTGGAGTAAATAAAGTAAATCCCAACGGGCTCCTTCTCAGAGGGCATTGCTGAATAACTGATTAAACCCTCATTTGGGCAGGTTGTGCATAAGCACTTCCCCCAAGGAGCACTGATGGGAGGGAGGGCCAACAATAGCTCTTGTCTGCAGAAGAATGGAAGCCCTTGAGGACATTGCAGCATCTTCAGCATCTGTTGCTCGAGTCAGACGGTCTCGTGGGCTCTCTCTGGCCACGAGCCCAAGGAGCAGCAGTTTGATTTCATCCCAAAGGACTGTTTTCACAGTTGGGATGTCCCCTCGCAGTGCATTCAGGCTCGATTCTTGTATAAATACCCACCTCGTGACATTTGAGTGGCATCACCTAAATCTTGTGGCACTTCTGGAGGTCTGAATACATGAACTAATGAGAATACATGAAATAATGAGAATTTTCATGACCAAGGCAAACCTGCAGCCAAAGATGGTTTTGACGTGACCATTAGTGTGTTTTCATGCCCAGTTGTGCTGTGATATTGTGTGTTTAAATATTTAATGGACTTTCAGTTGTTTTTACAGAGTTTATTTTTGCCAGGCCTAGGGAGCTTTTTGTTTTTGAGGGGCTTTCCTGACCTTAAACATGCAGGGGGAGCTTTTTTTCCCCGGGGAATCTCGTGTCAACACGCCAAGATTCTAAAGCTAAACCAGTGCGGGGCTGGATTTCATAGAAATCCCTCCTGGTTTGTCTTCCCAGACAAACCTTTGGGGCTAAACTGCCGAGGAAGCAGATGCCAGTCTGCAGATATTAAGAGTTAATATCTCTTGAGATGTCCTCATGCTCTTAAGGAGCTTCCAGCCCTCCGAGAGGCTCCTTGGCAGGGACATCCCCGGGGCTGGAGAGGCGGCTGCGCCCACGGCGTGGGACGGAGAGGTGAGTGGAGGGTTGGGAGACACCCTTTGGAGCCACCTCTAAATATTGAACTTCAGCCTGGGCCACTGGCAGAGTGGTTGTGGCTTTGGGTGGTTTTGTGGGGATTCTTAAGTGTTTATTTGGTGGGTAATAATTGTGGTGCTTCGGAGAGTCCGAGGGAGTCAACTGGAGGGGAGTGGAAATGTTGTTGATTCTCCACAGCCTGAGAAAAGATTAAGTGTCCTTGTTTGTCCTCGTTTTACCTCCTGTCTCTGCTCAGTGATGAGTGTCTGTGCATCCATTTATTATATACATACATATAAAATACCCACATAAATATATATACAATACATAGTATTTTCGAGTGGATAAAATACATATATAAATATAGAGATCCCTGTGTTTGTTAATTGGTCTTCGAGGGTTGAAAGGATATTAAGAAAGGATTTTGAAGTTGTTTTATCAGCACCAGACAAGCTGCTGTGTAAGAGTGGAAGTTTCCTTGCTGTTCTGTTGTTTTCAGCTTGTATTTCCCAAGCCTACACTACTTGGACATATAACAGAGCACAAAGCAGTTTTTGTGGGGTTCTAAAAATAAATACAATCATTTCCTTACCTTTTCCCGGATAAAAGGCATTTTAAACAGCTTCTTCCTTGGTATAATTTGATTTTAGATCTGATTTTCAAGGGTGAAAAAGGAAAAAGGCTTTCTTATTGGTTTTTCATCTCAGGAGGAACTGATTTATTGAGCAAATTTCACTTGAGGCAGCCAAGGGTTTAACCCTTTGGTAAATGAATTAGTATTTACCTGCCTAACAAAGGTAGAATTTGAAATGCACTAAAATGCTCTATCTGGGAGTAAAGTTTGGTGTTCAGACAAGAATCCCTTGGCTTTCTGGAGGTGGCCAAATAAAAATCCTGGAGTGTGACCCAGTTCCCAGCAGATTCCCACAACATTCCTGGCTCCAAGCAGACCATGACCCCCTGTTCAGCTGGAGCTCCTTTCTTACAACTCTGTGTCTTGCCCTGCTTTCTAATTTGATTTTTTCCCATTATTGGGACATCTCAATGTTTTTTCTTTCTTTCTTTCCCTGTCAAGTTTGGTGAGGGTTTTTTGGGGGTTTAGTGGAGGTTTATTTGGTTGGGTTTTTGGGGGTTTAATGAGGTGCTAATGCAAGTTGCAGTGTTTCCTTCACTGAGGCAGCTGCAGGATGTTCCCAGTGTGTGTCCACTGATTTCCCAGCCTCTACCTTTGTGTCCAACCTGGCCAAGTGCCACTGATGGGTCTGGAGGAGCCACTGAGTGACCCAGTGGTGGCAATGGAGGTTTCTCCCCTCACCTCGAAAGTCTGACACCCATAAAACTTTTTAGCACTCCTAATAATTGAAAAGTAGTGATTTCCTCACTGGCTCTTAAATGCCTTTTAGTGGATTACTTTGAATCACATCAACTAAGAGCTTCATCATCTGCCAGCCCCTCGAGTTGGGCTAGAGCTTTGTAAATTAATGAGCTCAAGGTGATTAGTACAGGTTGGGTGCTTTGGGCCAAATTGTTCCTGTGCAAGGTGTGTAGCCCTGGACGTCTGGCCCTTTCCCCCCTCCCTTTAATGCTGTGAGAGGGTTTTTTTTTCCTTGCTTGGCAGTGAAAATAAACATGAAGGAAGTGTCTGATTCCAGAGGCTGGGCTTCCAAAGGTGGGATCAGCATTATAAGCACAGCTTTGTTATGGAGACACTTGTTGCTGTGAGAACTTTGACCTCCATCTCAGTTCAAGCCTGTTGTGTATTTCTCCAATGTCCATTCCCGGGATGTGTTCTGGGAAGATGTAGCTTCTCAAACCTCCATGGGAAGGGCTTTGAAGTCTTGCAGTGTTGTGGGTTTCTGTTCAGAGCTGGGGGGCTCACCTGGAGAAGGGAAGGCTCCAGGGACACCTGAGAGCCCCTTCCAGTGCCCAAAGGGGCTCCAGGAGAGCTGGAGAGGGACTGGGAACAAGGCCTGGAGGGACAGGACACAGGGAATGGCTTCCCAGTGCCAGAGGGCAGGGCTGGATGGGATATTGGGAAGG
>JAWMRD010000183.1:0-24629 GCA_035584875.1 Syndactyla subalaris | reverse complement strand
TGGCCCTAATTGGCTCTGCTCTATAGGATGGAGGGAAACTTCCAGAGACTTCTGAGAGAAGCCAATCTTCCTCTTATATAAAAAAAAAAACAAATCAGGAAAACCCACGACACCACCGATACAGAGGGACAAAATGTGAGGGGGTATGATTTGAAAAATAACAGTTTACTGACAAGGAAATAGCAACAACCACAAAGATACAAAGGAAATGGCTTAGCCACAAGGAAGGGAATTCTCCACCGGGGTGGACCCCCTGGACTCATCTCCAATTCTTTTTGTCATGTCCACCCTGTAGCCTTGAGACTGCAGAAGATTCTGAGACTCCTCTCTGTTCCCCAGGAGCTGCTGTGCCCTTCCGAAGGTCTGGGGCTGTGAGGTGAGTGGCCAGAGAAGGGAAGGCTGAGTGTCAACTCATGCCAGCTTACCAATACCAGTGACAAGGGGATGAAGAACACCGAGCCAGAATCTTCACCACGGGGTGTGATGGGAGATAAAAGATAATGGGAGGATGGTGAAAGAGGGGAGGTTCAGCCAGGACATACAGAAAACATTTCCTCCATGAGCTCATCCAGGTGTTGAGATGCTATGCAGTCTCTGCCCCTTGGCATTCTCCAATTCAGACTGAATCAAACCTGGAACCACTTGGTCTGACCCTGTTTCTGACAGGCTGGACTGCAGACTTGCTGAGGTCCCTTCCAACTTCAGTTCCCTGATGAACCTGAGATGATGTTGGTCCCTATTTCAAAGTGGAGCAAAGAAGATGTTTATGGGACATGAGCTCTCTGGGGCTGCAGGTGACGTGCAGCTTGCAAGGGGCTCTGCTCTCCCACAGGTCCTCTCGGGTGGATGCCAATGCCAGGCCAGCACCTCAGGTTCACTGGGGCCACCAAAGTGGTGCTGCCTGTTCATGGTCAGACAAGTGATGTCTGCCTGGAAAGGGGCACAGGTTTGAATACTTTTACATTTAAAATATATACTGGCACATTTTCACTAACTATTTGAGTACTTTTAAGAAATGGCAAAGCTTTCCCATCATGACAGAACAGGAATTTCCTGAAAGTGTACTGATGGCAGGAAAAAAAATACTGACCTGCCCCTCTACTTGTATGACCACTATTCAATCTATTACTTCACCTCCCTCTCCATTCAGGTGTTTCCACCTCTCCTGTTTAAATGGCCATGTGTAAGGACATCTCTTCAGTAAATTTTTGGATGTGCGTCCTTCCCTTTGCTCCAAGATTTCCTTCTCCAGCTGCTCTCTGGTCTTTCCAATGCCTCTCAACTGACTGGTTTCACACTTTGAACTTCAGGCAGTTGCCCAGTCATTCAGAAGTTTAAATAGCACATTAGTCAACATCTTAATTCTGTTTATGTCTATCATAGAACAACCTCTTCTTATGTCTTTGCCTAAAACTGCTCCTTTTTGGAAATCCCTTGTGGAAGGTAGACATGCCAGATGCTGCTGGGATGTTGCACTGAGCCAAGGGAAGAGTTCTGATGTTTATTAAATTGTATCATGTTTACATTTTTTCTGTGGTTACCATGAAGAGAAGCTTCCTGTGGCTTTAAGTCTCACCAGTTCCTGACCTCCCAAAGAACACAAACAAATCCAGTTTCACTTGGATGTCCCTCTGTACCCAGAGCACAGAGCTCTGTTGTCTCGCATAGTTCTTGGAAATGGAGGGATTAAGGACACAGCACAGGCTGTCGGGATCAGTTGCAGGGTATGGTGAGGGATTAGGGGTGGCTGTGATGCCAGTGCAGGACCCAGGACTTGGCCTTGTTGAACCTCATCCAACTGGCCTGGGCCCATCCACTCACCTGTCCAGACTCCTCTGCAGAGCCTTCCTGCCCTCCAAGCAGATCAACACTCCCACCCAGCCTGGTGTCATCTGCAAACTGACTGATGGAGCACTCGATCCCCATGTCCACATCATTGAAAAAGATGTTTGACTGACTTGACCTCAATACTGAGCCCTGTGAAACACCACTACTGACTGGCCCCAACATGATTAATCTCCATTCCCTACAACTCCTTGGGCCTAGTCCTCCACACAGAATTTCCCGAGGGAACAGATGCTGCAGAATATGTTTGATAAATTCCTGTAGCCCCAGAATATTGCAATTAGTGCAGATTTTATACTGCACAACACAGCAATTCTTTCATTTTCTCTCTTTTCCCCCTCTATGGACTGAGGAATCTTGTGGCCTCAATGTGTGACTGGCTGTGTACAAAGAGCAAATATGGACAGAATTTGGGGCAGGTAGTATTTGAGAGTGCCTTGGGATCTGTGCTTCACAGAGAAGGTGTTTTCCTTTCCTCTAAGGGAAACAGGGATGAACCCCAGAAATGGTTAACTGGGTCAGTAGAAACTGTTTTGCACCTGCTTTGCTTGAGTTTATCAGGGAACATAGAGTTGTGTTCTGTTCAAATCATTGGACCTGGTCTTAGAAAACTATATATAACAACCTAGCACTGTTAATCAAGACTATGTAGACATTTGAATAGAGCAAAATGGCCTTAAACCAGTAGTTTCTGTAAGCTTCAGTGACTAGGTCATGAACAATGAGGGCTGAAGAGGTCAAGGTGAAGAAGAGGAGCTAAAGACCCCCAGAGTGAGGCTGAAGACCAGAAATGACCACCTAATCCTGACGCCAAAAGAAGATTCTGGAAGGCTCCGCCCAGACTCCACCTAGTCTCCATCTAATCATTAATATGCGTAATCATATATTGCAATCTTATTACTATGCAAAATTGTATGTTGTAGTCATTTAGTGAAGTGTATAAAATGGCTCATTTTGCATTGTTGATTCGAAGCTAGTTTGTCCAGCATTAGCTGGCTAGCTTTCCAGCACTGCTCAAATAAATACCTTTACTGCTAAAAGAACAAACTCTCTAAGCAGTTCCTTCCATACCGAGGTTTTTTGGCATCAAAAGAAAGTAGTTTCTTGGATCACAGTACTAAAGGCATCATGGTATTTAATCCATTTCAAACACATAGTAAACTATCAAGACTAAAGAGCAGTTAAGCTGTCTGTAGTAGCTTTCACTCAAGAAGATTTCTACATAACATAACAATTCTAATTCTCAATATTATCCTAATTCAAAGACTAAACTTGTATCACAACCAGTTAATTCTTTTGCAAACATTGACCAAAATAATTAAGAAAGCTTGCCTCTCTTCTGAGTTCTCACCCTGATATATGCATTCCCTGTGTATGTATGTGCATGGGCAGAGAGAGATGACAATCATACTTTTACTTCTTGGTATCCTGCTTATATAACTCACTCTATTGCATATTCATCCTTCTTGACCATAAGTGGAGACATTGTCTAATCTCTTTCAAGACTGAAAAATAAAGGCAAGAATTGTCCTTTCCAGTTACATGGATGTCCATTACAACTGCCCTAAGAATCATAACTTTATGTTTGCCAGTTCTAGAAAATTGCAATGTGCAGAGGATGTGTTCAAGTCAAAAAAAATTTTATTTCCCTCCTCCTGAACAACATAAATTTATTAAATAATTTATTAAATTATAATGGATCCAACACACCTGGTTCCTCTTGTAGATTTTGCTCAGAGAAACTTCCACGTTATCATCACCCAAGTCACAGATGTCCAAGATGCAGCCAACATTTGCCATCATGGTCCTATGCTGCATTTATAATTTCATCTAGAAGTTAAGAAATGGTGTTTTTAAAAGGTATTTACTGTATACAATTTATAGAGCAAAGAGGTATACTGTATTGATATTGTTTTCCATACAGTAATGTGTAAATTTTCTTCTTTCATTGAGAAATTTTACTAGTAAATTCAATCACTAGAAACTATAGCATCAGAATCAGTTATGGAGAAGCTGATCTATTTATTACTTAACAATTAGTGATTATCAGATTTCATAGTATTATTGAAAGAAAAGTAATGACCTATGTAAATAAAATCAGGTCTACACATTCTATATAAACATGCAGGAAAACATGATATTTATCAAGCACTTTGCAATATGATGCACATTAATAAAGATCATCGTATTTGTTGTGATGTGCTAGTAATTAGAAGCATCACCTGAAGGAAAGTAATTCAATAGCAGGCAAATACTTCAGCATATAGGCACAGTAAATTGTGTTGACAGCTATTCAAACTGTCAACACAGAAATTAATTGACTGTTTGACAGTTACTCCATTCTATTTCAATGCACACACTTACGTCTCTATACCAGTATAACTTTGCATCAACAAGTAACTGCCAACACTATCTAGGCCACATAGGAGTTTGTGGTTTGGGTATCAAAATACTGTTTTCAGAGTATGAGACCAGTTCCAGAAAAAACTGCCTTGAAAGCTCAGTATTACACCTATTTATTACAGGTGGTGACATAGAATTCACGTCTTTTTCACTGAAGAGATGAAAAATGTCTGACCTACACCAGACACTTCTAAAGAGAATTAACTCTTGCACTGAAAAATAAAACAAGAATTGAAAAATTAATAACATCAGTGAAAGCCAGTCTCACCTGAAAGAGGAAACATGTCTGAAGCCTTTCAATGCTAGTGGCCTTCTGCTGACATGCAGAGATGCAGCTCATCCAATACCATAATGTGTCATTCTGATTGTCTTCCAGTTGATATAAATGTGGTACGTCAGGGCAAAACAGTCGAAGAAATGCAACATCTATTGCTACATAGTGGTTTATAGCTGTCGAAAAATATTTAAGTTAAAAAAACTTCATGTTCAGCCCATGAGCCTCTTGATGCACCGTTTCTTTTTTTTAAAACATACTACTGCGCTGATTCTTATTTACATGTTCTTTGCCATTAATTAAAAACTATCTAAATATATGTTTATGTATTTAAGCACAAGCACATTCAAATTCATATGATGTTATAAAATACTATGGTATGGTCTTTGCTCAGAAAATATTAAACCAACACTGGAAGCCATTTCATCCTTCTTTTACCTTTATCTGCAAAGGCTGAGAAATTAACTTTCCATCCAGTGTATCTGTGCAATGTGCAGTACAGTGCTGCTTTCATCGTGAATGTCAAGTTGTCAGTCCCAGGGTTCTAATGACCTTCAGTATTCAAACACCACCTCTGCAAATCTCCCTTAGAATAACCGAAACTTTCAAATTATGGGAACTTAACATAAGCATTGTTAAGCAAGGCAATTTCCTTCTCTTTTTAATGGAAAGACACATCAAACAGATTACTAACACACAATACCAGTAGCAACCAGATACACATCCATTTGTATATTTATATTTTAACAAATCGAGACAAATAAAGGGACACATTCTGTCAACCAGAAGCAGCAGAGAGCAGCTCATGAGTATGGCTAAAATACAGCCCTTCATTTTTTTATCATGGAAAAGAATTTAAGGGCAACAGTACTCACCAAAAACAAATAAATAAAGCTGAAAAAAAAGCATATATAGCTGTTCTTTTTCTTTTATGAATACTAACCCATTTCTGATGAATACCACTCCAGTAGGAAAGTCAGTTGACAAATGCAATTGAATAATTTACCTGATTTTGTCAGACTGGTTGAATTTGTGAACAGGACCTACTTCTGAGTGAAATGATCAATAGCTTAAGGATTACACACATTCTTCAAAGAATGCATATACCTCTATATGCAAAACTGAAATGATATAAAAAATTATACAAGAAACAAAATATTCTGCCATTTCACTGAAAGGTATTTTTAATGAGAATTACAGCTTTCTAATAATAAAAATACCCTAAATGAGGACTCTAACAAAAATGTAAATCAGGAATAATTTTTATACTAAGAATCCACTGATTAATTATTTAGATAAATACATTCAGTTCCTGATAAAATTATATACTTATGCTGCTCTCGCTTAACCTTTTCTACAAGACAAGATACTTACTCAGAATTGTCACTTCATAATACAAAAGGCCAAGAGCACTTTTAAACTCAGTGATATTTTTTTGGTTCCCTTTTCTTTTGGCTGGTACACTGCTGCATGAAGGTTGCACTGTTGCGTAAGTAACCCTTTGTTCACATAGTCAAATTTACTTGGGATGATTTCTGGGAAAATTTTACTGTGATGCAAATATTTCATTAACTTGTCTTTTACTTTTGCCCACAGTTCACTCAGCCAGGGATAACAAGTTCTTCCAGTTTCGTCAGTTTCAGGTCTATCACTCATTCCTTCTTTGTTAAAAGCACAGAAAAAATTTAGTTGCTTACAGGCTTATATAACTGTATCACTTCTCTGGTAGGTGAAAAATAAATTTCATTTGAATATTTTCATTATGAAGATATAAAAGAATGTTGAAAACACAGCACAAGGAATTAAACTAGGGTTGGAATGTGAGCAAACTTGTAACCTTAGAGGCCAGACTGTAATAAAAATACTTATTTCACCAAATAAAGAGCACCATCATGTCATGTTTTAGGAGAACACGTAACTTGTTTAATGAACAGAAACCATAAAAACACGTTAAAAGTGAATACAAGTTTGTCACAGGATTATTTACGCAGGAAAGAAGGTAATCTTACAGCACAGACTGCAATCTTTCAAGCCTTTTTAACTCTTGCAAAAAACAATTTTCTGAAGTAAACGAAATTCCAGTGATTTAACCTCATCCCACTACTGCTCCTGTCCCTCCAAGATATTTCAACGTAAAAAAAAATTTAGTAATTCATTATGTTTTTGTCATATCTATTGTCTCTTAGTCATCTACACAATCTAGGCAGCTAGTGGCAGTTTGTAACACTAGGAAGCTTAGTAAGCTAGAGCAATACTATTCCATTTTTACTGTAAACAGTAACCTGTACCAATTTTTCCTCAATTTGAAAGCTCCCTCATCATCTCTGTAATTTCTACTGCTTCAAAGCAGCACAATGGAGTAGATTATCTTCAACAAGTTACAGAGACAACCAATTCTTGTCACGAATAAATTATAATCAATTGCTGCCTTGCAGAAATAAAAGGACTTCTATACACACGAAAGTATATTGACAGATGTTAATGTTGGGACAGGTGCTAATAAGAGATCAACATTTAGATAAAATCACAGGACTAAGTACATTCAGTCAGCTCTGAGAAGTATGGCAAAATACTTGCAGTAAACTTTCAATGAAAAAGAGACCAAGTTGCACATAATGACAACTGAAAAATCAGACTACTTTCTTCAGCCAAAAATACACACCAAGAAACTAACTGCATGGAACACAAGTTTTTTCAATTGCAGAGGAAGAAAGAAAAAATGAATACACACTTAAAAAAGTATTCCTTAAACCAAACATTATTCTTTCTACTGGCTTTTACATTTCACAAATTTCCTTCCCACATCTTGTATTAGTCTTTTTAATCAGGTACTCCCACAACTTTGGAATTCTCTTTCCAGAGAGGGACAATTTTATCCTATGCAGATCACTATAGCAACAAAACTCTCAGGAGCAAATGTAAGATCTTATGCTCTTAAGTGCTTCTGAGGTACAAAAGTAACTTAAAACTCGTAAAAAGATACACTGAAAATTTATAACCCCTACTGGGAATAGTCCTACACTGTTGTTCCAGCCATCCCTTAGAACACATCAGGGACAACAGAGCAGAATGACACTGATGATACAGCGTATACAGTAGCTCCCCAGAGGCTGATGCTGCCAGATGTACAGAACTGTCTCAACAAACAAAGGTTATAAGGATATCTTTTTTCATGTTTTGGATCTGAAGAAAAGAATTAGTCTTAAAACCTCCTACGGTTAATATAACAAGTATTTATAAAATACCCATGCGGTACTGCAAACTGTCTGACACAGCCTGCTCATTTTTATCTTGCACAACATCTTCACGTTGATATTCATTCAAGCTATAAAAAGAAAGTTATAATGTAGGTATATAGATCTATGTATGTATTTTTAAAACCATTTTAACATCAAACTGATGTGCGGAAAAGACCCCACAACCAGGCAGTTGTAGAGAAGGTACGTTTATTCAGCATGCTGGGTTCATGGGCGATTAGTCCACCAAAGACATGCACACCTGTCTCTGCTCACAGGCTTGTTTAAATACAGTTGCAACATGCATATTCATTATTTCCTTATACATATGCATTATTTTTTTAGAAAAGGCAGGCTTATTCTAATCCGTTCTGAGAAGCAATTTCCATTTTCTCTGCCCCGCGCTCCTCCCATCTGAGTTTGCGCATTGGTTTCCATTTTTCCTGGGCCGGTGTCTTCGGGGGTCTTGGGGATGAAGATCGTGGGTCTTCCTCGCTGTACCCTTTTCAACTTGGCTCAAAAAGTAACTTAAACGAGTTTTGCTGACAACTTGAGTCGGTCTAATTAGCAAACTTGTATAATTATCTTATTCTCTTGATATATTTCCTGATTTATCTTAGCTTCATATGGTGTCCATTCTATTTTAGAAGACTCAAGGCCAGGTACTGATAGCAACCATAACATAGTCCCTGTTTCGATATTTGTAGCTATTCATGGCCTCAACCATGCAGTCTATCTTTGCACATGCAGCAAAATCCCTACAATTATTTCTATTAACCATATCAGTGTTATTCCCTATTGATACCTTATATCAAAACACTATTCAGCAAAAGTTCGAACCTTGACAGCTTTTCTGTGATAAATGATACAAGCTCAAATGATGAGCACTAGTACCTGGTTTCCTATGGTGAGAGTTGTAATACAGCCACCTGACACAATGAGACCTACTCTGCTCAGGAAATCAGCTTTGCAGAGTCAGGACAAGCCCTCCCTGATTCCCGGGCCTTGCCAAGTGAATGGGGAGGATTTTACACGTACAGGCCCATGCTCCCCACTTCCAGGCAGCTGCTGTTAACAACGAGAGTGACATGGGTCAGAATCACAGGGCAATGTGATTCAAACAATGGTGCTGCACTTTTGTATACTCACCCTGCAGCAGCCGAAAACAAAGCACAGATGGAGCCATGTCATCACACCAGAATCCAAAATTATACTTTCCTTTGGTCATACTGCCTTATTGTAATCAGATTTTTGTTATACTTTCTTTTTTTAACAATAAATATTTGAATTTAATGTAAGAAATCATTCTTTACCGATCCCTAATGAATAAACTAGGTCTTCAGAATGATTAAAATTTAACAGATACTCTGCAACCAAACACAGTAAAATATGCTCTTAAGCCCATTTATTCCCTTCTTCTTTGACCCATTCCTCTTACTGTAACTCACCACAATGTCTGAACAAACTAAGGAAAAGGACTATCTTGATTATCTTGCAATAAAACCAACAGCAACATGGGTAAGATTTGTTAAAGTACAATTAATGTTCCAGACTACTAAAGTAGTTATTAATAAAAGACTTTAACTGCAAATGCACAGGGACAATCAACAGAGAGTAAAAAAGGAATCAATGATGAACATGCTGTTTAGTGGCACATTCTGTATTTCATAAGGATTTACAGGATTTATTTCACTTTTTCCTATTTCATGCTGGAGTATATCTTGAAAATTTCTTGTCTATGTTTCATAATAAATAGAAAATATCTAAAATATGATCTTGTGAAAAGATAAAAGGATCTACAATGTGGAGTTTGAGTATGAAAGTACATTTTGTGAAATGTTATCAGCATGGATATAATCACTGAAATGACATTGTGATCTCCAACCCTAGGCAGAGAAGAATCCTCAGTTAATCAGAAAAAGCTTTGCATTTACCGCCCACAAAGTGAAATTTCACCTTTGATATTTGGAGTTCTCAAAAAGAGCCATGAAACCCCAGAACAGTGTTATGAAATTCAGACATGTGCCACCTTCCCTCTTCATTCAGGCAGACCATTAAACCAAATCATACTGCTGGGGAGTGGGTAGTACGGAAACGACTTTTTTCTTTTAACATGCTCTAATTTTGGAAAAGAATAGGCCTGATTTAGAACTATCAAAAACTCTGAAAAATATGAAAATAACTTGTCATTACATTTTGCCACTTCTCTCACAGATCTGCAGCTGGGATGATTTCTCCTACCTGCTTGATATGTTACTCCTACAGGACTGCTTTTTGCTGAATGTGAGTACAGCCTAACTTGAGTCTTTTGTTGGTTAACTTTGGGGTATTTGGGGCTCATTTTGCGGTCCATTTTTGGGGCTCATTTTTGGGTCAATTTTGTGCTGAAGAGTTTCTGCTGATCCAGTTAACTATACTTAGGTGTTTATCCTTGTGCAGTGGTTTAGTTTTCTTGGTTTTGGTTCAGGCCTTCCTTGGTAACCAGGTTATAACTAAGGAAGTATTCCATACCATTTCCTTCACATAATCTGGGGTGTATAAAAAGGAGAGTTTCCATTCTCTCTCTCTCTTTTTTTCGTGTGCTTGGAGGACATCAGGTCTCTCCGTATCAGCCTAGCTCTTATCTCTTGAGCCAAGGCCTATCGGGGAAACTGCTGTCCCAGCCGTACAGAGGGGAAGGACCTGCTTTCTCCTAAGGGGAGTGAGGGTGAGAATTGATTGTATTAGTTACTTATTGAGCTTTTCCCTTTATTTACCAGTGTATGTATCTGTTTTGTTTTGATTTTACCCATTTTTGTCCCACTTCCCCTTCCCCCTTTTCCCTTTTGGGGTTGCTTTGGGATTTGTTCTGTAGATTTATAGTGTTTGATTGTATATAATTGTAATATATGTGAAAATCTATCTATCTATCTATCTATCTATCTATCTATCTTTAATACAATTGTCTTTTTGGTACTTTTTTTTCCCTTCTCTCTTGGCGGGGGGGTGGAATCTGTGTGGCCAGCAGTTGGGTTTGGCAGGGAGCCAACTCAAACCTCCACACCTTGTTTCAACAGGTAGCAATAGGAAGGGGCCCAAGAAGTCAGGCATGCAGGAAAGCTGGGTTGCAGGCAGACAGGGATAAAGGGCAATTAAAAGTAGTGGTAATGGAGAGTCCAGGGTAGTCGCAGTAGCAGTAAACAGAGATACTGACAATTAAGGTTACACCCAACCAGGGGAAGTGGCCACTTGGGGTAGTACCAGCTGTAAAGCCTAGGGTTGGGGCTAGGATAGACATGGGTGGGGTCTGTGAGAGCGTGGGGTCTGTGGTGGATGGGGTTAGGGGTAGGGGGTGGGGATAGGGTTAGAGGTTTGGGATTAGGGTTTGGGTAAGGGTTAGAGTTAGCCACTGAACAATGCTACTCTTCCCACCTTTGTGTCAGCGGCAGAAGTTGGTGTCATGTATCTGCTCCTCATGCTGCGTATGCCTCCACCATGGATGAAATGTCACAGATCCTGACAGAAAGTTTGTCACCTGGCTGAAGGAAAGGGCATTCATTTGCAGCTTTGTCCGTTAGTTCCTTTCTTGGCTAGGTGTGAGCAAGTTAAAAAAGACCATTGTGACTATATCAGCTACTGTGTAAATCATTGAGAATGAAATCATGTATGCTGTACGAGCGTTGCAAATAGAGATGACTACCTTATCACAAGTAGTTCTTCAAAATAGAAGGGAACTTGATTTACTATTAGCTTCACAAGGAGGTGTATGTAATGTCATCAATTCCAGCTGTTGTATGTACATAAACAACAGCAGTAGCGTATCTATAAAACTTAATGGAATGTGGAAGCAAACAAATTTTACATCAAGTAAAATTCATCATGGGCTTTAAAAGAGATGTGAGACAAACTGACTTCTTGGTTGCTAGGTCTAAAATGGTTAAAGAATTTGTTTATCATGGTAGTAGATATTGTTATTGTTTGCCTTTTTGCTTGACTGATGATTCAATGGGGACAATGCTGCTTTGCCAGAGATATTAAACTAATTTTAATAGTGACAGAATTTGCAAGCATAAGAAATGGGGGCATTGAAAGGTGCTGTTAAATCGTGTACATTTCAAACAAAGCCTTGATTTATATTTATGAATAAGGGGAGTGATTTCTAAAATCCTGGAAGACTGGCACTCAGAGAAAACATTAATGGAAAAAGATTGGCAATACCTTTATTGGGAGTTCAGAGGCTTTGGGCCTCCACTGGTCCTACAAAACGCTCGTTGTTACCACAAGGATCTCTACGTTGAAAAATCCCTGAAGAACCCCACCCCCACAGAATGTTACAGTTTTTTACTCTTGCTAACAACTAACATACTAGATATCTATAATCAATCATAATTTCTAGTTCTCTCGGTGGTCCACCCATCAGGGTCCTAAGCTATGCGCCCTGGACCACCTCCAAGGGTTCCTGGGCTCTTCTTTTGTTTTGACTTCAAGTTATCTTGCAGGTGTCTCTGAAAAATATCATGACCTTCAGAAAGCCTGAGAATGTGTGAATCACTTTAGTAACTTCTAACACCACTTAATATGCGAGCAAGGAAATCTATACTTCTTAAACTCTAAAAGTCTACAAAAATACACACCAAACCTTTAGGCATCAGGAGGATTAAGGTTTTAGTTTTAAGATTTTAATATACTAACCATTAAATAGAAAACAGTTAATAGAATTATTTTTAGGCTAAAGTTAAGTGCACTTCTAGTGTAACAAGCAATGAATATAATCTTGCATTTTGCTTAACTTGCTGGGAATGTTCTAGCTTTTAGATATAGTTTTTGCAAGTAAAGAGGGACTGGAAAAAGAACATAATTTTACAAATAGGTAGAATATATCTTCAAACTGAAAATAGTATCCAGCATTCAAGGCTGTACAACAAATCATGCAATGCAAAAAGATATAACGCTACAAAGGACTGATTTAATGACTGGGAACAAAAGCTGAGTATTTAAAATCATTGAAAGTACTGTAATTGTAATAAAAAGGCACAAGATGGCCAAAAATACTGTAAAATAATTAGAACAGTCCTATATAAGCACTGATTAGGCAGGATTTAACATGACAATGCAATGATTTTTGAAAATATAAGGCTTTTGGTTTTGTAATTTCATCTGTGGCACCTATGGAGGATTTTCCCCAGTACTTCACTGTGTTGAATAAAGGCATCTGAACTTAGCTCTGGTCAAGATTTCGGTATTGAGTGATTTTTTTTCAGTCCTAAGCCAGAACTGACAGCCAACAGAGAGATACCTCTGAGACCATAGAGAATAAGCTGGAATTTACTGTATGGACCTGGAACCATCAGTCACTTCCTCCAAGACTGCAGAGGCAAAACCAAATTCCTATAGTCTGAACCTGGAACTGAGAGACAGTATTTCCTAAAACATGGAGACTGAAACAGAACTGTGTACTCAAGGCAGTAACAACAGTCGAGAGCTCCAAGACTGTAGGATCCAAACCCAGAACTGATAGCCAATAACTCTTGCAACACTGAGACAAAAACAGGTCTGCAGATACCTAATCGAGTATTGATTGCTGAGACTGCACAGACTGTAGCAACTCAACAGGAACCCTAGAGCTGGAACACAAAATTCTCAACCGTTACCTTCAAAACTGCAGAGACTACATCAGAACTGTATCATCCCAACCCATGACTGAGATCCAATACTCCAAGACCATAGAGAATAGACTGGAACCATAGTGTCTGTGATATAAGGTGTCAATAACTGATATAAAGCATAAGGAACTAATACTGAGAGAGAACTGATATAAGATATCAATAGGGAACTAACACTGAGAGGGTTAATAGAAATAATTGTAGAGGCTTTTGCTGAAGTAGCAAAGATCGACTGCATGGTTGAGGTCATAATTATTAGCTACAGGGAATATGTTACAGTTGCTATCAGTACCTGGCCTTGAAGCCTCTAAAACTAAGATAAATCAGGAAAAATGTCAATAAAATAAGATAATTGTAGAAGGTTGCTAATTAGACCAGTTCAAGTTGCCAACAAAACCAGTTTGAGTTATTCTTTGAGGCAAGTTGAAAAGGGCACAGCGAGGAAGATCCACGATCTTCATCCCCAAGACCCCCGGAGACCCCAGCCCAGGAAAAATGGAAACCAATGGGCAAACTCAGATGGGAGGAGCACGGGGCGGAGAAGATGGAAATTGCTTCTCGGAACTAATTAGAATAACCCTGCCTTGTCAAAAGAAAATAATACATATGTATAAAGAAATAATGAATATGTATGTTTTAACTGTATATAAACAGGCCTATAAGCACAGACAGGTGTGCATGTTTTTGGTGGAGCTATCCCCCATGCACCCAGCGCTGAATAAATGTATCTTCTCTACAACTACCTAGTTGTGGGGTTTTTCCGCACATCATCTGTACCTGAATGTCAGAGCTGATACCTTCAAGAGCGTACAGACAACACCAAACCATCAAGTCTCAATCCAGAACCAACAGTGGATACCTCAAAGTCCACAGAGAGGCAATCAGAACCAGGTAGTCTGAACAAGGAACTGAGAGCTGATCCCCTCAAAACTGTAGAGAATAAACTGTAGCCGTACTAACTGAACTGTGAGAGAGTCCAATCCAGAACAGACAACTGATACCTCCGAGTCCCTAGAGACAAAACCAGAACAAGAGAGTCTGAACCCCAAGCACAATGCAGATACCCCTGAGATCACAGAGATTAAACTGGAACCACAGAGTCCCAACTGTGTTAGGGACCAGAGCCATATTTAAGGCCCCGTCATATTTGGTCTGTGGTTGTGCTCATTGATGTGGTATGAGAAAATACTGCATAGTTGTTTCTCTGTGGAAAACTCAGCCACAGAGAAAGAAAAAACTTCTGACAATGGAACAATAAAGAATAGATCTTTTTTTAGCCTGGAGTCAGCACCTTGAGCTGTTGCAGCCTCGGCTCTTGAGATGGCCACACGCCAGCTGATGCTGCAGCTGGCAAGATGCCACTCCAGAGAAAGGAGATATAAGGTGTAGACCTGGGCTGGGGGCTGAGGAGGACCTGTTGTGCATCATTTTGATCCAGGGGATGCCCTGAACGTGCAATGCCTACCTCCTGCCAAGTACCAGCTCCATCTCCTTCTCCTGCTCAGTGGTTTGTTAAGAGTCCAAGGGTCAGTATGTATTATTTTCTATCAAAAGTAACATAATATGTTTGCTCTACTTACTTATAAATTTGCTTTGCCACATCAACTGTGTTTTAGCGTCTTTTATTTTGTGTGCGGCAATCCTCTGGAATCTGAAACACTAACCCTGTACTGACAGCTGCTGCCTCCAAGACCATATGGCTGGAACAAGAACCTTGGAGTCCAAACTTGAAACTTCCAGCTGGTGTTTCCAAGACTGTAGAAAGTACACCCAAACCGTAGAATCTGAATCCAGTTGACTTGTGGAATAATAACTCCACAGCTGGGTGGGGATAGAGAGGTATGTCTATTCGGCGCCAGGTGCATGGAGCATGGTTCCACCACAGGCGTGCACGTCCGAAAAACCTTAGACAGTGGTTTTGCGCACAGTACATGTTACATAGTCACAACCCCCTTACACATATTTACAATATTCCCGAGAAAAGGCAAATTTATTATAATCAGTTCTTGGAAGTTATTTCCATGTCCCCTCCCTTCGCTCCTCCCTCTTGCGCCTGCGTGTTGCTGCCTGGTGGCCTTCTGTGGTGGTCATGGGGATGAAGGCCGTACGTCTTCCTCCTTTTGTCCTTTTCACCTTTGGTCCAAAACTTGCTTAGGCCAGTTTCCCTGGCAGGCACTGGAAGAACCTTTTGTTTCTTATAGCATCTTATTTGTTCTTGTCGCCATTTATGGCCTCAACTTTGCAGTCTGTCCTTGTAACTTCAGCAAAAGTTCTTGCTATTATTTCTATTAACGCTTTCAGTGTTAGTTCCCTTACACTTTCAGTGTTAGTTCCTCTATTATTAGTAACTTATCTCTATTCAGTGTTAGTACCTTATTAATACCTTATATCAAGGGACTGAATATTCACAATTATTTACAGCTCTGGGAACATGGGGAGTAACCTCGCCAAAGACATGTTCTCCAAGACACAGTGTTTCGGGGTTTAAATACTGTGTTACATTTGAAACTCCCTCTCCAAATTTCGTGCACTGGAAATAGCAAAGTTTTTGTCGCTGGTGTCATCTGGCTGCACTTTCATGGAGCAAGACTGCCTCCTAATGTCCTTTGTCCCAGAAATAATTTGGGAAGGGGGATTGGCATTTATCCCTTAGGGGTCTTTGCGACATCTTCATTACGTTTCCTTTGACTGACTTTTGTTCATGATATGCCCTTGCCTTGTGTAGTTCACTTTTGCTTATTGGCATTTACTTCACAGCTCTAATGAGCTACAGTTATCTTTTGGCTATATATTTCTTTTTTTAACTAGACAATGTTTCCTGATTTAAGCCGCTAGGACAGATAAGTCATTTCATTGATTTCTTACAGCTGCAAGAACTAATCTTCTTCAAGGTTTTCTTTACCTAAAGTGCTGCATGATTAAATAAAAATATCTATAATATATTTTAGCAAAAACTAAGCTAAACAAGGTTGGGTACAAAACTAGCTAAAATAACAAAATTAGCACAAAACCCTTAACTAATTGGGGTAAAATTTTGCAAGGTTTAAAAGTTCTTTTGACTATATGGGGAAGGGATAGGATCCATTGTGTGGGGGGTAGGGTCTCTTTTATAGGATAGTGTCCATTTTCAGCTCACAAGATACACCCTTTTGACTAGAAGCAGATCAAGAAGGGCATCTTTCTCAGTTGGCTTCCTTACGATCTGTTCAATAAAGTTTTGACTTACACCCTCCCACTGGGTATACTGGAAGCAGTGGGAGGGGGAATGGGGAGAGAGTGGTTGTACTGAGGGTGCAGGAGTGGGAGAGCTGTGGAGCCCCTGGGGGTACTGAGAGGGGGAATTGGGAGCAGAAGGTGGATCGGAAGTCCCTGGGGGTACTGGGAGCACTGCTGTGGAGGGGAATGGGGACAATGCTGGGTGTACTGGCATCAGTGGAAAGGAGATGGGGAAGCCCCTGGGTTACTGGGAGCTCTGGGGCATTGGAAGCTGGGAGAACTGGGTGCCCTATGCAGTCTCATGCAGGACCTTCACCCAGTGAACATCCCCCAAGGAGGACAGCTGTTGTGGAGGACACACACAGGTGAGTGCTCTCAGGAGGGGATCCTCAGCTCCACACAGTATCCCCAAGTGCCACCCCGTGCTACCAGTACCCTAGTGCCCCCCAGTGTCACACCATTGTCTCACAGATGTTGTTGGGTTCCTGCAGCGTAATGTGGGGTCCTGGCAACTTCATGTAAGTCACTTGGGGGTCCTGGGGGAACGTGATGCTGGAGGAGCCCCGGGGATCCCTGCAAGAAATAACACTTGAGGGGACCCGGGTTGGGGTGACACGTGTGGGTGATGTGCCCCTGTTCCACCGTCACTGTGCTTAACTGTCGCCCACCCAGTGACCATGACATCAGTGTGGGCCACTCCTCAGGTAGGTCCAAAGGATCTGGGGGGCCCCGTGGGAAAAAGGTTGTGTCTGGAAGTTGTTCAGGGGGGTTTCTGGGGAGAGGGGAAAGGGGGTCCATTATGGGATACTGCCACTCACATGTACTGGATGTTTCTGCAAGGAAAAGTGGCAGGTGACCATGAGTACCCTGGGACACCTGAAACCCCTGGGATGCCTGACAGAACCACTGAAGCTCACTGGAAACCCAGTTGCTGCCAGAACTCCTGAGTACCCTGAAAGCCACAGAGAAGCACTACATCATACCAGTCCCCACAAAACCCTGTGATACCTAAGACCCCTGAGATTCCAGAACCCCAAGGCAGCAGAGATTGTGACCAAACTCCGCAAGGATCCTTGAAAACCCTCCACCATCTCTTCACAATGCCCCAAGAGCTCCTCAACCCCCCTGGGAGATTTGGGAACTGCCCCGTCATTCCTAAAGTGTCTCCAGGGTGCCAAAAGAACTCCTTCTAGACCCTCCAAAATACCCCTACACTCTCCTGGGCTCTGAGACAAGGTCAATAGGGACTCAGCCACCAGTCTGTGGGTGCCGTCCCATTGCCCCCAAACTGAAGGAATTCCC
The DNA here is from genome assembly GCA_035584875.1 of Syndactyla subalaris. Classification (NCBI taxonomy): domain Eukaryota; kingdom Metazoa; phylum Chordata; class Aves; order Passeriformes; family Furnariidae; genus Syndactyla; species Syndactyla subalaris. The sequence continues at coordinate 6,711 of JAWMRD010000183.1, read as the reverse complement.
TCAGCCCCAAGACCCTCATCATCCCTAACTGTCACTCACCCACATGCTGCCATTGGTGCCAGCATTCAGTGACACCCAGGAGCAGGACCAGGAACAGGAGGGACCAGCTGACCACTGTGACCACTGCTGGAGATAGAGTGGGACAAAATATGATCACCTGCCACTCTGGGGATCCTGCATCCCCAGTGATCCTGGGTGACCCCACCTGTTCCCTGTCCTTTTGACGTCACTGTCAGATTTAGTGCCAGGGTGAGGACCCTGAACATGCGGTGCCCGTCCAGTTGTTTGAATGCCACACACTGGTAGGTGATGGAATGTCCCAGCTCAACATCCTCAAGTCCCAGGAGGGGACCCCGAGCCACCTCCCGCCCATTCCACAGCCAGGTGAAGGTCAGAGGTGCTGAGCCCACCTGCACGCAGGGTCATGGCATCATCAGCCCACATCTGCAGTAACGGGGGTCCAGGGGTGATGGTGGCATTGGCCATGGACACTGCAGAGGGAGAGACAGGCCTGAGGCCACAGGGAGGGGCTGGCACTCAGCATCAGCTGAGGGGGTTGGCAGTAGGAATTGTATGGGATGGGGGATGCCATTGTCACTCAGAGTCAGAGGGTCTCACTCATCCAGGACTGTGACCTGAGTGTACGGGGTTGTCATGCATTATAGTGTGAAGGGATGACATGGTTAGGATGCAGATAGAATGAAGACAGAGTGAGGTTGCGATGGGGAGGCTGTGGTTAGGACTGAGAGAGAGCCTGAGTACACAGTCCTGAGGCCCTCCAGGACTGTGTCCCACGGTGGCTGTGGATGTCACTTCCTGTGGGGCAGGAGATGGCACAGGTGCGATGGTGGTAGGAGGTGTGAGGTGGGAGATGCTACGAGTGAAATGGCGGATGCCGTGAATGTGGACACCCCAGCCTGAGGATCCCTCTCTCCCAGGGTGGTGATGTGCAGTGAGGGGCTCTCAGTCATTTTGTCCCCATTGGTGGCCTGGCACTGGTAGTGGCCACTGTCCTCGTCCCCAGCATGAATCTCCAGGCGGGGGCCAATGCCCAGCGGTGTGGCAAAGCCCTCTTAGTGCCAGGAGAAGGACAGGGGACCTGTTCCCGTGGCCACTGCACAGCTCAGCACCAGGAGGTCACCCAAAGCCATGTGCTCCCCAGAGGTCTGCGCCAACAAAAACACCCCTGAGAGGGACCCCTGTAGGGGGGACACGTGTGGGATTGGGGAGAGGCAAGAGAAACCCAAGAAGATGCAGAAGAGGGGTTAGGAGGGAGGTGGAGGGGACACAAGCAAGGGCAAAGGGGACCCAGTGTGGTGGTTGGGGGACCTGGGGATGATGGAGGGACTCCAGGGAAAAATGGAGTGATGCAGACACAGCAAAAGCAGGCTGGTGACGTAGTGGAGACAGAGGAGATATATGGTGGCACATGGTGGGGATATGGCAGGGACACAGCGGGATGTTGTGGGACATGGAGGTCCCAGTATGGGGCTCAGGGGATGTGGGGAGCCAAGGATTGGGGCCCTGGAAAATGGGGGGCCCAGGGATGGAAGTCATAGAGAAAACTCGGCCACAGGGAATTGGGGTCATGGGATGAGGGTTCCAGGCATGGAGGTCCTAGAGAATGGAGATCCTGAGGAATGGGATCCCAGAAAAGGGGTCTCAGGCATGAGAGTGCCAGGGATAGGGAATAGGCTGGGTAAGTGCGTGAGTCACAGATCCTTAAATTGTGCCCTTGGAATCTGGGGGACCCAGGGTCCATCAGAGGACCTCCAGTGTGCTCGTGGCCCCAGAGGATTCCAGGGGCCTCAAGGATCTATCCCACATTCCTGGTATTGGATCAGGGACTCTGGTGCCATCCAAGGGGTCACCAGTTCAACCCTCTTTTGTCACTGCTGGGGGCCAGACTACAACTCTGGGTCCACCTGCCCCTTTGGGTTTGATTCTTGCAGCTTTAAAGCTGCTGAAAAACCATTGCCTGTGGGGGAAAAAGTCCTTTTTGTGGTTAGCTGAGCCCTGCAAGAAGCAAAAAAACAATTCAACACCAGTCAAAGGCTCTGTCTTTGCAGGTTTTCACAGAAGTAGGGTTGGGAACTCCTCCCCCTGCAGGGGCAGCTCAGAGGGAGCCAGTCGGGAAAGTCACCAATGGATCATTCCTGTCACTCTCCCCAAGACTCTGCGAGAACCCCAAAAACACTCCAAAGACAACAACAATCTGCTCAACAACCTGACCTGGACCCTCCTCCTTCCTGGATCAAACCTGCACCCACTTCGAAACCTCCTTTAGACAATGCTTGTTTCCAAAGGAGAGAGAAAATTGTGGGAACGTCAAGCAGTGGCTCCACATGTCAATTGGGGGAAGAGGGTGGGGACAGAAGGAGAAGGGAGTGTCAGGGGAGAGGAGGAATTACCATCATGATGGAGTGTATTTCCCAGGGAATCAGCCAGCAAGGAAGACATATTGACACAGATTCCTGTGCAGGATTCCAAGCATGGACAAAGTGGCTACTCTTTGGGGACTGGGCTGCGCTGCCCTTGGCTGGACACCAGGTGCCTGCCAAGCCACTCTATCGCTACCCTTCCCAGCTGGACAGGGCAGTGAAAATCAGATGGAAAACAACTTGTAAGTTCGGATAAGGCAGTTTTCTAAAGGAAATGTGAAAGTTTGGGTGAGGACAAGCAAAGAAAAACAGAAGTGGGTTTATTCTGTCTTTGCTCTCTGCAGTGATGTCTGGCACTTCCCAGGAAGCAGGGTTTCAGCAGGTAGAGAGGTTTCTTGGCAGGCAAATACTATAGAGTGAATGCCCTCCACCTCTTTCTCCTTTTCTCATGTTTTATACCTGAGCTGAAGTCATATGGTCTGGAATATCCCTCTGGTTAGTTTGAGTCAGCTGGACTGGTTGAGTCCTCTCCCAGTCTTGTCCTCAATTGGAGAAGCAATGTTGGCACACAGAGCTGATGCTGTGCCAGCCCTGCCCAGCAGTGCCCAGAACACTGGCATGTTATCAACACCTTTCCAGCTCAACAAAGCAAAGCTCAGCACTGTGAGGACTGCAATGGAGAAATGAACTCCATCTCAGCCACACCCAATACAGGTTCTATGAGGTTCCGCAGTGTCCCAGCATTCCTTTGAATCCATAAGTCCCTGTAGTGCCTCGAAGGGGCCCTGCAATGCCACAATGGCCCTGATGATTCCACAAGGTTGCCCACTCTCTCAGGGTCCCTTTGGTTCTATGAACTTCTGCAAGGTCACTAAGGTCCCACATCCCTGTCCCCCTATTCCTGCCCCCAAGGACACCCCACAACACCAGTCACACCTTGAGTGCACCCCTGTGGCTGGCTCTCCTGACATTGGGGATCTCAGGGGACCCCAGAGCCCCCATGTGCCCCCTCCTCACTGGGCAGCTGCTGTCACCAGTCTCTGCCTCACCAGGTGCCATCTGATGGCATCAGGCCTGCGTCCAGGGCACTCACCCCACAGGATCAGCACCACATTCCAGGCCAATTCAGTGTTCCTAGCCATCCAAGCTGGCTCTCACATTGCTGGGGCCACTTGTCCCCAGGATGGAGCTCTTCAGACACAGGGGAAGGAAGCGAGGTCACATCTGGCACCAATATGCAGTTGGAATTTTGTGGTGTCAGGGTGGGGACACAGTGTGAGTGTACATAGAATTTGGGTGTTCCAGGAGTGGGGAGCTCTGGGGATGTGGGAAAGCAAGGATTGGTGTCCCAGAGAATGGGAGGCTCCAGGGAATGGGAGACTCAGGGATGAGAGTCCCAGGGGAGTGGGATTCCCAGGGACAGGAAATGTCTGGGTGAGCACATGGGTGGCAGCTCCTTCAATGGTGGCCTTGGATTTTGGGGTCACCCAGGGACCGCTCCAGCCCCTCGGGGTGCTCATGGCATGGGGGGACACCCCAGGGTGGTCCCAGGGGACTCCAAAGATTCTCGGGTCTTTCACAGCCCTAAAAGCTCTGGGAGCCTCTGGTGCTATCCAAGGAGACACCAGTGCCACCTGTGACCACCCAGACCCTTCACTGTCATCAGCAGGTGCCACAGGAGGGGATGTTTGTCCTGGGAGACACATTCAGGGTCCTGGCCTGGGAGGCTCCTGTGCCAGGGGTGGCACAGCCCCTCAGGGGTCCTGTCCCTGCCCCCCCTACAGCTGCATCACGGTGATTGCTTCCACTGTGGGGGCTGGGTGGGCTCCGGGCCAGCAGAGGGAGAAGAGTCTGTGCCAGTGACAGTGACAGTGCACAGTGACAGTGTGTGGGAGCACCCCCACATTGACACCCTGACACACTGATAACTCAGTACCCCAACACCCCGATACACTCACACCCCCATACCCTGATAACCCCAATACTCCCTCAACTCCTCCCCAGCAGGCTGGGGATCACCCTGTGTCCCTGAAAGTGACAGTGCACGTTGAGCACCCCACACCCCAATACCCAAACACCCACACTCCCACACCACCTCCCCAGCAGACTTGGAGCCCCATTCCTGCCCCATGTCTGCTTCACAGAGTGTGGGGACACGGGTCCCAAGCACTCACGGCATCCCCTCATCCCACCCACGGGTCTGGGCTCGGCAGATCTTGGCAGCCAATCAGGCAAGCAAGAGGCCTTGCCAGGACCATTTGGGGAAGATTTAAACAGCTCTGGGGAGCAGGAGTGACACGGGGAGGGCAAACAGGGGCATGGCACAGCAGAGAAGGCATGGCACAGGAGATTAGAAGTGGCACAGCAGAGAGGCTGTGGCACAGCAGTTTATGCAGGCAGGGCAAGAAAGAAGGGCACAGCCACCCTCCCATCTCCTGGTGGTGGGCTGTGTGATAGTTGTGGATGTTGTGATGGGTTTTTTGTTGTTTTCTTTTTCTTTTTTCCTCTAACTCAACTAGATCCAGCAATGGTTTACAAATGGTCAAAAGCCATTGCTGCTGCCAGCAGGAGCGTGGTGACCAAGTCTGAAGCCCCCAAGGACACAGCTCTCCAGGCCACTGGCTACAGGGAGTGTCTGAGCATGGGTTTGGTACCGCAGTACAGTGAAAAGACACCTGTGTTTGGTGTGAACAGGTGAATGATCTGCTCTATCTGGTGGAAGAGCTTGAGGAAGAGGTGGAAAAGCTAAGGAGTATTAGGGAGAGTGAAAGGGAAATGAACTTGTGGAGTTACACCTTTCCAACCCTGAGAGAAGCTCAGCAGGAATGAGAAAAGCCCCTCCCCCTCTTGCCATCAGGCAGAAGATGGAGACGAAGTAGATGGCGGATAATGCAAATGAGTCCCTGCTCAGGGATGTAAAGAATCCCCCTCCCTACCCCCATCACCTCTTCTGGGACCCTGACAGAACAGGTATGAGGCCCTGAATTGAGAGGGTCAGGCAGGTGACACTCCAGAAGAAAATCTGTCTGCAGTCTCCCAGTTGCACTCTGTCAGACAGATCACACCCTTGGGTACTAAGAAAAATAAGGATAGTTGTAGTAGATGAGTCCCTTTTGAGGGGAACTGAGGGCCCTGTGTGCCAACCAGACCCATCCCACAGGGAAGTCTGCTGCCTCCCTAGGACCTGCGTGAGGGATATTAACAGAAGACTCCCTGAGATTATTCAGCTGTCTGATTATTACCCGCTGATGGCAACACAGCCACAGGATGATCTCAGAGGTCTCTTCCAACCTAATGGATTCTGTGATTCTGTGATTCAAGATGGACAAAACCTCCAGTCCTGGACTGAATAAACTCCCCAGAACCCTTGGAGGGATGGCCATTGACTCTGGCAATGAACCCTGTGCTTCTGTCTGTTTTTCTGCAGATGGATCTGTCTGCGGTGGGAAGGTGTAGGATCTAGGCATGATGGAGATGGTGCAAAAAAAGGGATTGAGAATGTGCTGGTAGTGGCCGGGACAGGATTAATTTTGGCAGGAGCTGGGAAGGGACACGGCCAGGACACGGGGGTTCCTCTCTCCCACCTCCCATTGTCATTGCCGGGGCAAGGAAAGGAACTCTCTGGCTCTTCCCAGGAGAATGGGCTCCTTGTTGTGGAGAAAACATGGTGGGGGAGCCATCCAGGATTTGGGTTTTTTGGGGGACTTTGTCTGGGAATCATTTTCCTTATCCCTTTTGTTCTTAATCTGTGGCTGTTCCTGTTGGCTTTCTTATCTCGTTGCTGTTTCCAGAAAATTGTTCTTCTCTCACCCTGGAATCTTTTCCTTTTGTGCTTCCAGTGGGAGGGGGAGGGGCAGCAGCACCTGATTTTGAGTGGAAGGACTAAACTGGAGAATCCCATTCCTGAGCCACAACAGAGCTGAACAAATAAACATCGTTTCTCCCAGTTAAAGCAAAATCTTCATTTTGGGCCCCAGAGCAGGGAAAGGGGTCCTGTGCCCCCTCTTGGCACAGGGAAGGGAAATGGGGAGCCTCTGGGAGTACTAGAAGTGGAGCACTGGAGCACCTAGAGGTAGTGGGGTTGGGAATGAGGAGATGTGGGTGCTCTGTGACACCCGACATGGGACTCCGCCATTTGTGAACATCCTCCATGGGCAGGGTGACAATCCCCCGTGCCTCCCAGTACCCCCCAGTGTCACAGCCCACTCTCACAAATGCCACTGGGGACTAGCGGTCATTTGTAGCATCTCGGCTGCTCCACGTAGGTCTCCTCCTCTGGACTGGACTTGTTTTGACTTTTCTCTGACAATTTCTCCCTCTAGCTGGATTG
>JAWMRD010000182.1:0-24829 GCA_035584875.1 Syndactyla subalaris | reverse complement strand
GATCCCCCCCAAATCCCCTCTGAGAGCCCCCAACCCCCCCCCCCCAGGAAGATGGCAGGGAAGGGGTCAAGCCTTCCATGACCAACCTGTGCCCCCCCAGCCCCCAAAACTGGCCACTTTTCACGTCAAAATTCAGGAACAGAAAAATGCTGCCAGAATCTGAATGCCTGGAGCCCCTGACCCATCCCAGAGCAGGACTGGGACCCCTTTGGACCCTTTGGGGGGCTGGGACCCCTCAAGGGGTTGGGATCCTGTCCCACAGTGGGGCTGGGACCACTTTGGAGGGGCTGGGACCCTTTGGGGGGCTGGGATCCCATGAGGGGCTAGAATCCTGTCCCACAGTGGGGCTGGGACCCCTTTGGAAGGGCTGGGACCCCCTTTGGTGGGCTGGGACCCCTCAAGGGGTTGGGATCCTGTCCCACAGTGGGGCTGGGACCCCTCTGGAAGGGCTGGGACACCCCCAAGGGGCTGGGATCCCTTGGGGTGCTGGGACCCCCCTTTGGGGGGCTGGGACCCCGTGAGGGGCTGGGATCCTGTCCCACAGTGGGGCTGGGACCCCCCTTTGGGGGGCTGGGACCCCATGAGGGGGTGGGATCCTGTCCCACAGTGGGGCTGGGACCCCCTTTTGGGGGACTGGGACCGCATGAGGAGCTGGGATCCTGTCCCACAGTGGGGCTGAGACCCCTTTGGAAGGGCTGGGACCCCCCTTTGGGGGGCTGGGACCCCATGAGGGGCTGGGATCCTGTCCCACCCCCAGCCTCTGACACCAACAACCCCTGGAATCAAAGTGCACAACCCCAAAGTCCGGGCACTTCTGGTCGAGCTGTCAGGAATTCGCTCCCAACAGGGCTCAGGAAAGGAGAAAGAAGGGACAGCAAAAAGTCCCAGACCCTCAGCAACTCCAGAGGAGCCTGAAAAGTTTGGGACCACCAACCCAAGCCCCTCAACATCCCAGCTCTCCCAAAACACCACACCCAGCTCAGCCCGAGGTTTCCATGCGTTTCCTTTATTTATTTTCAAGTTGACGAACAATATCGATACGACTGGGTCGAGTAAGGCTATTTTCCTCTTTTTTTTTTCTTTTTTTTTTTTTTTAATCTTTTTTTTTTTTTCCCCTCCCCTTCCCTCTTTCTCCCCCCAGCAAGGGAAGAGGGACGAGGCCCGGGCGCCGGAACGCCGGGACACGGAGGAGTCGGCTGTACCTGACAGGTGATGAGGTTTGTCCTGTCGCCACCAAAAGAACATTTATGTGCATAAAATACAGAGGTGCAGCATTGACACGGAGGATATTAAAGACACAGAGTTGCTACAGATGCCTTAAGAGACGCGTCCCCCCCATCCCCAACCGCCCCGCGGGGGCTCTGGCTCGGTCCCCTCCAGCCTCATGCCACAATTCCAAGGATTTTTTGGGTAGCTCCAGAGCCACTGCTCCCCTCAGGCAGCTCCTGCCTCGTGTCTACGTTACCCGGAGCTCCCGGTGATGCTTCCATTGAGTCTCGGCTTTTTTTTTGGGGAGGGAAGGGGGTTTTTAATCTCCTTTCACTGCCGAGCCCAGCGAATTCCAGGCAGGAGAAGAGGATCGAAGAGCTCCTTGTGTCCTTGGAGAAAAACAAAGAAAAGAAAGAAAAGGGGAGGGGGAAAAGGAACTAAAAAGAAAGAGAAGCCCGACCCAAGGAATCCGCATGTCCAGTGGAAGGGGTTGGTTTTTCCTTTGGTTTCTCACTGAAGGCAAAGGTGAGCGTGGGCTGCATTCCCACCCGGAGGACCCCTGGGTCCCCCCTTGTTGTGGTCCCTGTGGACAGCAGGGGGATGTTGGGAGAGAGCCAGGGAGCTCCTCGGGCCCCACAGAACATCAGGAAATCAAGGGAAAAAATCAAGGAAAAAGGGTTTTTTTTCCAGGTCTCTGCGTTTGGTGTTTTGGGTTTTCCTTGTTCCTCCTCCTGCACCAGGGAAAGGGATGTGCAGAGACCCCCCCACGCTCTGGGTGCTCCAAACACCCAGACATAAACAAAACCAACAAAACTTATTCCATCTTTTTGGAGATTTGTTTGTTTGTTTGTTTGTTTTCGCTTGGCTTTTAGTGCTGCTTTTTTAATTTGCCGAATTCCAGCCCCGGGAATGTGACCAACTGGGGCTGCTCATCTGGGTTTGGGGAGGGGGATCCTCGCTCCATCTGGGAAGGGGTGGGAGAGGGAAGAAAAAGGGATGGGAGAAGGATTGGAGAGGGGTAAGAGAGGGGTGGGAGAGGGGATGGGAGAGTGGGAGAGCAGGGAGAGAGAAGGTGGGATAAGGGATGGGAGAGGGAAGGGAAAGGAGTGGGAGAAGGGTGGGAAAGGGATGGGGAAGGAACAGGAGATGGGACAGGGATGGAAAAAGGAACAGAGGTTGGAGAGGATGGGAGAGAGGACAGGAGATGGGACAGGGATGGGAGAAGGAACAGGGTGGGAGAGGGATGGGAGAGAGGACAGGAGATGGGATAGGGATGGGAGAAGGGACAGGGATGGGAGAAGGAACAGGGTGGGAGAGGATGGGAGAAGGAACAGGGTGGGAGAGGGATAGGAGAGAGGACAGGGGTGGGAGAGGACGGGAGAGAGGACAGGAGATGGGACAGGGACGGGAGAGAGGACAGGAGATGTGACAGGGATGGGGAAGGAACAGGGGTTGAGAGAGGGATGGGAAAAGGATGGGAGAGGGGGCAGGAGCGGGACAGGGGACACACTTCCCTAAAGAACTAAGTTTCCAAGTGCCTGCAGCTGGGGAACAGCGACAACAAAGACACCTCCCAGCCTCTCCTCCTCGCTCAGGGGTCGTGGCTCCGTCGGGGCCGCCGGGAAGGCGGCCGAGCCCGGTACATTCAGTGTTTGTCAGAGGGTCTATGGCTCAGGGGGCCGGAGCCCCTCACTCGGGCAATGGCAGTGCAAAAACACCCGGGGACTTGAAATGTATTTGTGCTGTTGGGTTTCTTTTTTTTTTTTGTTTGTTTGTTTTTTTAGGGTTTTTTTAGGTTTTTTTTTAGTCTTTTTCCTTTCCTCTCTCTCAAAACACAACTTCCCTTTGTCCATTCATTCCCTAGAAACGAACTTTTTTTTTTTTTTCTCTTTTCTGTTTTTTTAAAATTCCAACTGAAAAAATAAAGCCAAAGACACTCTCGTCTCCCTCGCGCTGCTCTCTATCCCGTGGGATGCTAAAGGGAATCCAGACTCATGCTTTAACAAAAGTGCTTATTACTTGAAGCAAGTGCTTTGGACCAAGGGGGCGGAGAGAAACTTCCTTTTTCCAGGGGTTGGGACCAGGGAAGGGGACGGAGATCCGGTGCCTGCGTGTTCCAAACCAAGAGATTGATCAGACTGAGGTGGGAAAAGCCGAAAAATTTGCTGCTTGGCGGGGCAGAACTAAGCGGGAATGGTCCAACTTTGGCATAAAGGTCCGTGGGATGAAGATTTGGGAGCCCACGAGGGGCTGGGAAGGGGCGGGGAGCGGGCAGGGCAGCGGAAGTTTCCCTCCATCCCTCTTTACAATGCACCAGGGAAACCATCACAAATCTCGTTTAGCAAAATAATGCATTATTACCAAACACTTTGATTATTACTTAAATTGTCAAGCTGTGCTGTCAACGATACGATACAGCGTTAAAGGAGAACAAGACTGGGACCCCCAAGGCCACACGTCCCCCCCTTCCCCACCCCATTCCCTCCCCTCTGCTCCCAGACCTCGGATGCGCCGCTGGAACCTCGTTTCCCTCCATTACCATTATTATTCATCATTATTATTATTATTATTAATTATTATTACTACTATTTTTAAGAAGACACAAGGGGAGTGGAGAAAAAGCTCCTGGCTAAGAGGGGAGGACACAAAGCGTGGCGTGGGAAGGGATGGAGAAGCCCTTACGGAGATCACATTGATTGTCTCGGCGTCGTTGAGCGGAGGGGACACGTCGGAGGACACGGAAACGAGGCCAAAAGAAGGATCAGCTTTCTCCTCTAAGCAAAGGAACTGAAAACCACAACAACACTCCAAAAAACAAGGAAGGGTGGGCTGGGGGGGAGCGAGGGAAAAGCAGCATTTTCCGTGTGCTCTACAGAATGGGTGGGAAAAGCCACGTTCAAGTGAAACGGTGCCAGATCCGTCTCCCGACAGCCCCGAGGCCACGCCGAGGGCTCTCCCAGGACAGGGATGCTTTCCATGGACATGGAGCATCCCAGCCCTGCTCCCAACCGAGCCCCGAGCCCGTGCCAGGGTCGGGAGAGGCTCGGCCCCTCCGTGTGCCTGGAAAAGCACTTTAGCCCTTGAAGGCAACGGCTCAGGACTTTGGCCCCATTTTCCTGCCCCGCGGGAAGGGGGGGGAAGGGAAGCAGCCAAGGAGATAAAGTGATGCTTAAATTCCTCCCAGAAAGGGAAAAGAGCTGCAAGAGGCGAGTGCGGATTCGCCAGCAATGTAAACAAGTCTCTGTTTTCCAGTTCTCCACCGCAGAATACTGAAAAGGATCTCCCAAAAGGATCTTTTGATTCAAGTTTCGTGAGTTCGTTCTGGTTCCAGACTGAGGTATCCGGTGCAGAAAGGTCAATGCTTCCTTTCGAGCTCGAGGGGAGTGGGGAGGGGACACTGTCCTAAAAGGAGGGGATCCAAAGGGAAGATACCCCTCCAGAGCAGGCAGAGCTCTGCCCCTCAGAAGTGCCTGGTCCTGGCTCCGAGATCTCACCGAGGGCAAATTTGTTGAGTGCTTTCTGAGTGAAGTGCGGGATGGGGAGTGGGAGCATCGGGAGGGTCTCGATCCCACTCCCCTCTGGGACAAACTCCTCCAGGAAACGCCAAGAAAATGTGCTTATCACCCAAAGGCCAAGACTGAAAACTTCATATTTGGTTCTAAGAGTTTGGCTTTGGTAAAAAGAAAGAAACAGTGCGAGGGGATCCTGCCCGAGGGGGCCGGGAGTGTCCCCCGGGAGCTCTGCCGGGAACGGTCGGCTCCGGCACCTCCACCCAACACTCCTCCCTGACAGGAGCCACCTTCATTTAGAAATTATTAAAGACAAAAAAAAAAGAAAAAGACAAAAAAAAAAGACATAATTTTGGTTACAGAAATGCCCTTTTCTCTCTGACACTCAGGGCTGGCCCAGTCCCATCGTGGGAGGAAGGGATTTTGTCATCCCTGCTCCCATCCTGGGGGGATCACACCGGGACATCCCCCAGGGTGGTCCCAGCCTGGTGCTCCCCAGATCCAGTGGGAGAGGAGCTGGGGTGGTTCCTGACATTCCAGCCCGTTCCCGGTCTCTGCCTCCCCGTCTTTGGCTTTGAACAGACTCGTGGTATGGAGGAAAAACATTGTTTTTTGACACAGGAGGAAAACCAAAAAAAAAGAAAAAAAAAAGGGAAAAAAAAACACCCCACGACAACAGTGCAACATTCTCGAATGCTTCAAACCTGCAGCATAAACAGGATTGCTCAAATTAACCAAAAAAATAAAAAAAAAGGAAAACCCAAACAAAAAAAACGAGGATCCCACCCACATCCACACGTGCCACGAAACCTGCCAGGATGCTGCATCCCAAAAAGCAACACAGACTTACTCAGGGGTTGTGAATAAGGACTTGGAAGTGCATTTGTTTCCTTAGTAAAAGGCTTTTTTAAAACGTTGATTTTTTTTTTCTTTTTTTACGGTTTTTTGTTGTTTTTTTTAAAGGTAAATGCTCATTTCTCTATAAATAATTTTCATCTCTTTTTTTTTTAAAAAAAAAAAAACCCAAACAACAACAACCAACCAACACTGACTCTCGCATGGAAACGGCCACGCAAACCAGGGAAGGGAAACTCGAAGCAGAATCGTTTTAGGATCTGACAATTCTCCAAGGGGGAAAAATCAAAACCAACAACCAACAGAATCCCTAAAGTGCCTGGTGTGGGGAGGAGGCTCCAGCAGTGCATCCATGGCTGGGCTCGGGCAGCAGCACCCGTTTTTCCCTAGAAATGAGCTGCCAAAAGGATATTTTAGTGTCCCAGGTACAGTAGATCTTGGTTCAAGTGTTTGGACTCGAAGGAGGAGGGGAGGGAAGGGCGATTCCCAGAGGAGCAGTGACAGCGGCACTTGGCCAGGAGCTGACCCCCACCCCGGCCAGCCATTCCCAAATTCCACCCCCTCCATCCCACCAAGAGTTCAGGCTTCCCCATCCCAGCCGGGTGGCAGTGCTGGGGGCATCCTGGCAGGGCTGGAGGCTGGCACAGGGCACCGGGAAACACCGGGAATGGTTTCAACCCTCCCCCCGGAGCGCCGGGGTGGGAAAACCAGCGGCGGATGGTGGCACCTGCCTTGTCCCAGCCCAAATCCTGCCTCTTCCGCCTCCTGCCCGGCCATCCAAGGGACAGAGAGGATTGGGAAGGGGCAGGGGACGGGAAGGGCACTGCCAGGAACAGCTTTGGCACCACGCCGGCACCCGGAGAGCTGGGGGGGGAAAGCGCCGAACTCCCCGCACGGCCGCGCTTGGCCCGCCCAGTCTTGTTCTCCTTTAAAGTGCCCTATATTTATAGAATTTCTAAATAAATATAATAAGATATTAGGTCACCCATAGTTTAAGCTACTCCGAGTAACAGCCATCCAGGCCGATGGCGTTGTGCCGGTCCTTGGTGTAGGGGCAGGAGCTGCCGTTGGGGAGGGCCCCGCACGCCGCCGTCTTGGCCGCGATGCCGCAGTTCTTGAGGAGGTTGAAGCTGAAAGAGCTGATGGCGTCCTTAGGTGGGAAAGGCTTCATGGTGGAGAGGATAAGTGCCAGGCAGTCGGCAACGTCCTTGTTGGGAGCGCATGCCAAGGCTGGGGTATGACCTGGAATAAAGGCTGGGGGTGAGGGATGGCCCTGGGGATGTTCCAGGTGGGGTTTGTTGGACCCCCTAATTTGGGGGTGAGATTTGGGGCAGAAGTTACTTTAAGGATCATCCAGTTCCAAGCCCCCCCTGACACGGGCAGGGACACCTTTCATCAGACCAGATTGCTCCAACCTGGCCTTGGACACTTCCAGGGGCAGGGCAGCCACTGCAGCCTCTTTGTCTTTATCAATATCTTAATTATCCAAGACCCCAAGAGACCCTTCTGGGCACTGTCAATCCCTGTGACTGCAGGGACCGCTCTGGAGCGTGGCAGGAGCAGCAGGAGATGAACAAATAGGCTTGGAAGTGCCCAGTAGATGCTGGAATATTCACCACAACCTACAGGGATTCCTGCTCTGCCTGGAGAAAAACCTTCTGACCAGCAGCTTCTGCCAAGCTGGGAGTGAGTCACAGCTGGGCTGGGGCCTGGCAGGAGCCAGGGAGCACCAGATGGTGCACAGTGGGGGGAAAAGCCACTTTCCAAACACCTGTGAGACCTGGAAATGCTTTCACAGGGAATGGCAGGTGTTCTGAACTCCCACAGGCCACGGGAAGGACCCGTGGAAATCCCTCTGATCCCAGCCGAGCAGTTCCTGGGCTCAGGAACATCCCCCACCTCCCAGGGATGCTGAACCCCACCGTGGGACTCCCAAGGACATGCACCTTCTTCATCCACAGCCAGCACGGTGGCCCCACGGCTGAGCAGGGCCTGCACGACGGAGGCCAGTCCGTTCCGCGCCGCGATGTGGAGCGGCCTGGGAAGAGGGAAAAGTGGGATGAATCCAGCACCAGAGACACCTGCCCAGGAAAAAACCCCTTGTGCCACAGCATGGTGCCTCTGTGAGCAGCTTCAAGGGCAGGCACCCTGCTCTGAGCTCAGCTGCAACCAGAGCGGGAGCTGAGCCCCCACTGCCTTTCCCAAGGTATCCCCCCCTGCTCCCAGCAGAGCCCTGGCCACCCCATGGGCACCAGCTGTGCAAATACTCACATCTGCAGAGCACTGTTACTTGCATTGATAAGGCCAAGGTCTTGGGTTTCCCCCAGGATCAACAAGGCACACTTTTCATGGCCCTGGGAAGGAGACCGGAGGGTTTAGTGCAGGAGCAGAAGGGCAGGGGGTAACCTGGTCCAAGTGGAATGTGATTCCTTGGGATATGGAAACATCCCCCAAACCCACCCTTCTTCCACAGGTCCCTTTGGCAGGGCTGGAGGGAAGAGGCTGCTGCCCCCTCCACCTCCTCCTTGGTGTGGATATGCTGACCACGAGCCTCCTGCTCCCACCATGGAATCATGGAATGGTTTGGGCAGGGACACTTTTCCACCAGCCCAGGTTGCTCCGAGCCCCATCCAACCCGGCCTGGAACACTTCCAGGGATGGAAGTGATCCTGGAAACTCCCCAGGGAAAACACAGATGGGTCTGTGCTACCTGAGCTGCTCAAAACTGACCCAGGTTTGTCAGGGAAGGCTCAGAGCCCTCAGCTCTGCTCTGTCTGGCACGAGCAGGGGGACAACCCTTCCTACGAAGGTGACAAGGTGACAGGACCAGCAATCCCAGCCACATCCCTACCTTGCTGCAGGCCAGGTGAAGAGCTGTGTTCTTGTTGACATCCAGCACAGTTATATTTGCTTTTGCTTGGTACAGCAGGAACTCTGAAACGAGGAGAGGTGCTGGTGAGAGGAGCTGCCTGTGAGGAAAGGGACAGCCCTTCTCCCACGGGAGATCCCTCTTGGAGGAGGCACAGGGAGCCTCAGAGCCCATCCTGGGGACCTCAGCACATACCCACTGCTGCTGTGTGCCCGTTCTCAGAAGCCACCATGAGGGGGGTCCTGCCCAGCTTGTCCGCCGTGTCCACCTCGGCTTGGTGCCGCAGGAGCAGCTGTAAACCATGGATGTTGTCTGCAAAGGCAGCAGCGTGAAGGGGTGTCCTGGGGGGAGACAACAACCAGGTCAAGGGGAGGGCAGAGTCCCTTGGAGCCTGGGGAAATTCATGTGGAAGTCACTGTGGGAGGCACAGCAGCACCAGGTGATGGGAGGAGGGGGACATGTCTGGGCTCACCTTCCTTTGGCATCTCTGCTATTAACAATCTTGGCACCTAATGCTTCCACCAGCATTTCAGCAGTGCCATCCTGGTTGTTAATTCTGAGGGAGGATGAGAAGGGAGGTTAGAAAAGGACTGAGTAGCATATTCCTGGGGCTCTGACACAAACAGCAGCTGCTCTGGAATTGGGGTAAAACACTCCTTCACCCTTCTTGGTGTTACTCAAGGAAACAGACCTGTCACACAACAGCCCTGCCCATCCCTCTGCAGCTCCAGGTCCCAAGGACACCCCATTCCCTGCTCTCCTCTTCCCTCCCCAGCTGGTGCCACCCAGGATGGCACCCTTGGAAAGAGGGGCAGGGTTTGGAGCTCCTCCACTGGCACCACATACCCCCAGTGCCACATCAAGGGGCTGGGGAGGGCCTGAGGCAGGTCCCAAGTGTCACTTACACTGCACAGTGCAATGGAGTAAAGGGGTTTCCTTCTAGGTACGCAAACGGGTTGTGTTCAAGTAACAATTCAAGACAATCTTCATGTCCTGAGGACAGAGGGACAGAAATGTGTCAGCACTCAGCCTGTGGGGCCTTCCTGGGGCCTTCTCCTTGTTCTCCAGACCCTTCCCCAGCTCTGGACATGCTCCAGCCCCTCAATGTCTCTGTTGTTGTGAAGGGCCCAGCATTGGACACAGCATTTGTGGGGCCTCACTGGTACAAAGAGCTGTCCAAAGAGCCAGAGGCCCAAACAAGGTGCCCAAACCACCCTGGTCCCCAGCACAGAGGCAGTAGGTCTGTTTCTACACTGATTGCACTTCAGGAGGTTTCTAATTCCACCCATCTCCTGGAGGAGTCACAGCCACATCCCTGGCTTGCCTTTGGGACAGGGACATCCCTTCCCGCTGCTGTGTCAGTCCCACCCTCCCTGCAATCATCCTCCAAATCCAGCCTCCTGGAGGAAGCAGCCTCAGCTGTTCTGGAATAGCTCCTTTGCCATTTTGATCCTTTTTTTAAGGAGCTTGGCAAAGGGGAGAAAAAACTCCCTCCCAGATTTGTGCCACCCTTTCCACCAGCAACTCAGCGCTGAGCTGATGCCTCCTGAAGCAGAGGATACCCTGGCTCTCCCCGGCTCCCCAGTGCCCACCAGGGGTGATGGGCAGGCCTAGCCTTGTCCTCACCACTGTAAGAAGCCCAGTGCATGGGTGAGTAGCCGCTGTAGTCCACCACGGAGTCCAGGGGGTCAGTGGAGAGGGCTGCCTGCAGCAGGGTCCGCAGGACTTCCAGGTGCCCGCACGCCGAGGCGAAGTGGATTGGGGTCCGGCCCTTGAAATCCCGGCACAGGACGAAGGCATCGTGGTCCAGCAGAGCAGCCAGGCAATCCTCACAGCCTGTCACAGCCTGTGGCCAAAGGAGAGGACCAGAGGGTCACATCCCACCCTTAGAATCATTTAACATGTTAACACCCTTCTTCCACAGTTTCCTTCCCAATGCTGTGTGTCTGGAAGGAAAACTGGGCTCTTTCCCTGAGGACTCCTAAAAACAAAGGGACCACCTGCCGGGCCTCTGAGCAGCCTCCACACAGCAGGGGACACACTCACCCCTCGGTGCAGGGCTGTCCTCCCCCTCTTGTCCGCTGCGTCAGCCGTGGATCCCTTCTCCAGCAGGAGATGGACACAGTCAACGTGGCCATTCATGATCGCCAGCATCAGCGGGGTTCTGGAGCGGGGGGAAAAGGCAGCAGGGAGGAGGGTGGGCTTGGAAATCATCCAGGTCTGAGTATTCCCCCTCTGCCCTGCCCCAGCCACCTGCAGATGCCAAAGAAACATCCAGAGAGACTCACTGGCCGTGGATGTCCATGACGTCGGTGATGTCTGCCCGCTCCCCGCTGTCTATCAGGAGGTGCAGGGAATCCGTGTTCCCGTTGGCAGCTGGAGACAGGGATGAGGAAAGGAGTCACAAACACACCCACCCACCCACCCACACCCACACACAAACACACACACACCCACAAACACACACACACATAGGGGTGGGTCCCCAAACCCAAAGGTTCCCCCTTCCCACATCCCAAACCACAGGCCACGATGGCCTCTACGGGGTCGCACCCCCTGCCCTCCATCACCTGCAGCGTGGAGAGGGGTCCACTTCCTCTTCCTCTCCTTGACCAGGGCAGATGCCCCGTGGCTGGTGAGCACCTCCACACACTCCGTGGACCCCCTCTCCGTGGCGAGGTACAGCGCCGTCCGGCCCTTGTGGTCCCGCACGTCCAGGTTCACCAGGGTCTCGGCAAGTGTCTTTAGGGCTTCACAGTGACCATTATAGGCCTGGGCACAAGGCAGACCACGTCAGAGCACCCTGAAGTGTCTCCCCCAGGCAGCCAGAAGGGTCCCCCCAGGGATAATTCCTGCCCCTGAGCCCCTGTAGGCAGAGCAGCTCCTGCCTTGGCATTTGGGTCTCACTCCAAACCCTCTCCCACTCCCACCCCTGCCCACGCTCCAGCATAGGAGGTGGCTCCAAACAGCAGCACTCAGACAGTCCTGGAAAGATTGAGGAGTTTAACAGAAAAATTAAAAGTCTTTGACCTGTGGAGAAGCTGCTCCCCCATCAGCAGCACCTTCCCTCCCTCTGTCCCACTCAGCACTGGAAGCTGCAGGGACTGAGCGACCCTGGGCAACCCTCCAGGGCACAGCAGGAGCTCAGGCCACCCTGGGCACCTCTCCAGGATACAGCAGGAGCTCAGGCCACCCTGGGCACCTCTCCAGGACACAGAAGGAGCTCAGGCCACCCTGGGCACCTCTCCAGGACACAGCAGGAGCCCTCCTTGCTGTACTTACAGCTAAGTGCAAAGGGCTGACTGGAATGGTGCTTTCCACATCCTCCAGGCAGTTAAAAGACATTTCCAGGAGCTGCAACAGCAACAACACAAACTCGTAACTGATCCTGGGCTCCTGGAGGCTTTGACACACACCCTGTCCCCCAGCAGCTGCAGAGGGGTCAGAAATCCTGCTCATCTGCTTGAAACAATCCGAATTTCAGGATGGGACATTCCCTAACACACCTTTGAATGCTGCATAGTCCAAGAGTCCCACTACCCCTGATTTCCTCTGCCCAAACAGCTCCAAGGAATCCACACATTGCCCTGTGCCAGGTAACACAGTTCCTCTCCCTCCAGCATCTCACTCCAGCCCAGGTCTTCCCTCCACGGCATCCCAACAGCTCCCCCAAGTCTCCATAACCAAGCCCAGCTCTCGGACAAACCCCATAGTGCCCACAACACACATTCTTTGAGCCACACCTGGGCACCAGAGGGGTGCCACGTTCCTTGCCATGTTTCCCCCCTGTCCCCAGGGCCAGAGAGGGTCCCCCCAGCCACTCACCAGCTCGAGGTTCTGCCTGTTGCCGTACGCAGCCGCATAGTGGACAGCGGTGTATCCCTGCTTGTCCCGCAGGGATGGGTCGGCACCGTTATCCAGCAGGAACTCCAAACAACTGCCAAGGAGCAGGAGAGGGGACATGGAGGTAAAGGAGTGACTAGAGAGGCAGAGCCTTGTGGGGAAATCCCTGATTTATCTCAGAGGGGTTTATGAATCTCCCCACCCCAGACACGGCAAAGGCCATTGGAAGCGAGGACCAGGTTTGCCCCTGGAATCACATCAGCAGATGTTTCCTCTCTCCAAAGCATTGCTGCTCCAGAGGGAGGGACTCCCAGCAAAATGGGAATGGGCAAACACCAAACCACTGTGTCCCAGAGAGAAATAATACATGGTAAAAGTTGGAAGACAGTCAGGTAATATATTCCACATAATTATCTTATATATCCTGAGCATCCCCCTCTGGTTGTTGTGGAAAACAGAACACTGGGCTAGACTGAGCTTTGTTCTGACCCAACACAGTTCTTCTGCCTTCTCTTCAAGCAAATTCAAGAAGAGAAATACATCCTTAGCTGCAGAAGTTGCTGCAAGGAGGTGTGGCTGCCAAAAGTTTAGAAATATTTCAAAAGTTACACAATTGTGGACTCACAAGAACGCCTCCTTCAGCCTGGACTCCTTCAGTGGCTCCTCATCAGTGTCATGGCTGTTTCCTGAATGAGTCTCTGCTCTGAAAGGCCACAGACCCCCATCAGTTTGTTGGTTACCCCTTTGTGCTCCCCCTTTTCATGACCAGCACCAGCTGCAGCAGGAGGTGGCCAGGGGACAGCAGAGTGTCACCACCCAGCAGCAGAGCACCCAGGGCCAGCCCCTCCAGCCCCCAAAGAGTCACCTCCTGTACGTGTCCGAGGCAGCAGCGTAGTGTAAGGGGGTGCAGCCTTTACAGTCGGCCTCGTTAATACTGGCTCCTGCTGTCACCAGTGTCACCGTACACTGGTAGCTGCCATTGGCAGCTGAGTAGTGCAGTGGAGTCCTGGGAAAGGGGGAAAGGACAAGGGGCATCAGTACAGGGGGAGAAACTCACCCAGAATCAAGGCAGGATGTGGGGAGTGACCCCCAAACCCCCTCCAGTGCTGAGCTGGGTCTGGCTCTGGATCAAGGGTTTGGAGCTGCAGCTCCTTCTGAGGAACCACAACTGGGCTCCTGGGTTAGAGGGGTGATCCAGACACAGAAAAGGACATCAGGAGGAATTTCCCCATGGAAAGGGTGGTCAGGCTGCCCAGGGAAGTGGTGGAGTCCCCAACCCTGGAGGTGTCCAAGGCTGGATGCAGCACTCAGTGCTCTGGGCTGGGTGACAATGTGGGGTTTGGGCACAGGGTGGAATCCATGGTCTTGGTGGATTTTTCCAACCTCAATGATTCTGGGATTCTGTGAATGGCCCATCCCAAACCCAGGCTCAGTGTGCTCCAGCTGTTTAAATGTTGGAGCAATCACCCCACAGGACACTCACCTCCCGAATTTATCTCTCCTCCTCAAGTCAGCACCGCTGCTCAACAGCAAATTAAGACATTCAACGTTCCTGCAGGAGGTGGAGAGAGGAGTTAGGCATGGATCAGAAGGGAAAACAGCAGGAAGGCAAACTCCTCCCAGTGCAGACAAGACAGCAGGGACGTGTCACAGCTCCATCAGGTCTGTCACCTCTGGGCAGCACAAGAGCTGCAGCCGTGGCTGATGCTGCACACAAAAAGCTCTTCCCTGCTCCAGTAAATAACCCTCTGTGCTTCCTGCCTGGCATGAGCTCCCAAACAACCAGGTAATTATGGAGAGAGAACAGCCACAGCATCAGTGCAGCTGACAGACCAGATTTTATGCTGCAAAAAAGCCCCAGGATTCCTGTCTCTGTCTCACTGTCCCCATCACTTGGGCAGGGTGTGAGGACGGCTCTGGGTGAGGCTTCCATTTCCATTCCTGCTCTGAACAGATCCCTGCTCTCCCTCAGAGCTGGGACCAGCACCCAGGGGGTTCCAACTGCCCATCCTGCCCCCCAGCACTGCTCACCCTCCAGAAGCAGCAGCGTGGAGACAAGTCCTCCCGAGGTTGTCAGGCGTGTTGATGTCGAAGCCTGCAGACAGCACGTGCTCGTTGCTCAGCGAGGACACGATGCTGTACAACTGACCTGGGGGGCAGGAGGGCCAGGGGAGGGTCAGCAGGGAGCTCAGGGGCCACCCCACTGTCCCTGGCACAGGGGGGTTTTGGAGCCACTCACCTGAGGAAAGTAGCTTACGACAACAGTCTGAAAATCCGAAGAGAACAGCTAAGTGCAGAGGGAACATGTCGTGGATCCCACGCCTGCAAGGAGAGGAGAAGGGAGTCAGGGGGGATCATGGATTCTGCGTGTCCAGAGAAGGGAATGGAGATGGGGAAGGGGCTGGAGCACCAGGAGGGGCTGAGGGAGCTGGGGGGACTCAGCCTGGAGAAAAGGAGGCTCAGGGGGAACCTTCTTGCTCTCTGCAACTCCCTGACAGGAGGGGGGAACCTGAGAGGGGTCGGGCTCTGCTCCCAGGGAACAGGGACAGGATGAGAGGGAATGGCCTCAAGCTGTGCCAAGGGAGGTTTAGGCTGGATATTAAGGAAAATTTCTTCCTGAAAAGGTAGGCATGCAGGTGGAGTCACCATCTCTGGAAGCATTGGAAAGGGACATGGATGTGGCATCTGGGGACACAGTTCAGTGGTGAACACGGTGCTGGGTTGATGGTTGGACTCAGGGACCTTAGAGGTATTTTTCAACCTTAATGATTTAATGATTGTGATTCTGTGGCTGCATCCTCCAGCCTGGGGCAGGGAGAGGGAGGAAGGGACCCTGCTTACCTTGCAGTGTCAGCACCATTCGTCATCAAAGTACTAATTAGCAGCTCGTGGCCGTATCTAGCAGCAACGTGGAGGGGGGTATTGCCGTATTTGTCAGCACAGTCAATCTCACTGCCTGGAAGGGAAAAGCCAAGGGCTCTGCCAGCGTTCCAGCCTGGAGCAGAGCTGTTCCAACCCTGCATTCCCATCTCAGGGACACGGCTGACACCTCGAGTTCATCCAGCATCATGCAGGAGAACTGGAAACTGCTCTCAGGGCTGAGAGCCCACCTGTATCCTGCAAGCCCTGGGCACCACATCTCCCCCTGGCCCCCGAGGGGATGTTTTCCACCCCAGAGGGCTCCAGGGAGCCCCAGGGTGTCTGCCAAGCCTCAGCCCTCTTACAGGAATATTGCCTTTCAGGTTGTGGCAGTGAGAACGTTGTTTGGCTGGAGCAGCTCTGACCTGGCTGGAATTTCAGTGCCCTGGTGTGCACTTTGCTGTCTTGGAGGGCACAACACTCCCTGCCACCCCCGAGCAGTACCAGCAACAGCCCCTGGAGAAAAGGAGGCTCAGGGGGGACCTTCTTGCTCTCTGTAACTCCCTGACAGGATGGTGGCACCAGGCTTTTCTCCCAGGACAAGAGGGAACAGCCTCAAGGTGTGCCAGGGGAGGTTCAGACTGACTATTAGGAAGGGGATATTATCCGAGGGCACGGAAGGAGTTTGAGTAATGACTGGAGAGCTCTTAAACTCCCCTGAGCAAACTCACCAGGAGGTCCTGGAGGCACAAGAAAAGGCTGGGAACAACCCAGGGCTGGAGGAGGAGCCACTCACCATTCTGAATGAGGATCTGCGACCGCGTGAACCGTCCGTGGATGGCAGCCATGTGCAACGGGCTCTTCCCCTCCTTGCTCTGCAGGAGCAGAGCCAATATCAGCCACATCCCACCACCCTCCCCGAGCTCCCACCTCGGCCAGCGGGTCCGTCCTCACAGCCCCCAAAGGTTCCCCACCTGAAAGTTGACGTCAGCCCCGTTGTTGACGAGGATCTCCAGGCACAGGGCCCCGTTGGTGGAGACGGCAGCGAAGTGCAGGGGGGTGAAGCCCTTCTCATTGGGCTGGTTGACGTTGGCGCCAACGTTGACCAGCTCATTGGCCACGGCGTCTTGGCCCATGTAACAGGCAATGTGAAGTGCAGTGTTACCGAAGGAGTTTGGTTCGTCGATCTGCGAGGGCAACAAAGTCCAGATTTGGGGGATTCGGGAAGGAAGCAGGCAGCAGAGAAGCACCCAGGGCTCCTGCCACCACCCAGCTCCTACCACCAATTCAGGGCTTCTGCCACCACCCAGTTCTTGCCACCATCCAGGGCTTCTGCCACCACCCAGGGCTCCTGCCACCACCCAGGGGGTCTTGACACCAACCCAGGGCTCCTGCCACCACCCAGCTCCTGCCACCAACCCAGCTACTGCCACCAACTCAGGGCTCCTGCCACCACCCAGCTCCTGCCACTACTCAGGGCTTCTGTCACCACCCAGGGCTTCTGCCACCATCCAGGGCTCCTGCCACCACCCAGCTTCTGCCACCAACCCAGGGCTCCTGCCACCACCCAGGGCTCCTGCCACCACCCAGGGGTCTTGACACCAATCCAGGGCTCCTGCCACCACCCAGGGCTCCTGCCACCACCCACTTCCTGCCACCAACCCAGGACTCCTGCCACCACTCAGGGCTCCCGCCACCACTCAGGGGTCTTGACACCAACCCAGGGCTCCTTCCACCATCCAGGGCTCCTGCCACCACTCAGGGGTCTTGACACCAACCCAGGGCTCCTTCCACCACCCAGCACCCTCTCCTGCTCTTGCCTCCAGCCTGGCCTGCACCTGAGCCCACCCTGCCAGCAGCTTTGGGGGGGTCTTACCTCAACCCCCAACCTCAGGAGGTGACGCACGACCTCGATCTGGCCGCTGGCCGCTGCCGTGTGCAGCAGGGTGTAGCCCTTCTTGTCCTTGCACATCACGTCAGCTCCCCGGGCCACCAGCAGCTTCAGAACTTCCAAATGCCCTGGCCAGGAGAGAGTGGTAAGAGCCAGGGACCCTGGAAAACACAGGCTCTCCAGGGAGACTCACAGCTCCCAGAAGGTGAACAATGTGGGGGATGAAACCAGAGTGATGCCCATGGGGGAAAGCCACAGTGCTGGTTTGGGCTGGGGGAAGAGTTAACTTTCTTCCCAGTGGATGGAATGGGCTTGTGTTTGGGATTTGAGCTGAACACAGGGTCGATAACACAGGGATGATTTTGTTATTGCTGAGTTTACACAGAGCCAAGGCCTTTCCTGCCCCTCGTACTGCCATGCTGGGGAGGGGGCTGGGGGTCTGAGGGAACATGGGAGGAGACACAGCCAGGAGAGGTGACCCCAACTGACCCAAGGGACATTCCAGACCATGTGACATCATGCTCAGGATATAAAGTGGGGAGAGAAGGAGGAAGGGGGGACAATTTGGAGTCATGGTGTTTGTCTCTCCAAGTTCCCATCACGTGTGATGGGGCCCTGCTCTCCTGGAGGTGCCTGAACAGCGGCTGCCCATGCACAGCAAAGACTTAATTCTTGGTTTTAACTTCCTTGTGTGTGCAGCTTTCACTTTCCCTATTGAACTGCCTTCAACCCAACCCACCAGCTTCCAGTTTTACCCTCCCGGTTCTCTCCCTGATTTCGCTGGTGGGAGACCAAACAAGTGGCTCTGAGGGGCTCTGGGGGGGGACCACAGCTCTGGGGAGGGACCACCTGAGGTCAAACCACACCACCTACCCAGGAAAGCTGCCCAGTGGATGGGCTGCCGGTCCTTCTTGTCACAAGTGCTCGGGCTGGCCCCTTTGTTCAGCAGCAGGTTCACCATCTGCACGGGAGGAGCAGCGAGACGGGTCAGCCTGCCCTTCCCTCCCCACCTCTGCCCCTCCAGGGCCCGGCAGGGGGGACAGGATGGGACCCTCCCTCTGGTACCTCGAGGTGGCCGCTGTGCACGGCGTGGTGCAGCGCCGTGCGGCCCGTGCGGTCGGCCACGTTGACGGTGCTGAGCAGGGGCACCAGGGCCTCCACGCACTTGGTGGCCCGGTTGGCGGCGGCCACGTGCAGCGGCGTCTGCCAGTGCTTGTCGCGGGCATTGACGTCCGCCGAGTGCTTCAGGAGGAGGTGAAGTGCCTTCTGCAGAGTGGGGAGGAGAGCAGGGCTCCAACCTGGTCTGGCAGAGACCTGGGAGCCCCTACCCCAAGACCCTCTTTGTCCTCCAGAAGCTCTGGAGCTGGAGGTGGCTGAGCTGGGGCTGCCCCAGGTGCTCTGGTGTGGTGGTTTCTCCCCACACTGCCAAGGGAAGGGGCTGTTTGTTTCTGTGTGCCCAGGGACATCCCAAAGCCATGTGTGGCTCTTTCAGCATGTTAACACACAGGGGCTCCAGCAACAAGCAGGGAGAAGGGATCTTCCCAGTGCAAAAGGCATAGGGGGTGCTGGTGACAGAGGCTGGACATGAGCCCAGGTGAGCAAGAAGGCCAAGGGCACGTGGGCTGTGCCAAGCCATGGTGTGTCACAGGTCCAGGGCAGGGACTGTCCCCCTGGGCTGGCACTGCTGAGACCCCTCCAGTGCTGGGGCCAGTTCTGGGCCCTCCTGGCAAGAGAGACATTGAGGGGCTGGAGCGTGTCCAGAGCTGGGGAAGGGGCTGGAGGACAAGGAGAAGGGGCTGGAGAACTCCTGAGGGAGCTGGGGGGGCTCAGCCTGGAGAAAAGGAGGCTCAGAGGGGACCTTCTCACTCTCCGCAACTCCATGACAGGAGGGGGGAGCCAGGTGGGAATTGGGCTCTGCTCCCAGGGAACAAGGAACAGGAGGAGAGGGAACAGCCTCAAGCTGTGCAGGGGAGGGTCAGGTTGGACATCAGGAGGAATTTCCTCATAGAAAGGGTGGTCAGGCCTTGGAAGGGGCTGCCCAGGGAGGTCTGGAGTCCCCAGCCCTGGAGGTGTCCAAGGAATGACTGGATGTGGCACTCAGTGTTCTGGGCTGGGTGACAAGGTGGGCACTGGGCACAGCTTGTACTCGATGTTCCTGGAGGGTTTTTCCAACCTCAAGGATTCTGGGAATCCTCCACCCTCACCTGGGCTGCTCCAGCTGCTTCCAGCTGGAGTTCCAGGTGGCACCTGAGCAAGCAAGGCTCACCCCAGCTGAGCACAGCTATGAAATGTGGCTCACAGGGACACCACAGAAAGCCCCTGAGCCGTGTGATTAACTGGGGGTGGACGTTCACCTGTGACTCACCAGATGCAAAGCACCCGGGGATGACAAACGTGACCCACTGACCTACATTTGGCACTTATTTCCCCATGTTGCTGTGGAGCCTCTTGGCTGCAGCCCCTCATTTTCGATTTCACCTCCCCACAGCATCGGGGCAGCACCCACAATGATCCCAGCCCCACGGATCGCTGCTCTGCTCTTGGCTCCCAGGCCTGGAGCAGCACATGGAGCCACAGGAACACCAACCCAGCCATCCTGGAGAGCGGGCTCCAGGCAGGGAAAGCATTTTGGGAAGGCTCCTCTCAGGAGCTGGGCATGCCAGTGCTGGCAGAGCCCTGTGCCAAGCACCTGGGGAGGAACAGAACGAGGCAGGAGATGCTCCAGCAATGAGCGTGCCCGAATTCCCAGAGAAGCAGCAGGAGCTCCATCTTTTAGGGACCCACAGGGGCTGTCCACACACATTCCCAACAAAGGCTTTAGGGAGAGGTTTACTCTCATGTCCCACCCCATGTCTGCTGCTAATCAGGAGAATTCCATGGGTGGTAACTTGCCCCACATGTCATTCAGGGCTTTGGATCTCCTGGCTCCAACCAACAGCTCCTCACCCTCCAGCAACTCAAAGGAGGGCAAAGTTAAGCAGGATGAAGTTAAACCCACAAAAGATAAATGCCAGGAAAACTTTCCAACAAGATCTGTTGGAACCAGCTCCCGAGAGACAGGGTGAGAGCCCCAACATCCCTCAAAGGAATGTAAAGCTGGAACAGACAAAGCCCTGGGGAAGGGGTGAAGGCAGGGAGGAGGATGTGGGGGAAACCCACGTGTTGACTCCTGGAGGACAAAAGGAAGGGAACCAAGCTGGTTTTCCTTCCAGCTCTCATTTGAACCCTCTGAACTTTGCATTCAGCCCCTTTCTGCTCTAAGGACACCCCCCATCTCAGCCCAAAGCAGGTAGGGTGGGAAAGAGGAGGGGAAGCACAGGAGCACAGCCCCCTCTTCCCACAGGGAGCAGAGCAAGAGGCCCCTTCCCAAAGCACCCACCTCATGCCGAGAGGCCGCGGCGCGGTGTAACGGGGTGAGCCAAACCGTGTCCTTTGCGTTCACATTAGCACCTGGGGGGGACAAAAGGAGGCCTCAGCGGGGGCCCATCACCCCTGAAGCCCCTCATCTTTGCTGCCCAGAACTCCACACACAGGCAGGGGGGAGCAGACAAGGAGACTCAACACTCAACCCACAGGACTCAGACACTAAGTGTGCCCAGAGGGAAGCGAAGGGCAGCTTCGTGACACCCCCCAAAACTGAGAAAAATCCCCCAAATTTTGGCTGATTCTCTCTGGGAGCCAGTGGAACTGCTCCTCTGAGCATCCTGCTGTCCAAGCTGTGCATCCCCCTCCTCCAGCACCTTCTCCAATGCCACACATCCTCCTCCTGGCTCCATTTCCACCTTGGCTATTTCAGTTCCAAGACGCTTCTCCGCCTGAACAAACCTCTTAGGATTATGGCAACATTCCCTAATCTTCCCCTGGCTGCAACCCTGCTGGATTAAGTGTGAACACAGGGCTGCAGGGTGACCAAACCCCATCCTGCTGCACCCTCAAGGCCAGGGGGGATCAGAAGTGTCTCTGAGGCACCACCTGTGTGGGATCCAAGCCCAGGCCCTCACCTGACAGGATTAGGAGCTCAAGGATTGCAACATCTCCTATGTAGGCAGCAGCATGGAGCGGCGTTCGGCGTTCTTGGTCCTTGGGGAGGAAGAAACAGAAACCATCCATGAGTTTGGAGGGCAGGGAGAGGGTTGAGAGATGCTCCTCCTTCTCCTCATCTTCCTCCATCTGCCCCAATGCACCAACACTGTGCTGTGAGGGGCTGGAGCGTGTCCAGAGATGGGGAAGGGGCTGGAGAACAAGGAGAAGGGACTGGAGAAATCCTGAGGGAGCTGGGGGGGCTCAGCCTGGAGAAAAGGAGGCTCAGAGGGGACCTTCTTGCTCTCTGCAACTCCCTGACAGGAGGGGGGAGCCAGGTGGGAATTGGGCTCTGCTCCCAGGGAACAAGGAACAGGAGGAGAGGGAACGGCCTCAGGCTGTGCCAGGGGAGGGTCAGGTTGGACATCAGGGAGAATTTCCTCATGGAAAGGGTGGTCAGGCCTTGGAAGGGGCTGCTCAGAGAAGTTTGGAGTCCCCAGCCCTGGAGGTGTCCAAGGAATGACTGGACATGGCATTCAGTGCTCTGGGCTGGGTCACAAGGTGGGCACTGGGCACAGGGTGGACTCGATGGGCTGGGAGAGCTGTTTCAATCCCAGGGATTCTTGGATTCTGTATGTTCAGACTCTCAGGAGGCAAAATGGGGGGAAAACTGCTCAAACCCCACACCCTCCTGTGCACTGGGGGTTGTGCAGCCCTTTGGGGGCTCTGTGGTGTAGCTGGTGGTCAGAGGAGACCTGGGACAGGCTGTGAGAGCTCCAGCCCCTCACTTCATAGAATCAAAGAATAGGTTGGCTTGGAAGGGACACTAAAGCCTACCCAGTTCCACTCTCTGACACTTTCCACTTGCACAGGTTGCTCCAAACCCCATCCAACATGAGACACTTCTGGGGATGGAGCAGCCACCACCTGGCAATGGAAACCCTTCCCACCACCTGGCAGGGGATGGGAAGGACACAGGGATGCTGGGAAAGGGATGGGATGGGGTTTGGGAGCACCAGGTGAGGGATGGAGCACGAGCTCTCACCAGTACATTGATGTTCTCCTTCTGATTCAGCAGCGACCGAACCTCCTCCACATCCCGGTTGAAGATGGCTTGGACCAGAGGAGGCTGCAAAGGAGAAGGGAAGCGAGTCATGATGGTGGCCCCACATGGAGGATGTGAGAGGGAGGAGAACCACGTGCCAGAGGCTCCACACCAGCCTCATCCAGCTCCAGGAGTGAGTCCAACACCCAGCAGCTTCCTCACCCCTGTGGCCCAGCCAGCACCAGGGACCAATTTCCCAGCCAGCAAAGACACTTTTCTTGGTTGTTCATTCATAAACAGAGCAAGGACTCACTGGAAAAGCCTCCCTGCTTCCCAAGGAGCAGCACTGACCATGCAAGGCGGAGCTCTCCACATAGGAACAGGCCCAGCTCCTGCCACCCAAAATTTTGGCCCAGCCAGAAACCCCTGTGGTAACGGAGCTGAGCCCCATCCCAGGCCAGAGTTGCCAGGACAGGGCAGTGGGAAGGACCTGCCCAACCTCCAGGCACCACCACCTGCAATCCCTGAGCCCCATTTCCTACTTCCAGGCCTAAAAATTTCATTTTCCTGAGCAAAAACAGGACCAGAGGCTGCTCTTGGGCTGCTCAGCACCTGGCACATCATGATCACTGCTGAACTTGGGATGTCCCCACTCCGACCTCGGAGCCTCTGCAGCTTTTGGGAGGGAGGGTTCAGGGTACTGAGACCCCTGGCAGCACCCCAAGCACCCCCCAGGGCTGGATTTGGTGTCAAAACCATCCAGCCCTGCTTTTTTCAGCCTCTTTGGCAGACACCGGAGGCTCCGTTTGGAAGTAACCCCTTCCCATCCCTTCCTCATCCCAAAATAAGGGCACTTAAACCTGGGAAACACAGCCTGGGTCAGGGCAGAGGGTGCCTCATCCCCCTGGAATGCAGCAGCCTCAGCATCACTTGTTAGACAGTAAAAAAGGGGATTTTTTTTCAAAAAAAAAAGAAAAAAATGAAGGGAAAGGCTGGAAAACCAACTCTGGCGGCGCCAGGTCTGACACACCCACCCACCACGGGAGAGAGGAATGTTTGGGTTATCCCAAGAAATAAAGTTCCATTTAAATCACAAATCAAGGCCTTGAATCAGCTCCCTCATCTCTTCACTCCCTAATCCTCAGCTCCCTCAACCCCAGATGTGTCCCCAAAACATGATAGGGACACCTTGCACCCCAAGGGTGTCCCCAAAACCTGATGGGGACATCCTGCACCCCAAATGTATCCCCAAAACATCACAGGGACACCCTGCCCCCCAAAGGTGTCCCCAAAACCTGACAGGGACACTCTGAACCTCAGATGTGTCCCCAGAACCTCAAGGGGACATCCTGAACCCCAAATGTGTCCCCAAAACGTGACGAGGATGTCTTGAAGCCCAGATGTGTCCCTAAAACATGATAGGGACACCCTGCACCTCAAAGGATACCCCAAAACCTGAGGGGTGCCACTCTGCACCCCAAGACTGTCCCAAAACCTCTCTGGGGACACTGCACCCCATGAGTGACCCAAACCCCCACTGGGGCTGCTGTGCACCCCAAGGACACCCCAAAACCTGTCTGGGGACATTCTGCACCCCTAGAGCATCCCAAAACCCCTTTGGGGCCGCTGTGAACCCCAAGGACATCCCAAAACCCCTCTGGGGCCGCTGTGCACTCCAGGGATACCCCAAAACCTCTCCAGGGACATTCTGCAACCCACAAGTACCCCAAACCTCCTCTGGGGTTACTCTGCACCCCAAGGATACCCCAAAATCCCTCTGGGGCCGCTGTGCACCCAAGCACACCCCAAAACCCCTCTGGGGTCACTCTGCACCCCAAGCACACCCCAAAACCCCTCTGGGGTCACTCTGCACCCCAAGCACACCCCAAAACCCCTTTAGGGACATTCTGCACCCCAAGGACACCCCAAAACCCTCCTGGGGCCGCTCTGTACCCCAAGGACACCCCAAAACCCCTTTGGGGTCACTCTGCAACCCTAAACCCCTCTGGGGCCTCTGTGCACCCCAAGGATACCCCAAAACCCCTTTGGGGCCGCTCTGCACCCCTAGAGCATCCCAAAACCCCTTTAGGGTCATTCTGCACCCCACGGATACCCCAAAACCCCTCTGGGGCCTCTGTGCACCCCAAGGATACCCCAAAACCCCTTTGGGGACATTCTGCACCCCACGAGCATCCCCAAACCCCAAGTGGGGAGGGCGCAGCGAGGCCGGGGGTCCCTGCCGGGGGTCCCTGCCGGGGGTCCCTCCCTGGGTGTGTTTTTTGGGGGGGATTTCCCATCCCCTCCATTCCCAGGCCGGGATATCCCCCCCACCCCCCCCACCCCAAATCTCTCCGGCTCCCCCAAACCGGGGGGGTCCCTCCTGGGGGTCCCTCACGAGGGTCCCTCCTTGGGTGTGTTTTTGGGGGGGATTTCCCATCCCCTCCATCTCCTCCATCCCCAGGCCGGGATATCCCAGGAGCTCCCACCACCCCAAATCTCTTCAGCTCCCCCAAACCGGGGGGGGTCCCACCCGAGGGTCCCTCCGGGGGTCCCTCCCGAGGGTCCCACCCGAGGGTCCCTCCGGGGGTCCCTCCTTGGGTGTGTTTTTGGGGTGATTTCCCATCCCCTCCATCTCCTCCATCCCCAGGCCGAGATATCCCAGGAGCTCCCCCCACCCCAAATCTCTCCGGCTCCCCCAAACCGGGGGGGGTCCCACCCGAGGGTCCCTC
>JAWMRD010000181.1:0-24907 GCA_035584875.1 Syndactyla subalaris | reverse complement strand
GTGCTGGGAGCAGCTGGTGCAGGAAAGGATCAGATTTTTCTTGCCACAACTGCATGTTTGAAAGAAGAGACAAGCAGCACCTCAAAATCCTTACAAGGAAAGGGGCTTTACTGAATCCCTTTTACCACTGGAGTCACAGCAAGGCTGTGATTGCTGCCACAGCAGGCAAACCACACACAATCAACGCTGTGATTAGGGTTATCTTCACACCACCACACAGTGCTGGAGAAATCCAAGGCAGGGAGCAAGGCGTCAGTCACCTCAGCAGACCCTCCCTTGGCTCGGGCCAGCAGTTCAGCTCTGAATTCCAAGGGGAGTAAGAGGGTGGGAGACTCCAAGGGGGCTGGAAGCAGGAAGCACTTGGGAGAAGCAACGTTTTCCTCCACCTAGGTAAGAAAATTTCCAGTGCCTCACACTCCCTTTTGCTAAGGTCACAGGAAGGATCACAGAGTAAAAGCACAATTTAGGAAAAATGTAATGTATCAGTGTTTCTCCAGGGAAAGCCATGGCCCCTGAGTACAAAGCCAAGTTCCTTAGCTTTCCAGAATGCAGGAATCCTGTGCCATAGCTACTGTCTAATGAACAAGAGAGTCCTGAGCAGGTCTTCCCAAGTGTAGTAAGTAGCAGTTTTCCCCGTAAAGCCCTGTCACAGAGGGACTAAGGTGAGAACAGCCTGCCCACACAGCAGGGCTCCAGCAACCCCAGGCCAGTCTAGACCACCTCGTGCACAAGATGCACAGTATTTACCCAGTTTCAAATCGTGGCAGCTGAAAGCAAGCCCAACACAAGCCGTGATGTCCCAGGTGCCCCGTGGCTGGGAACAGCTCCAGGCCAGAGTGGGAAGCAGCAGCACTTGAGTGTTTGGGAACAGAGTGACCAAGTGGGGAAAAAGCAGTAGGACAGAGATACTGCTGTTTCATCTATCACTCAGCAGCACTGATTTCAAGGGGACAGGGGGGGAAAAAAACCAACAAAACCTCGCAGCCCTTCCAGGTTTGCGGAATTAGAAGATACATGTCATGCCACTGCATGCCGGAGCCGGCTATACTGCAAAGCAATCCTGAAGTTTCCTTCTGGCTAAAAATAAAAACAACAGTCAATAAGCAAGCAAGGTCTCCAAAAACTAATAACCAGTGAGCAAACAGGGTCTCTGATTAGCCACACGGGCACCCTCAACAAAATCCAGAGGAAAAGACGCTTTCTACCCCACCTGGCTGAAACAAATAGACAGAGAAACAGGGGGAAAAACAGGATTCACAGCCCAGATAGCTGAGGGAAACGAGGGAAGCATCGCAGGGGGGGACAGGGACATATCCCCCCTCAGGGGACACATCCCTCCCTCAGGGGACGGGCACGGGCCTGCCCGCGGCCCGGCCGGGACCCCCCTCCCTCAGCCCACACCGCGCCAGGCCCCGTCCCCGCCGCCCCTCCGCCTCTCCCCCCGCACTCACCATCTTTCCTGCCGCCTCCTCTCCCTCCTTTCCCTGCCTTTTTCCCGGCCTTCCCTCCCGTCCCGCTCCCGCTCCCCTCCCGCTCGGTGCCGGCGCCGCCCCCGCCCCTGTAGACCACGCCTCCTTTAGGCCACGCCCCGTCCTGTAGGACCCGCCCCCTTTAGGCCCCGCCCATTTCCCGCAGGCCCCGCCCCCTGCCGGCCGCTCGCGCCCGCCCCCCTCAGGGCGGGGCGGCGGGAAAGCCGCTCCCCTCACGCCGCAGCCTTGGGAAAAAGGGTGAGTTTTTTTGGGGTTAAAACACGCCAGACCCCCCCCGCCAACGATTTGAGTTAGTAATGAGCGCGGGTTGAGTGCTCAGGGAGCGGCGGAGCTCTGCGTTGTCGCAGTGCATAGGGAATACCTGGTCAGATTATTTGACTATTAATTGCAGCTTATCCCAGGACCATTCCAGCAGCTGGTTGCTCTTAGGCGACATCAGTTGGTTTTACGTTGCATTTGTGGGGTTCCTGGTGTTCCTGAAGGGACACAAAACTCCTGAAAAGAGGATGGGAGGGCTCACCTGGGAAGAGAAGGATCCAGGGAGACCTCAGAGCCCCTTCCAGAGCCTGAAGATGCTCCAGGAGAGATGGAGAAGGATTTGGGACAAGGAATGAAAGGACAGGACACAGGAAATGGCTTCCCAGTGCCAGAGGGCAGGGATAGATGGGATATTGGGAAGGAATCCTTCCCTGGGAGGGTGGGCAGGCACAGGTTGCCCAGAGAAGCTGTGGCTGCCCCTGGATCCCTGGAATTGTCCAAGGCCAGGTTGGATGGGGCTCTGGAAAACCTGGTAATAAAGGAAGGTGTCCCTGCCCACAGCAGAGGGTGGGACCAGATGATCTTCAAGGCCCCTTCCAACCCAAACCATTCTGGGATTGCTTTTGAGGAGAGTTTTTTTTCCGTGCAAAATACAAGGCGGGAGCTGCTGGTCGATAAAACATTATAAAATTTGGCTCTTAACCTCCCCTTGCTTTTGTTTTTACACTGTTTTGAAGCAGACATACAAGCATCAGCTCTTGGCACTTGTAGTTTGCTGTGCTACAAGCAGTACCTGTTTGTCTGCTGTCACCGTGCCATCCAAGCTGTCTCCTCACAGGAGATGGCATCTCACACAAACCTCCAGACAGCACTTTTATCTCAAGCAAACTGCCCTCGTGGGGTGGTTTTTAGAAGTATTCCTAGATATCAGATGTTCTTTTAAGCAGAAAAGGGAATAAACAGATCTGTCAGTAACCCGTCATCAGTCTCACAAAGTAGGTCTTCTTCCCGCATGCTTGCCAAGACAGAGAGCACCTATTCAAGAAACCCCAAAAGAGCTGTGTTTTCTGATTATAAAAACCTCTGCAAACACCAAGGGCCCCAGCCTTCCAGAAAAATGTTGTTATTTGGAAAATATCCTTAAAAAAAAACACATTTACGTCCAAGTAATATCTTGTGCTCGAGGGTGCGAGAGGAAATCTTGTTTGTTCCATCAACCCTGAAAAGAGCCTCTTTGGATGCATCATTGCAAGCTTTGCTAATCTTCACATACACCTTCAAATAATACCAGGAAACAGAGAGCTTGGTTTGTTTAACGTGGCTAAAAACACAGGTAGAAGGGAATATCTTGCTATAAACATGTGGGTGGGAGAGGAAGAGCCACACCAGGGAGGGACAGGACAATGGTGGCACAAGAACAAATGGGTGCAGGTTGGCCCTGAACCCAGTTAGGCTGAGAATTGCAAGAGGGTTTGTAGCCACGAGAGCACTGAGGTTCTGAAACTACTGTGAGAGCAATAACAGCCTACAAGCCTCAAAAGCCAGAGGCACCTCCTCAAAACATGTATTCATCCTATACTTAAAGCTCTGGCTGGTGTCAGTGCAAGGCCTCTCTCAGTTTTTTAGCTGTCCTGGGAATCTGGAGAGGTCCCAGCTAACTGGAAGTAGGAGAACATTGTCCTGATTTTCAAGGAGGGCAAGAAGAATAACCCTGGAAACTAAAGGCTACATCACACTGAACATCCTCAAAAGTACCCATAATTAGTGTGATGCACATCAGCCTGTAAGAAATTCATCAGCCAAGCAGTTAATCCCCAAAACCTGGGGATATAATTAATTGAATAGTTTTCAAAAAATAATCTGTCTGCTATTTAGGAAGAAAAAAAAGCAGCAGCAAAGCTAAGCAAACTTAGTGTTCCTCACAAGTGATTTGAGAGGATCAAGACCCATATTTCCATCCAAACATCCATGATGTTAACACAGCCTGTCTGTCATTTAGTTTTGTTGGTGTGGTTCTGTGCAAGTCTTGAGGGAGCAGAGGCCAAGGGAGATTTGATGGTAAAGAACATTTTCTTCTCCCTTTCCCATCCACCACACCACAAGTTCACATCAAAGAGATGGACACAGCACGTGCAAGCCCAGAGAGATCAGCTGAGGGGCTGCTGGGCCACAACCCATCACACAGGACCCCACATAACACCCCCACTGGTCAGAGAACACGCTCGCCTGGAAGGGACCCACAAGGACTTTTACCAACGAAAACCTGATTTTGCAAAGATCAAGTGTGATAAATCAGAGACAAGCACACACATGCCTATGACACGGGACACTTGTAACTCCACTGTGAGAGGCTGTTGTAAGGACAGCCTGGATTTAGGCTGTTTACAACCCTGGGTTGCCTCAGGGAAAGCTGCATCAGTGCTCTTGTAAGATCAGTTTGCCACGTCAATACACATGCAGGTACAAGGTGTTGCAGAGGCTGCGCCAGGTGTGGTACATCCTGAGTGCTCCATTAAAATGTGGTTGTTTAGACCCTTGTCAACAGCCATTTTCTTCCCCAGTTTAACCTGAAGACCTCCAGAGACAAATCTGATCTTGAGCAGACACTCTTAAGCCTCCTCTCAAAGTACATCAAAATTTACAGTGCATAAAATTAAACACATGAATACACCTTTGTGGGAGGAGGGACAGAAGAAAACTCACAGCAGCTGGAGGAACAGACTTTCAAAAAGCAGTATAAAACCAAAGGAGCTCAAAAGGGCCCTCACAATGAAATCCAAACATGGATTAACATAAAGAACATTACACCTGGTTAGCCTAGCATTTTCTAGTTGATTTGATTTATAACTAAACAGCTCAAAAACAGTAGCTGTTTTCTACATGAGCAAGTTCTTCCCTGTAATCTCATCAATGCAACTTCATATTGTGCACACATGGGCTCACATCCTGAAACAACTGTACACTATTCCTATTTGGCAAGCAGCAGAAGTTCTTGTCTTACAGAAAATTGCCCTGAAATTGAGGGAATTAAAAGGACACTAATTTCTTTTCTTGTTTCCAAGTTGTTCAGGACAGAAGCTACTCAAAGTGCTGAAATCTCAGCACTCGAAAATATTTATGTTGTGCATCTTGTGTAGGTATTTTGTGTACATAATAAAAAACTACAAAGATCTGGGTTTATATAAACTCTACAGGAGGTAAAGGACACAGCATAATATGTTTTCAACATTTCCCCCCTCAGAAATTTCAGAAGTGACTTAGCTTAATGACTACAGCCCAAGAGTGGGAAATGGCAAAGCAGTCAGTGAACAGAAGTTCTCTAGAAGAAAAGCAGGTACAGAGGATTATTTTCCCCTTTCCTGTCCAGTTTTACAGCCCTGTGTGTAGCTCCCCAAAAGAAATTGTTGCCTTTCCAAATAAAATGAGAGAAACTCCTGTTCAGGGCAGAGCTGTTCGCATTAGACACCATCTACCACAAGTTGAAAACAGGAAGCTCCTTGAACCATCCAGAATGCTGAGGAGCAGATTGCAACACCTACTATTTCCTGGGCAGCCTGAGGGTTTCCTGCCCATGCTGACCCCAGCACTCCCACACCAGACATTTCTGACAACGTTTATGGCAAACTTTAAACTTTCCTCCCCAGGGAACAGTCCTGCTGAAGGCACCCTGGCCTCCCTGCTATCCCAATAAGCACTCAGAAGAGGTGTTTTAGGGCTAGCTGGGACGTGGCACCTCCTTGCACCACACCAAACCTGTTCAGTGCCACCCTCTGGTCCCCCCAGCCTGTCCCTCCCATCGCTAGTATTGCTCTGGGACTCTGCCCTTGTTCCTGTGCTGGTTCCATGTCTGCAGATCCATCCCTGTGATCTCCAAGTCTGACAGCTGCCCTGCTCAAAACACATGTTTCTTTCCAAAGTCCCTGGATTCATTAAACACCAGTGATACAAAAGGACAAGATGGTCCAAACTGCATCAGTGCAAGCACTTCTTCCTAGTGCATTTGCACGCATGGGATTTTACCATCAAGCCCCATCTCTTCTCTTCCCATGGCTCCCTGCTGGTTCTCAGGTCTCACTGTGGAGCAGATCAGGCAGCCAGGAGCTGGCAGAGCGCAGATTTTGGCCCTTGTCTTTCTTCCACATCTGCAGGGGTTCAGAGGTCTGGGTTAAATCACCTGTGAGATTTGTTTCCAGCACTCTGCCCTTAAAACAACTTAGGGATCCAGTGGGTCACATTCTGGTTTAGCTGCATAGCACAGGCTACATGTAAAGGCACATCAGAGGAGGTTGGGATGAGATCCTCACTTTTGCAGCTTTCTTCTAACACTTGGTGCTTGCACAAGCATTTTGACAGCGTTTCACCACCCTGAGGACCAGGACCCAGCCTAGTTTGCAGCAATTCCATGAATTATCACATCCTGCTGCATGCTGGCTTTGGTGAGCCAACCAAACAGCAGACTAGCATCACTCCAGAAAATTTTGGGATGGTTTGCTCTTTGGGCATCTTTTTTTTTTTTTAGTATCGCATCAAGTGATGCTCTTAGGAGTTGCAAAATATGCTTTAAAAATAAGCCAGACTTGTAAAATCAAGAAGATGACAATTCTCAGTATAAGGCAATGGTTCTACCATTAGACTGCAGTAGCCCTATACATATTAAAATACTTGGATACAAACTTCTTACCACTCCCCAAGTTCAGTCCAGGTTGGAAGGCAATTCAAGCTGTTACCAAACCACAACCAAGGCAGCTCCTAACACCTTTTCAACAGCAGCTGTTTGAACTCCAGAGGACGAGGTAGAAACACGGCTCCCTGCCAGAGGCACCTTTCCAGCAGGATATGGATTACTGCAAGAAGCACTTCACAGTGCTATGTTCAGTGGCTGTAGTAACATTTGCAATTTCAACTCTCTCTTTCAGTGTTGCAGTTGGTTTCCCAATGATTTCTTCAGAGCTGCCTGGCAGTGAAAAACTTTCTAGCTCCACTCTGGAGGCAGGAGAGAGAAGCAATAACCTCAGCATGAGGAAACCCCGCTCAGAAAGCTGATTTCAAGATGGGTGCCTGGAACACAGCTAAGCCCTGACTTGGAAAACCATATTCTATCCTCATCTGCATGTCCTCACATGTATCAGTCCAAGCCTCCCAAGAGACCTGTTCCTATAACACAGCCACAGCTGCAGCCACTGTGTTGGTGCACAGACATGCAAAAGCACTTATGGTCCGCTGACAAAGTCTATTGACAGACAACAACTCTCTACAGCCCCCTAGTGGGAATTAGCCTGAGCCAGCTGTATAATGCTCCTCGCTATCTGTGTGGCACAGAAACCACAGCATGGATTTATCCCACTTCCCTGAAGTGCCTGGCATGGGAGCAGTATGGTCTGCAGCTGGTGGAGAAGATTCAGCAGCAGGATTTTCCTGACCATGAATGGGCTGTGCGGCCTTTGGAGGCGCCCCTTCCCCTCCTGCTCCCAACAGAGCAGCTCAGAGGTGACTGAGCTTCAGAGTGTTTCAATTCAAGCTCCCAAAGCAACAGAGGAGGAGCTGCTGCCCACGTTACACCTCCCAGCTCTGCCAAGGAACATCCAAACCCTCATGTGCCCAGCAGGTGGGGATGCAAACCCAAAATCCCACATCCACAGCCCTCTGCACTCAGTGCTCTGGTCTGGTTGACAGGGTGGTGATCAGTCACAGGTTGGACTTGATAGTCTTGGAGGTCTTTTCTAACCTAAATGATTCTGTGATTCTGATTATTCCTAATTCATTTGCAAACTCTTTCACGCCTTAGTATGTGCATAGGCCCAAACTCATACACTTAAGAGATTTACCTCCTCGAGCGGGATCTACACCACAATTTTAGGAAGAGGCAAGACTTTGGCTACTGAACAGAGAACAGCCAACTCTGGGAGAGCACCCTCTACAGAGACATCCTGCAGGAAGGTGTCTCCCCCTCTTCTGACCCTAGAGGGAGCTGAGTCTCCAGTGTTAACCTCTAAAAAAGGAAACAAAGCACTCAAGCTCCAAGTCTGACTCCCAGAAATCATCAGTCCCACTTCCCAGCACAGTAGCCAGACCTCACATGTAGAAGAAAAAGGCAATGCTGATTAAATAATTAATGCTCCTGGATACTGTTTTCCCCCTAAACTACAAATCATCATAGAGGAAAAAACCTCCTAAAGATGATTTATTGCTCTTGCTGACACAACAAGAGAAGGAGAAATCAGACAGGAGTATTCTCCGTCATTCTGCCTAGGCTTTGTCAAACACTCTACCTCCTGCATTTCAATGAATAATAAATTGCTTTTAAGAAGTGACTTTTATGTCAGTGAGCATGTTATTATTGATTAATCTGGCACTGGAAAACAACTCTTCACACCTTACTAACCTTTGCATCACCCAAAGAGGTGCTGTCTAACAAGCTCCTGAGTCGTATCTTCCTTGTCAATCTTATCAACCCCTTGTTTAATTGGAAAAATGTAAATAAAATGCAGCAGCCATTGGCCTAATGCCTCAAGACTCAGATATCTCCTCCAAAGAGAAACAAGAGATTCTTCATCTGCACTTGAGGCTTGTCAAATATTATTTTAATTCTAAGCAAGTCCTGACTCCCTCAGAGCCACAACCAGTGGTTTGATGGATAACAAGATACAACTGTCAGAGTCAGGAAAGCCTCCCTGATTCCCTTATGTCTGAGAAATACCAGTTTAAACAGCAGGTAAAGAGTGAGACCCCCTGGCACCACCCATGACTTTGTTCTCTATCCTCACTATGCAAGAGAGTGATGCTCCTGGTGTCAGCAGAGATCAGGAGCAACTGAAAGATGATCCCAGGACTGGCTTTTCTGGACATTTTGGTGTTTGTTAGTAGAGCCTGTTCCCATACCCAGCCAGTTTCCATCACCCTGTAAAACATAAGGTGCTTTCAACATCAGCAAAGTAACAGGATACCCAGCACAAAGGGGAGCCTGGTAGTTACATCCCAGCATGTAAACAAAGACATTGCTGATGGTATCATGTGTTTTGAAAAATTAATGGCCAAGCAGGACCTGAATGACTACTGACATGAAGCTTTTCACATCCTCTGGATACTTCTGCTTCTGCAAGCCCAGTCATGAGGTTTCAGGCACTACATCATAGAATGGTTTGGCGTGGAAGGGACCTTAAAGATCATCTCGTTCCAACCCCCTGCCATGGGCAGGGACACCTTCCACTATGACCAGGTTGCCCCAGGCTTCATCTAACCTGGCCTTGGGCACTTCCAGGGATGGGGAAACCTATGCCAGTGTCTCATCAACCTCAGAGTCAAGAATTTCTTCCTTGTATCTAATCTAAACCTACCCTCCGCCAGTTTAAAACCATTATTATAGATAAACATTATTATTATATATAAGATATATTTCATAGATACCCCATAACATGACTCCCAGCATCTGCAGAAAGGCACCCACAGAGCAGAGGAGCTCCCAGCAGATTTCACCTGGGCAATCTGCTCCCAGACATCAATCACCATCATCCCCTTCCAGAGCTGCCACATTCTAAAGATTTTCCAAAACATATCACTTTGCCACCAAAAATCCCCAGTTTTTCACAGACAGAACAAGACTCTTGAGTTTCTGAAAGCTCGATCACTTCAAGGGACCTCAGTTCAGGAAACCGTCTGATGACAAGCAAGTCTAAAGCACATTAATGAAGAAAAACAGTGGCAAAAATTGAATGCAGGAGATACATATAGATACACACACAAACACACACATATATATAATTCAAGTGCCCTTATTTCAATTTAAAACTCAAAGCTGCTTTTAAAAGAACCTAATTTAATACACTACATTTAAAAAACGACTACTGGGCAACACTCTTTCCCTCCCTGCAAATGTCATTCTTTGACCCGCAGAGAAGGGCTTTTAAAGCAGCAACTTAATCAAGAATTCAAATCAATAGCATAGGTTGAGCCTGACTTCAAAAACTATTTAAAAACTGAATTAAAAAGCAGTTGCATTGCCAATTGACAAGCTTAGAAAGGTTTCCTTAGCGATTATTAAGGTTACAAACTAATGAACTGTGGAGAGAGAGGAAAGAGCATGGAGAGGGGGTCAGAGGAGGAAACCTGTGTGCATTTGCACTGTTGGTTTTTAACAAATATGGTCACATCTCAAGGACTTGTAGAAACCATTTTAACCTTAAAAAAGGAAAAGCTTCCTGAATATTTTTCCTTATGGCAAATGCCTAAGGAAGCCCTCAGCAGTGCCAAAATCTGAAACAACAGCAGCAGAGGGAGATTAAAATAGCTGCAGGATGGTTTCTTGAGCACAGAGAGCAGGATGAGCTCCTTAAAAGCCAGACCTTCATCCACAGCATTCAGAAGGTAGAAAAACAAAGATGTGACAAAGCCTTAACTGGGGAACTGGTTGCCAAGGGTTTATTGAGAAAGAACAGGGTCTGGAAAATAGGACCTGGAAAGTGAGAGAAGAAGGAAATAGGGCAGCAGCTGAGGCATCTTCAAATTCCTCTCATGAAGAAACAGCTTTCCATGTCAGCTGGGCAGAGGTTTAGAAGTAATGGGGCAAAATTGCAGCAAGGTGAGACTGCTTTACAGCAGTAAAGTGCTGGGACAAATTCACTACAGAAATTGAGAAATCTCTATCAGCAGCTCTTTGCAAAGAGGTCAGACATCCACCCATAACAGCAAAGGCAGCCCCAGGGAACTGGGCCAGGCAACCTTTTCAAGTCAATCCCAACCTTATTTTCCAACAATTGCAGAAAATATCATTGTGCATTAGCGCAGCAAAGTCTTTTCTTGAGCTCACCAGGCCTTGAGATACCTCAGATTGAGATGTAAACCAGCTTGTACCATTTTGCTGTGCTCAGACTCTCCCCCAGCCCCACCTATTGAGCCCCCCCTTCCCAACACATAGTTATGGTGAGCAACCAGCAACTCATCAGGAGCCAGCCAAGCCACAGGGTTTTTTCACAGGCAGTGGGAAAGGGGAAAAACGGAAGACAAAAAGGAGGCTGGCTCTGCTGCTGTCCTGGAAAATGCAGCCTGGCAACCCCCACACAATAAAACACAAAGGGCACAGCCAGTGCCTTGCAAAGGGGGGGCTCATGAGCCTCTCCCAAGGGCTGGCGGGGAGTAGATCTTTTCATACCTCTTATCCCTGGTGGGCACTGTTTTCCCTCTACACAGGTAGCACAATCTTGGTGTTTTCACAGCAAATTCCTAAGCAACTGCCTAAAAAACAGGCTGGGAAGAGAGCATTTCTGGCTGTCAGACCCAAGATCTGCTCCAAGACCAGACCTGTATATAAAGAACAAAAATCAGACTCACAAATTAAACAGCTCCAAACCTTTCAACACCCAATATTCACTAAGCACATTCAACCTTTTCCTTGATATTATTTTTTAAACAGGTAAGACCAGCGCCAGTCATATACTTCCACACCCTTGCTCCCAGGGCAGGTGATAGGTTGCTTTGCAGGAATATTTATCCTCTCCTATTTATTTTGCAAGAAAAAAAGGATATTTACACAGTATTGCTCCTGTTATCTCCTGATATTTACATGATGAGCTCTAGAGACAGTCAGACCTCAGGTGCTCAGGATACCTCCCCAATAAAAATTATTGCACAGCAGAGTCACAGAATACAGTCCACCTACCTCAGAGACGTGCCACGAGGGAGCAGGAGAAAGAGACAGACGTTTTGAGAATGATAACAGCTCCTTGGATGACCCATAGTCCCACACAATGCAGGGAGATGAGTTAGGGTGACCCAGTACAGGCAGTGTCCTCACCAACAGGGTCTCTCCAGAAGCATTTGAGGCTGGGTCTTCAGAAAAGGCTCCATCAGCCCTCTCCAGCCCAGCAAAGGCAAAAAGGAGCTTTGGGTCCACCCAGGAACAGCAGGTATGGAGCAAACAGAAGAGGCACCAAGGCTACAGCACAGGCTGAAAAGCCCATCCAACCTGGAGGCTGAGCTTTACCATGTTCCTGAGCCCAGGGGGAGGCTCCTAAGGGCCATTAAAGCCCATTAGGGCCCTCAGGTCTACACTGGACACACCTGAGTCCTCTTGACCAGTATGTTCCATAGAACCCCGGGGCACCTGGACCCTACTATTCCTATCCATAGTGGAGAAAAGGCTCCCTCTGCACAAAAGCATGGATATTAGCAAAGAAGAGAGTCAGCACATGTTTTAAAGCACAAGAATTAGAACAGCACTGAGGAAGGACCCATCAGGCATACCTGAACAAGTGTTTAGAAACTGCTGCGTGGTTGTATTTACCTCTAATTGCTCTAATAAAGTTTGAAATAAAATTCGGAGGAGAGCAAAGGCAGAAGGGTGAAGAACAAGGGGGAATCTCTCCGCTCAGGGATTTTGGAGGCTTTTGAGTGCCACCAGTACAATTATGTGGGAACTGCTCACTCCCCTTTGGTTTTCCTCTTAGAGGGAAGGACTGATGCAGCTTGTTGGCAGTCAGAGCTTTCCCTACAATTGCAGTGGCAAAAAGGGATTTGGCAAGGCAGGAAAAGATGCTGGGGGGAGGGGGGGCCATGATGGGGAGATTTGTACCTGAAAGACATTTAGAAGGGAAGAAAGTAACAGAGCATGCAACAT
This sequence comes from Syndactyla subalaris, assembly GCA_035584875.1. Taxonomy (NCBI): domain Eukaryota; kingdom Metazoa; phylum Chordata; class Aves; order Passeriformes; family Furnariidae; genus Syndactyla; species Syndactyla subalaris. Next base: position 12,550 of record JAWMRD010000181.1, on the reverse strand, counting down.
AGAGGAAAAAAAATAGTTAAATTCGTTCATTGCTTTTATAAGTCCTGGTTTTGGGATGGCTTCAGGATTCCAAGGGTTGTTGGGAGTCTCCCTGGGACAAGGGAGGTTTAAAAGAGCACCTTGCTCTGGGTGAGAAGCACAGCCAGAGGAATCCAGCTCCCCCTATCCAAGCTTTGGCATTTCCCATCCAAATTATTGAGCTCATGCAATAAGCTTCCCTTCATCATGTACAACCTCATACTCTCTGGAGCTGACAAACTCCTTCCCTGCAGCACTGGAAACCTGCCTTCACCACTTAAAGCCAAGCCCTCCAGCAGCACAAACCAAGGGGCTTGAGCCAAACCACGAACTGGTTTGGCACAGCTGTTTTCCCCTTGGATCACAAGCCCAGTCCTGCCTCAGCACACAAGTGAGCTGACAGGGTCCTGACTCCAGCACTCCAGAGACTAAACCAGGATCTATCAGTGACTGCAGATAAAAGGCAAAGATGACCATGGGAGAAAACCACAGAGGACCACAGGACAGAGAAAAGCTGATGTGAGGCAGGAATTAAGAGACTTGAGCAGAAACTGGAATGGGAGACCTCCCCTTCCAGCAGCAAGAGCTCATCGTAAGGAAAAAAGATTGGAATGAGTGGGAAAAAGCTGGAGCTGAGGTGGCTGTGACAGACAGAGCTGCTTTCACGAGCTTCTGGTTCATGGTAGAAAAGGTGGATGGCACTGAATGGAATGTAAAGCCACTACAGGTTATTATAACACAAACTGCTGCATTTAGCAGAGCTGAAGAATTTCATTTGGTTGTTTTACGTCTTCCAGCAAAGCCATACTTCAGGCTTTGAGGTTAGTGAGGGATGGAGCATCCCAATTCCCTTGTCAGCCTGCTCTAGGGTGAATCATCCTCACTGCTAAGAGGACCTGCTGCCAGTTGTTCTGGTTAGCAATGACCTTTGGGTAAATGACTCTTTCCTTCCTTTTCCTTTGCTACATTGCCTTTGCTTGATTTTGCTGGGTCACCCTGTAAAGATTTACCCCCAGGGCCTGCTATGTACTCAGGTATCTCCTGCTTCCCCTCTGGCTGCATATTTAATCAGTGAGAGGTCTTTTTATACTTGCTCCCAGAGGTTTTTCCTAAAACCCCTGAATAATAAAAGGCTGGAGAGGGTGTTGAACTAAAGACTACTCACAAAAAAAAAAAAAAAAGAGAGAAAGCAACAGAACCCTTAGGAAACCTTTCCTTCTACCTCCCATCGGCGCAAGGGTGATCAGACACTGGAAACAGAGCAGGAAATTCCCCAGACAGACAAGAGCAGTGCTAGTTAGACCCTGAGATGGCACAGTAACCTCCAAGCATAGAGACTGGCCACTGGTACTAGTATTCCCCTGGTTAAGAAGTATTTGGGTCTCTTCCATTCAACCTTTTTTTAAGAGAACCTGGATGTGAAAAGGCTATGAAAACAGCCACAGTTTGAGGTTTGCAGGCTTTGATGCAACAGCCCCTGTTGCCTCCATCCTTGTATGATTGTGACTTTGCTATGGCACTTGTAGGATGGACTTTTAAAGTACCCTTAAGAATGTGCCAGCTCTCCTGTTGGAGCCTTTCTGGGCAGTCTTTTAAGATCAAGAGTAAAACTAAGGTATGCTCTAGTGCCTGTTACACCTCTGCAAAGCTTTTTCTCTCTGTTTCTTTTCTGTTCTTGAGGGCACAGTCTGGGGTTTCTGGGTGCTTCCTATTAAATGGTAGCGTGAAATTAAATTTGTACTGAAAGGGGAAAGGAGCTGTTTGTAGGAGTTCACGTGTCCATGATAAACGCTTCCTGTTAGTAATCTTCTAATATATCTTACAGTGCTGTTCCAAGACCTTACTGAAACAGCAGCACCTGTTCTAAAAGCACTTGAGATGCAGGAAGAGACTGGACCAAAAAAGGAGCTAGCCAGCATCACTTCTGAGGGTTTTGCAGGCTTTGTCGAGGAGTTCCAGCAGCCTTGGAAGTCGTGCCAGCAAGTCCTGATGCGTTTCTGGTGGGTCTTCACTTCTTTCTTATCTTTTTCCCCTGTACCTTTGTGTGTTGCTTGTGAGTGCAGCTGGAAAGGAAACAGAAATGTTTCTCGTTCTGAGAAGATGCATTTTCTGAGCTTGCCTTCAGATCTGATGCACTTGGCAGGAGATATCACCTGCAAGGAGGCTTTTTTGCTCTTAGGCAGGAAGAAATGGCAGTGCCTTTTCCCCAAGCCCCCAGCACAGCAGGTCTTCCAGGAGCCGATGGTGTCAGTGCTCTTTGGGTTCTCAGCTGTGCCCCTGAGAGTGGTGACATTCTTCCCTAAAAGTACAGCTAGAGGGGGGGACTCTCTTATCTCCTTGAGATTTGTGTCATAAGTGAAACTGGAGGAAAAAAGTTAAAGTGGTGTAATTGGGCAACTGACTTGCACTGGTTAAGCTGAAAGTGCCAGCTATTGTAGTGTGCAGTTTATTGGTTGGTTGTAAGCAATTTGGTGTTTGCTTACAAAGGGAGGCTATGGAGTGTTATCATTCCTCTGATACTTTGAGGTGCTGCCCTGAATTTGTGTATTTCTGCCTCGCTCCCTGATACCTGAGCTTTGAGATGTAACAAGAACACTTTTTGCAGTGGAATGTACCCTAGAAACTCCGTGGAGCTGAGCCAAGGGATTTAAAGGCACTAACCAGGCAAAGGAAAGAAACAATGAAGAAGGGAACTGAGGCAGCCAGCCAAGCAGCACCAGGTTACTCTGAAAGGTGAGTTGTCCTGAAGGTGGTCACTGAGAATTTGGGGGGCTCCAGACACTGATGACCACCAGAGAGCCCCAATGAAGCCCCTCAGAGACCTTATAAGGATTGGCATATATGGTAATAAGTGTTGGGAAACGTCCTGATTATGTAGGAGGAATGCAGGGAAGGAAAATGAACACTGCTGTGATGGTGCCATATCAGCTGCAGTGGAGATAGCTCTGTGTGCACTTTGGGAGCACCTGGTGGGCTGGAATGATTGCAGGGTGTTGTCATCAAGGAATGCCTTTTCAAAACTGAGCCTCAGAGGTTTCTGTTAAGTGCTGATTCCAGACAGCAGAATTGGCCCCCTGGAGGAACCCTCTGCCTGCTCTCCCGTGGATCCAAGGGATCTCTGGACCTTCATGCTGGCACTGAGATTTTCTTGGGCAGAGCCTCAGATCTCCAGACCAGTCTGGGACACAGGCAAGATCCCACTGCATTTTATAAACAAGCCTTCTTGTGGCTTCCTACCCATATGTGTTGGGTGGGGTATTTGGTATTTTGGATATTAATTTGGGAGTCTGGACTTAGAGGTTTATTTGTCCTGGGAAACTGGCATTTGGTTCAACTTGTTGTATGGGTACTTGAGGTTCCAAAGGAGGAGCCTTGAAGAAACTAGTTCTGGGTTGTTTGTTGAAACCTTGGGACCAAATTGGGGACCCCCTGGAGGGAAGACAGTGCTGGTGATGGGCCCTGAGGACTCCAGCAAGCACTGAAAGGGTTATTCAGGGAGATCCTTTGGGTCCCTGGATCTGGTGAGTTCAAAGCAAGATCCCTGGAGTTTTATTAAGGCATTCCTGGGAGTATAAAAGGTGTACCTACTCATTGTAGAAATGTAGCTCTATCACATAATAGAGGTGGATTATAGAAGCAGTGATATAACTGTAAAGGGAGTGTGATGTTGGGATTAGGAAATGATTAGTGGTGGTATAATTGGCTATTTTCTGTTAAATATGATTGTAAGAGCTACATGAGTGGAAGGTGTGGGTTCCAGTCCCCACTGTCTGCTTTGCCCATGTGTTAGTCAGACACAGGTGCAACTTCCTCAATAGAAGGAGAATTAAGGAATGACCCTGTAAAGGTTATAGGTGTGACAGAGAAAACAGGGGGTATTCCCTCAGTTTCTCTATTTGCCAAACTCCCCTAAACCTTTGCTAGAAAGAGATTGATTGGAAAATTTGTGGCAGAAATTAAGTTTTTTGTTTTCCTGAAAGGAAATATGTCAAAGCAGCAGTTCTTCTTGTGCAGGAAATAAGTCCTCTTAGCACCAACATGCCAACTGAGGTCGAAGATGCAGTTGTTCCTGTCGTGTGGACCACTGGAATTCCAGGAAAATGGACAAAGACAGAACCTGTATGAATTACCTCGAAGCTGGAATCTCTACTGGTAAGGCATAAAGAGTGTCCTTTAAAATTAGAAAGCCAGGTGGGTTGGCTCCAATAATACCTGAGTTTGCTAAGTAGGGTTTGCTGGTAGAATGTGGATGCCTGTAGCTGTAATGAAGGGAAAGGGGAGAGATGATTGATTAGTGCAGAACCTGAGAACACCATCTGAAATAAAAACCTTGAAGAGTTTACAGTATTAGATTTGAAAGATGCCTTTTTCTGCATCCCCTTGAGCAAGGAAAGCCAACACATCTTTGCTTTTGAATGAGAAAAATCTGGAAACAGAGTTAGGCACCACTTGTGCTCCCCGAGAGGAATGTGCAGGGAGGGGGAGGCACAGAGCTTTTCCTGCCTTAATTTCTCAGCCATTGATCTGTGTTTCTGCAGCAATAAATTAAATAGAGCTGCCTGAGTGGTGGTAGCAAAGCTGTTCTTTAGGGCTGGGAGAGCAGCAGGGAGCAGAACTTGTGCTTAAGTGTGTGAAAACACCGATGGTGGAGAAAATAACCAATAAAACTGTATTGTAAACCTGTTGATTTCAGTGCAGGGCCTGTTGCTGCAGAGGTGAAGATTCTGTGGAGCCTCTGGTGGCAGAGACCAGCCAAGGTCACTCCTGCAGGCTGAGAAAGAGAGAGATTTGCCCATGGTGGGTGGTCTGGGTGAGTACCAGTTTTGATCTGGGGATTGGTTGTGTGTCCTTTAATGTCATGGCTGTAGTAGCCCTTGGGAAGTGGTGCCCTGCACCAGCAGTTCTGTTTTCTGTGCTGGGTAATGAATGATTTAGGTCTTCCAGTCTTTTGGTTTTCCATTCAAATCAATAACTTCTGTTATTTATGTCAACATACCTGGTTTGCTGTCCTGAATCCTGTGGGATGGAGTTGTATAAAGGCTTAATTGCACCTTGCAAACAGTTTTTCCCCCCAAAAACCAGCTGAACTTCCTGAGAGAAGACCCAGGTGGTGCCCTGGAGCTTCTGGGTTAATATTAAGGCTTGGCAGAGGATGTTTGAGGTTAAATTGCAGTGAATGTGTACCAGGGCCAGGGCAGAGCTGCTGAGGGATGGCAGGTAAGAAGTGGAGCCCTGCCAGGTCAAGGTGCCTGATGATTACAGTCCTCTTTTTCTCCTCTGACAGCAGCTTTCCTTGGTCATTCTTGTATTAGCAGGTAGTAAAAGTGTCTTTGGGGATTTGCTTCTGGGAACAGGGATCTGTTTCCTGTTGGGAGTCCTGGAAATGGAACTGAGTCTCTGTGAGAAACGAGGATGCTACAGAAGGAGTGCTGGGGATGGAGAGTCCATAGTGGATCCCATGTGGTGAGTGTCCTGGTGTCCTTGATGTGATGCTGTGCCACCAGCAAGTCCTCTCATTCTGATGTAAACTCTCTTTGGCTGTGCTGGAAGTCCAACTCTAAGTACAAAATGCCTGTGGGAAGCTTGATGTTCCCAAGGGAATACTTTAGGGATGTGCAGCTTCTGAAATGCACAAATAGTTCAGGTTTCCCCAGAAACCCACTGGGTTTTGTGTCTGGGCAGGAGTGTCAGAAAAGTGGCTTCTTCAGGGCCACCTTAAGAGTTGTTTTCCTTGAAGCTCTTGGGATCAGAATGAAATGATGCTTTTATGCCCATGGAAACAGATTTCGGGATCTATCAGTGAATTGTCCCAGCCAGAGACATTTTGCTGACCTAAATGGAGCTTTTCAGCCCCAGACCGCCAGGGTGTGCAGTGTCTTCAAATGACAGAGTGACCCAGGATGGATTCTCCTGGTGAGTGATGCAGCTGCTCCTGAGGGTCGGGTCAGCTGGACCAGCACTTGCTGTGGTGTGTTTTCCTCTCTCAGAGGAGGAAAAACCATTGTGCTTTCCCTTGTAGGATGGACTGAGGCTGTAAAGTGCAATGCAGAGCATCTGCAGGCTCCTGGTGCTTGGGGCTGTGGTGTTTGGTGTGCAGGAAACATCCCAGTGTGTCTGACCTGGGGTTGGATGTGCATTTCCAGGAGTAACTGGGGCAGGGTATCCCACCCAGCCAACGCTTCTCCTGATGAAGCTGCAGGACCAGTAAGTCCCTGAAACTTGAGGAAGAGAAGAAATGAGTCCAAGTAGAAAGAACAGGTAATATGTGATGACTGAATGGATCTTTTTCTGCCCAGAGTTGTTACTGTGAGGGGGAAAAGCCTTTGCATCCATGTGGAGCTGAGCTGTCAAACAGCCCAGGGGGTTTGGCTCTCATTTCTCAGCCCAGAACTAAGTTGGTGTTGCCTGAATTGGGTGTGGAGTATGGAGGGTGGGAGAAATGTCCCTCCTGGTATGTCCTTGGTGATCAGAGAAATCTGGGTTTGTGGATATTGAATCAATGCAGGGGTGCCAGGGGTTCAGGTCAGAGGGAACAGGGGCTGACAGACACTGGCACTGGACATTTGGCCATGGCTGGAAATGAGCAGCTGGACCCTCCCCAAGGTGTGGTCTGTGCTGGGTGTGGATTTGGGTCCTGTCTGGGCACAGGTGTAATGGATGAGAACTGAACCAAAAACTAAAAGGGTTCTCTGCTCAAGGGTGTTGGATAAAGTCTGCAGTTATGACTGTGTGTGGCAGGATGGCCTACCCAAGAGGGGCTAGAATTCTATCAGAGGATGCCTGCAGTGCAAGCTGTCGTGTAGGTGTGGAATTCTGCCAACACCAGCCTGGTTCACTGAAGTTCAAGTGCCCATTGTGCTTTGGGAAGCAGGATTTGACAGATCCTGGCCTTCAAATCTATGAGTGGAAGTCCATCACAGAATAAGCCCAGTCCAATTGGCGCATGGCAGATTCTTCCACATAATTCCTTGAAGCGTGGAGCTTCTCCTGTGAAGCAGGGACGCCTCTTCCTGGTTACTTCATGGTGCAGAGATGCAGATCTGTATCTCATATGGTGAGCTGTAGCCATCTCTACTTAATAATTGTTTCTCTTGCTAGCTTTGATACAGTCTACTATACTCCAGCATAGAGGAAGGGGAGCTGGTATTGGATTGGTAAATAGCAGAGCTATAGAATTGCTTGGGAACAAATGGAAAAGAGCTGAACAAGATGTATCACAAGTGCTTAATTTGCAAGCACAAGGGATGCCCTCTGTATTTACCCCCCAGAGCTTCACTTCAGACTAGGACAGTGAGTTTGTGCAGCTTCTTACTAGTTCCCAAAGACATAATTGTTATGCACAAGGGAACACCAGTTTATTTATGAGTGGAACTGAGTGAACATTATGTACTCATTGTGTATATTCTAATGCCAAAAAACAAGGCACAGAATGACTTATTGAGTAACAATGGATTAACATGGAGGACTGTATTCCCATCCTGGATTCCAAAACCTAATTGGATTTTATTATCTCCTGAATCAGTGCAACGCAGGACCAATATTGTGATGGAAAAAGAACACACTTCAATGTAAGTCAACCAATTGTAATGTATAAATAGGTATTATTGCCATGCAGATTCAAAAGAAGACTTTTTACTTGATCACCAAATGCAAAGAGTAATTGTAGAGGGTCAATTAGTGACCTTTGGGCATCAGATTGAACAACTTGCTGCTTACCACCAGTGGGACATATTTACAGGATTCTCACCATCTGCTACAAAGTGTTTGAATATTTTAATATATCCATTAATCATAGAAATTATTATGCTTATTTTGCTGATGATATGGAATTGTTGTCTATGGGATTAATCACAAGAAATTGTTTCTCCTGTGTCTCTGTTATGACCAGGTATTAAAGGACCAAATGTAATGGATGGGAACTTAATCGAAAATTGATACCCCAGGGGCTCCAAACTATGAGAAACATGATCCAGGATGTCTCTGCTCAAGTGTATTGGACAGTCCCAGGCCTGGCCTAAAGCCAGCTCTGTTTGCCAGAGTCTAAAGAGCAGGATCCTCTTGTAGCTGCCCCAAAGCCTCCCCTGTGGGTGGACACACCATGCAGGAGCTGTCCCAGTTACCCGAGACTCCAGGCATTGGCTGAACTGGGGCTTCCCAGCTGCCCTGTGGCCTGGGTGTTGGGCACTAGGTGGTGATTGGGCACGTATTTCTTCTTAATCACAGTTGTCTCCCTGTGTGTTTGAGCAGCATTCCTGGGCAGCTGCTGCTGCCTGCCCACCCCAATTTTTATAAATAAAGTGCAGAGAGGCCTTTAGGAAACGGGTGCCAGTACCTGACTGTGCCTCCCTGTGTTCCCTGAGGTTCTCTTTCCTGGGCTGGAGGGACCTGCCCTGACTCCAGGAAAGTGCTGTTATTAAATTTGTCCAGGATGTGTGTTTAAAGACACTCCTTTTCTGACAGGAGGCACCATTTTCCTTTTGCCCTTCCCAAGCTGTCTCTAAGTGCTGCCCAGGATGGGCATCCTTGTGCTCAGACAGTGATTGCCCAGGAGGAAGGGGAGCCTTGGCCTCACCTGCACAGCTCAGGGGGATGGGACAGGATTGGGGTGGCAAGGCATGAACATATTTCTGGCTTCTGGAGTGCATTAAAACCTTTCTCTGTCAGGTTTCTGAGGTGTTTCCCTTCATGATTTCCTATGGTTCAGTGTCCCAGGTGTCTCTTACTTTGTCCAAAGTGCAATGGCAAAGGATTGAATAACTCACAAGGCGGGGTCTGGAATGAAAATGGTTCTATTAAAATCAAAGAATGCAGTATGAAAAATGAGCATCCCTTTAATACCTGAAATAGATGGGAATAAAAATCCTGGAAAAGGACACTTTCACAGTTTACCTGGTATCACCTCTCATTTTTTATGCATAAAACCCTCTAGGGAGCAATCAGACCAGTAGTGAGAAAGCCAGCAGCCATTGACTTCCACAGTAGACTGAACTTTCTTCTCCTCCTCTTTTTCAGGACAGGAAAACCTTTTAATTCAGAGCAGCTCTGCCAAATGCTTTGGTGTTTGAGCAACCAATGCAAACAGCCCAGTCTTGCCCGAGGTGTGGGGTAAGTCAGAGTGATACATTTCTTTTTTCCTGACTTTTGTGATAAACTCCCTGGGAAAAGGCTTTTTTTTCCCCTCCAATTTGGTCCTACACGTGTCTGCTGGGAAATAGTAGAGAGGAAGGGGTGAATGGCTGAGTGAATTTGGGATGTCAGAGCTGTGGGGTTGGGCTGTGCTGAGAGGGACAGGTGAGTCACTGTTTGTGAGTCTGAGGGTTGGTTTGGGGTTCAGGGGCCCGGGGAGCCGAGCTCTGGGTGTGTTTGCAGCTCTGCCAGGGATGGAGGAGCTGACGCAGGGCTGGGTGGCGAGGAGAGCCTCGAGCTGGCCTTGCTGCAGGCACTGGCCATGGGACAGAGCCAGGGGAGGTGTGGGAGCATTTGGGACTTCTTGGAGGGCAATGAGGGGTGCTTGGGCTGGAGGGACTTGTGCTCGTGTGAACACACTTGAGCAGGTCACTGGGATGTGGTGCAAACTCCAGTACTCCTGGTGTTCAGGGATGCAGGTCTGAGGGATTGTATTTCCCTGGGGGTTTGCAGGACAGCAGGAAGGAGAGGGAATGTGGTGCCAGAACTATGTCCCATCAGGTTGTGTTTCCCTCTAAGGACAGAGAGTCTCTGAGCTGAGTTGAGATTGCTGTAAGTGTTTGGATGAGCAATTCAGGGAACAGGGAGCTCAGAATTCCAGGTGCTGATGGAACAAGTGCCTTTGGTGTGCTTAGTTTGTGCCTGTGAGAATGGGGATTTGGGCTGGAGAGCTGTTGTTGGAACAAAGGGTGGAGTAAACCTGCTCCGTGGATGTGTAAGGAAGGACTGAGTTGCAGGGAAGTGGAGTATTTATAAACTATATCAATATTTCCCCCAAACTTGGAGTGGAGCAGTGATGGGGGTGGTTGGGTTTGGTCTGGGCCTGTCAGGATTAGCCTTAAACCACTCCACCAAACCCCCTGAGCCCTCAATGGACACATCCAGTACTTGAACAGAAACCCAAGTCAGTAATTATTACAGAGGAAAAACTACTGGGAATTGTTTATGATCCGTGGGGATTTTTCTTTTGAATGATCAATCAGAGAGTGTATCCAGGCAGAGCATTTCTTTTGGCTGTTTTTTCTGGTTTGTAATTCCTTCTCTGGCTTAAATGGATTTGTGTGCTCCTGTTAAGGAAGCAGCATGTTTTAACCTTGAAATTTGGAGTGGGTTGGGTTTTTTTTGGGTTTGGTTTTTTTTTTTTCCAAACTGAATCAGGTCTTTGAGGAATGGACTATGTTGTCCTACACGACTGCTTTGGTTATGGGTCAGAGAGAGAAGGGAAATGGCTTTTCATTCTCTGGAATTTTTCCAGTCAGAAGTGGGATGTTGTCTTGCCCCTTGCCAAAGCACTGCAGGCACGTGGGAGGAGCTCAGGGCTGGCCCAGTTCTCAGGAAATAATCATGTTGGAGAGGTTTAAGTCTTAATAACAACTCTATTGTCTCTTGATTGCAAAGATTGGGTCCTATAGTCCCCCACCTGATAAGGGAAAACCAGAACTTGTGTTCTTCATGGCAAACCTTCTGTTCTTCTTTGTGCAGTCTTGGAATTCTGTTGTCAGTCCAGTATTTTTCTAACAAAATCTGTTAGAAATTCAGAGGTAGGATTGGAATTTGGGTCTGTTCCCTACAAACTCTTGTACAGCCTGAAGGACTGGGGCAATGACTGCTCTCAGCACATGTTATTTATGAATGCTCTGTCAGATTTCCCTCAGCTCTGGGCAGGAAAGGCAAGGGTTTGGGTCAGGAATTGTGCTGGCAAGGCCTGTGTGCCCGTGGATTTCTCAGGGGTCTGTCAGTGTGGCAGGGCTGGGACAGGGACTCGTGCAGTGACTGAGCTGGGACTGGAGGTGTTGCCATTTTAGCCATTTCAAAAGTGTGATTAGAGAGTATTTTGGAGGTCTTTTCCAGCGTTCTCTTTGTAACTGGATCTCCCTCAACTGCAGCAGTGAGGTGAGGGTTCTGCCATGTTCATCTCCATGCCTTCTGCTTGGGATGGGGCAGGTTCTCCAGGGAACTGGAGATCACTGGGGCTCTGGAAAGCAGGGAGCTGCAGGGATTGCTTTTTCCCAACCTGGGATGAAGTTTGTCAAAGCAGCACAAAATTGTAATTCCTGTGGGTTTTGTTGAGTCCGCGTTGGTCCCCGTGAGAACCAGGTCAGAACTGGGAGTTGTGGTCAGAGGGCCTGAGGAGCTGCATCCCTAAATTTGGGATGATCTGTGTGAGGGCAATGAGGTGGTAGCCCCAGAGACTGATGGTTTCTGTCCCCTGGTATCCCCAGCATGTTGCTAATCCAGAGGGATCTGCTCTGGTTCCAGGCTGTCCATGCTGGAGCACCCTGGTTGCTGCAGTCCCTGAGGCTGCAGAGGCAGAGCCAGAGTGGCCTTTGGCATCTTTGGGGCAACTCTGGGACCATGTTGAAGGTGAGAATGAGGAATCTGTCTCAGACCCGTGCAGGGAAGGGCAGTGTTTCCCAGGAGGTGTGAGGTTTGTGCCCACAGGCTGAGTTTAAGCAGGGTCAGGGGGACAGACACCTCCTGAGATTGTATGTCCAGCATTGAGATTTCCTCCCGGGATGTGGCATCACAGGGAGCAGAAGGGAAAGCTGCACATCCCCAGGGCATTGCTGGCCTTTGTCTCTCTTTTTTGCCATCCACCTGTGGGAATTTGCTGCTGTCACTGCCAAGGCCAGTGGAAATGGGGGTTGTGTCCCCTTGCAGCCCTTCCCAGCCCCAGACAGGAGCTGCAGCTGTGCCTCTGTGTGTCTGGGAGTGTTTGCTGGCAATGTGCTTGAAATGCATTGTCCCTGAGAGTATTCCTTAGTTCCAGAGTGGCAGGAGGGGGCACTGGGGACAGTTTGGGCTTGTCAGCTTCAGGGATGGATTGGAGTAGACACTCAAAAGAATAAGGAGAGTGGAGTTTTCTAAAACTGGTGCTTTCATATCCCACCTGACAGTCTTTGCTTTCAGTTTGAGGTTCTTGTGTATTTGCACTGCAGATAATGTGCCCTGCCCAGTTCAGCCCAGCAGATCCCAAGGGCTCTCACAGGAATATTTATTCTTTACTTCTCTCTGTGGTAACTTCATCTCCAACCTGCCCTGAGCAAGTCCTCAATTTCTCCTGGAGAAAACCAACTGGTAGAGCCAGATTGCCAAGGAGCCCATCCTTGTGTTTGGAGAAGAGAGTGCTGCCAGCTCTGTGTGCCTGTGCCCAGCCTGGCAATATCCACAGGGAACAGACTGGGTAAATATTGTTAGATGGAACAAAATGGGTCCACAGAAGGGGTTTTCTACTGCTCACAGCAGTCCTTGGGCAGGAACTGAACTGGGGATATCACTTGGTCCTCCCCCAGAAAGCATCATTGCTATCAGCATTGATGACATGCCCTGGGCCCATTGTTCATTA
>JAWMRD010000180.1:0-24911 GCA_035584875.1 Syndactyla subalaris | reverse complement strand
CTGACCCCAAAGGTGCTCCCAAAGCCCTCCTGACCCCCAAGCTGTGCCCAAAGCTCTCCTGACCCCAAAGGTGCTCCCAAAGCCCTCCTGACCCCAAAGCTGCGCCCAAAGCCCTCCTGACCCCAAAGCTGCGCCCAAAGCCCTCCTGACCCCCCAAAGCCCCGGCCCGAAGCCCTCCTGACCCCCCAAAGGTGCTCCCAAAGTCCTCCAGACCCCTCAAAGCTGCGCCCCAAGCCCGGCCCCACCTGGGGGTTTCCTCTTCTTGCGCAGGCAGGAGGTGACGTAGCGCTCGAGCTCCCGCAGCGTCGACGGCTTCAACGTCTCGAAGTCGATCTCGATCTCGTCGGGGTTGGAGTTCTTGAGCGACGGCTCCCGGGACTGGATGATGTGCACGACCCTGCCCAGCTTCTCCCCAGGCAGTTTGTTGATGTCCAGGCTCAGCTGCCTCTTCTCCTCGTAGGACATGGGTTTGCATTTGTCCTCCTCCTCCGACTCGTAGGCGGGCGCCGCCTTGTTGGGTTTGGCCGCCACCGGCTCCTTCTTGCTGCTCAGGGTGGGAAAAGGGGATTAGAGCCCGGCCTGGATCATCAGGTTTGAGGGGGTTTGGTTTCCATCCTGAGAATGAGCCACTTGGATGGTTGGAGGGTTGGTCTGAACCTCAGCCATGAGGTTGGGAGGGGAAGCTGAGCTTAAATGGGTCAGACACCAACACCGAGCTCCACCTGCTCCTGGGCACCCAACACTGAGCTCAAACTCCTCCTGGGCACCCAACACTGAGCTCAAACTCCTCCTGGGCACCCAACACTGAGCTCCACCTGCTCATCCAGGTGTTTCCAGCAGCCATGAAAAAGGAGCATCCCCAGAATCTGATCTGAAGTCACAGCCAGGACTCGACCCCTGTGCGTCACCTCCAGAGCGAGGGGGGGTTACTCGTTAAGGATCCCACGACAATGAAGTTAACGAGGGAAGGGGAAGTGCCAGGCCCTGGAGGGGCCTGGGATGGAGGGGCGGGGCTCACCTGGAGGCACTGCTGTTGCTGTTGCTCTTCTTGGCCTTCTTGGGCGGCGGCTCCTTGGCTTTGCTTTTCTTGGCATCTTCCAGCTCCTCCTTCTTTTTGTGCTTCTCCTTCTTCTTCTCCTTCTTGTCCTTCTCCTTTTTCTTTGGTTTGTTCTGCTGGGGCTGGGACAGGGCTGCGAGCTGCTCGTGCACGGCTTTGAGCTGCCAGGGACCAAGCATGGAATGCTGAGGTTGGAAAAGCCCTCCCAGCCCACGGAGCCCCTCCTGTGTCCTGTCCCCACCTTGTTCCCCAGCCCAGAGCTCTGAGTGCCACGGTCAGTCCTGCCTTGGGCACCTCCAGGGCTGGGCACTCCAAACCTCCCTGGGCAGCCCCTTCCAAGGCCTGACCACCCTTTCCAGGAGGAAATTCCTGCCCTGTCCCACCTGCCCCTGCCCTGACCCAGCCTGAGGCCGTTCCCTCATGAGTGGGGAGCACCTGGAACCAAGGCCATGGGTAAATCCTCACTGCAGCCCTGGGGTGTCCTGCCCACCCAGGGATCACGGAATCACCCAGCTCAGAACAGACCTCCAAGACCATCAAGGCCACGAGCACCATCATCACCTGAAGTCCAACTTTAAGACACCACCCAAGAGCAGCAGCAAATTCCTGCCCCTGGTGACCCCCTCCTGTGTCCTCACAGAAAGGACCACCCTGAAAAGCACCAATTCCTTCGTGCTTTTGCCTGAAACCCAACGATTTTGGGCCCCTCAGCAGTACTTGGTCACCATTACACAACTGCCAAGTCTGTGGCTTTGGGCCAAGACCCCCTGGATGCCCCATCCCACCAAGACCCCGAGGCCATGGAATTCCAGAAGATCCCCCTGGATGCCCCATCCCACCAAGACCCCGAGGCCATGGAATTCCAGAAGAAGATCCCCCTGGATGCCCCCTCCCACCAGCCGTGGTACCTGCTCCTGGAGCTCGGCCAACCGCTGCGCCCGCTCCTCCTCGGAGTCGTCGGAGGAGCTGTCGCTGTCGGAGGAGCTGTCGCTGCTGCTGTCGCTGGACGAGGGCGGGGCCACCTTGGTGGGAGGTGGGACCACCACGGGAGAAGAGGCTGGAATGACGGGCTCCTCCGGCTCGTCCGGCATCTTGGCAAAGCGCATCTCGAACACGTCCTGGAAACACAGCGGGAAGTAACGCCCGGTTTGGGAGGGATGGAGGGACACGATGGGCCAGGGTGGGATGGTGGGATCTCCGGGGCTTCCCTACACACCTGAGGGCTTTACACAAGGAATCAACGATATCCTGAAAAGCTCCCAGTCCACCTGGAATCCTAAGATGGCTTAGGGGGGAAATTTACAGGCAAGAAGGACAAGACTCATTTAAAAGCTGCGCTGTTCAGGTTCTCGAGATCTTCTACATCTCCCTGGGTCACTTTCATTTGGATCGATGATCTCAGAGGTCTTTTCCAACCTTAACAGTTCCGAGACAATTCCACCAGGGGTTCATAGTGCAGAGCTCACAGTGGGAAGTGCAGCCCCAGCCCTGTTTCCTCCTCACCTCTCTGCAATTTCCCCAACCCACATCCCGGAAACACCAACTTGATCCACTCCAGGCCTTGTGCCCGGCCTCTTCCCACCATCCTCTGGTGCAAGGGATGCGATGCCGGTTTGATTCCACTCATCCCACTCATGGCAAAGTCCCTTTTTCTCCTAAAGCCCGATAGGAAAATCCATTTTCCTTTCAATCCCTGGTGGTGCCTCCAGCCTGGTTGTGTCTCTGGCCTGGCTGTCTCTTGGTGCCTGTTGACTCCATTTGGCTCTGCTGGAAGGGTTTTGACTCCACCTGAAGGGTTTTGGCTCCATTTGAAGCATCCACCTCTCCACGGCTGAGTCTCAGCAGAATGCAGAGAATTCCTCCTCCTTCTTTCCCAAAGGTTTGACTTTGAGCCTTCCATTCCCATGGATTTCCTGCTATTTCCCAAGCCCTTGGCACGTGGCCTGAGCAGAACCAACTGACATGAGCTGGGGGTTATTCCCAAACCCCAAAGGACCGTAGACATTAATGACATTGATTCATCCAACTGATCCAAATCCTTTGGCAAATCCAACACTCCTGGGTATCAAACCATGTTGAATGAACCCAGCACTCAAGGTTTTCCTTCCTGAAGGCTTCCAGGTCTTCCAGTCCAGGCTCATCCATGTGATTTAAGGACCCACTGGGCTCTCCCCAACCCTGACCTGGATTATTTTCCCACCTTCTTTCTGAACTGAGAGCTCCTCACTCTCCTCCCGCCTTCATTTCGGGCTTTCTTCCATCAGACAGCTTTTCTGGGCTCTTTGGATGTTGTTTTGCTGCTTCCATCTGCTGGCAGGAATGTCCTTGGCTTCACCCGGGGGCTCAAATTTCAGGGAAAAAAGGAGAAAATACACAAGGAAAAGGAGAGATTTCCCAGCTCCTCCAGGAGTGGCGTCGTCTGCAGGACAATGGAGGTTCCTATGGATTTACCCTGGAATTGCTGCATTTGATGAGTGTCTATGACCTAATTATTGCTTTCCATGACCCAGGAAATCTGGTCCCCGATTGTCACCAGTCAGCAAAGCTCCTCCAGCATAGAAACTCAACTTTTGGACTCTTCAGGGTCAGAAATTAGAACTTTCCATGTTGTTTTTCCATCAATTCAGTCTCCACCAATTTGGAAGCACCAGAAACAGCCTCGGTGTCTGAAGGATCCCGGGCAGAAATGGTTGGAAGAGAACAAGGCACTGAGTAATTAACGAGCTTATTAATTTTTCATTAAGGATTCATATTGCTCCTGCCTTGGATGTCACCGGTACCACGGCCCTGCCCTTGTCCAGACAAGTATCAACCATAAACCTCTTCCATGAGCTGGAATTAACCCTAAAAAGCCAAAAAAATCATCTTCTGGTGGTGCCAAAAGCAGGAAAACAAGTTTTTCCAGAGCTTTCCCAACAGAGGGATGACTCAGCAGCAGCAACTGGGGCTGGACACGTCGGTTTTGGGACTCAAGTCCAAACTTGAACCCTCTGGTTTCCAAACCTCTGCAGAACTCCTCCAAACCTCTTCTACTCCTGAAATCGGTTTCCAGGTACAAAAAAGCCAAGGGGGGTCCAGCCCTGGTGTCCTGGCTGGGAATGGGATTCAGCCATGGGGCTGCTCTGACAACAAACACCCCTTTTCTGGGGCTCTGACACTCAGAACCCACTTTTTCACCTTGATGTCAGAAATAAACCTCCCTGAGTGGCTGAGCCTTCCAAGAACACGACGCCAAGCCTGAAATCCCAATCCCACACAGCCCCTGGCCCCGATGGCATCACCTGGAGGTGCCACTTGTTGAGGATTTTCCTCCATAAAACAAGGTGAAAGGAACAAAAATGTCAAGTTTCCATGAAAATACTCAGCCTGTGCCAGGAGTGACCAGGATTTCAGCTCTGAAATCACCTTTACCTTCTGCTGGGGGTTAGAAAATGTTCTTGATGTCCCTTGAAGAGGCTGCAACTCCTCTGTTGGACCCAAAAATGCTGGGAAGAGCCCGAGGGCGAGAATCACGTTTTCCATGCATCTACTTATGATAAAATCAGAAAAACCCACTAATAAGGTGCTGCATTCTCCAAAGCTCACCCCCAAAACACGTTTGCTCAGCATCTCTTTGGGTCAAAAATGAAACCAGCCCCAGCCTGGGCTGGGTTTCACAGAAACACCAGGATTTCCTGAACCATGGGGAAGCGTCTCGGGGGTGACCATGATGGGTTTGCTGCTGCTGCTCCCTCAGCCCTCTGTCCCAGCTCCACAGCTGGATGGACCAGCACAGCTGGAGCCACTTCCCAAGCCAACACTGTCCTGGATTCAAAGGAGAAGTCGGATCATGATGAGGTTTTTATGTTTCCAGTTGGCAAAACACAACCCAGGGGTTCATATCCCATTCCTGCTTTTTTTCTGGAGTTTCTTGAGTCAAATTTCCATCCGCCTTGGAGTTCTTCTCTTCATTTCATGTTTTCTCCCCAGTAGTTTTCCTCCTAATTTAACAGCTTTTTCCCCAATTTACAGGAACTGTCTTCTTCTTTCATGATTTTCCCCTCCTTTCACACTGCTGGAATTGGGCTTTTCCTACATCAATGAAGCCCCTTCCCACGTGGATCTGGTTCCCGTGTCCTCTCATATCCCACCAAGCCCATCCTGTCCCCCGTCCTCTCCATGGCTGCTGCATCTTTCCAGCCTCTGGCAGGTGACTCCGTGTGGATTTGGGGGACTTGGGAACAGCTCCAGCTGCTCGCTTGGGATCCAGTGCCATGTGATGAAATTATTAAAACCCACCTCATTAATTTCTTTAGCAAACGACCACTGTGCCCACAATCCTCCCAAGGCAAAACATCCAGAAGAAATTGGGGTTTAAGGGAGTGAACTGCTGGAATCTCAGCTATGGCAGGGGAGTGTTTGGGCTGGAAGTCAAACACTGAAGCATTTCGAGCCCTTGCAGTGGTTCTGTGTGGTGGGAGCTCCCTGGGGTTCGGCCTCTCCCAAATCCACACCTGGAGTGACGTGTTTTTCCTGCTCCAACCAGGGAACCCGGTGTGGAAGCTGTGAATTCCTGAGAAATCAAGGAATCAGGGCGGTTTTCTGGAGTGTTGGAGCCCACGTGTGAAGCCAAACCTTCCACTTGACACGTGGGGATCCATCAGGAGCTGATTAATTAACTACAAACCCTTCAGGAACGAGCAGAGGGTGGAAAACTTCCCTGGGAGAGCAACAGCAGAGGGACCTAAAGCTGCAGGAACTGTCACTTGTTTCCTCTCTATGCTTTTTGGGGAGAAAAGGGACATTTTGGAGCCACGTTTCGCCTTCCTACTCCTTGCCCAATAACTAAGGGACAGGAAAAGGACAACATTAAACCAAACCGAGCTCAGAGGAGGGAACGGGGCAGAGCCAGTTCATCTCCTGCATCCCTTCTGTGGCAAAAAGGGGGATTTTTAGTCATTATTTACCACATGGGTTGTTTTCTGTGTCATTTCAAGACCAATGGGGCGAAAGCGAGCGGAGAGACATCGACCACGCGCGTCCTCACCTGCAACTTCCTGGCCATGGCCACGACCTCGTGGTCGGCGGGGTTGTACTTGTAGCAGTTGGAGAACATCAACCGCACGTCGGCCGCGAATTCCTGAGCATCCCGGTACTCCCGGTTCTCCAGTTTGGACTAGGAAGGAAGGAGATAAAAAGCAACACAACTCTCTGGAAACACACCCCGTCGGGCGATGGGATCATCACAGAGCCCACGGATTTCATGGGCCTGTTTTCTCCCTGTGTTGGAATGACTCATTTGGGTCAGAAAAACAACTGATTTTGGACAAAAGAATTACACATTTTGGTTAAAAGAACACCATGTTTGGGTGAAAAGGAACAACTTGTTCTCGTTGAGTGACTTTAGTCAGCAAGAAGTAATTCTAGTCAAGCAAAACTGCTAATTTTGGTCAAGAGCATGACTAACTTTGGTCAAAACAATACCATGGATGGGCAAAAGAGTGACTTGTTTTGGTCAGAAAAACAGACTTGTTTTGGTCAAACAGAACTGCTGATTTTGGTCAAAAGAATGACTAGTTTTGGTCAAAAAAACGATCAGTTTTGGTTTGGATCAAAAGAACAACAAATTCTGGTAAAAGGAACAACTGGCTTTGGTCAAAAGAGCGACCGATTTGGTCAGACAGAGGATGCTGGCAGAAGAATGGGATGAGCCTGGTTTGGATCATCCCTGGAATGACAATCCCAAAAGCTGCCTGGCTGGAAGGACCCAGGACACTGGGATGGGCCTGCACCCAACAACAGAAGAAGATGATGGGCCTTGTTGACAAGATTCAAGCATCTCACCAACCCTCCACCACCCACCCTGCTCTGGAAACCAAGCTGGGGTCTCTGGACGTGGCACCTCCAGCCCAGGGGCCACCTCCTTGTCCCAAACCCACGTGGAGCTGAGAGGACTCATCGAAGTGGACACAGCCCTGAGATGACCCCTTGACCCTTCAGCTGTGGCAACGCCAGCAGAGCCAAGAGAAGCTTAAACCCAGGAATTACACTGGCAACCAAATTGCTGAAGAAGGAATTAAGGTTTCCCAGCTGAAAAATCAGAGTTCTAAAGCATGAACTGCCATCTCAGGGGGAACTGGGATGACTCTGCAGTCGTGAAACAGCTCCAAGAAGGAAGGAATTTTCCTGGGGAAACAGGGATGAATTTGGGTTGGTTAGTTTAGAACTCCTTCATTTTAAACTGAGGGAGCTCTCTGTGCTTAGAACAAGATCCACTCTGAGGGAGATGAGCCTTTACTCAAAGGATTGGGAATGGGGTTGGTTGCAATCCAATCACAATTCCTGGGATTTCTGCTCGCTGGGGGTCTCTCCTGAGCTAAAAAATTAGTAGATTTATAGAAAAATGAGAATATTCTATAAACACCCCTGTGAGTGTTCCTAAGAGCAAACACTAGAGTGTTTTACCTTCCCAAATGTCAGGGAAACAGCAAGAGGAGAAGAAAAGACTGAATATGCCCCAAATCCACGCCCAGGGCTGGCCCCCCTGAGGCTGCCAGGTAGAAACCAGGATTCTCCTGCTCCAACCCCCCCGTCCCCCAAAGCTGAGCTTACTTTGATTGTGCTCAGATCCATGGGATGTTTAATGATATCGCAATAGTCGTGCAGTCCCAGAGCTTCCACATCCACAGGTTTGTAGAAGGGCCAAGCGTAGGCCGCGTGTTTCTTGGCGAACATCTCCTTGATGATCCCGCTGCAGTATTTGAGCTGCTCCGAGATTTTACTGCTCTTCTCCACCGAGTGTTGCTGGGAGTCTGGGACGTCCTTCTTTGGAGGCTTCACGGGGCGGCTGCTCTCCCGGCGCGGGCCCAGCTTGGTGGACTTGGGCTCTGTGGGCAGCGATGACGAGTCATGGATCGGGTCGATGGTGGTCGGGGTCGTGGTGTCTGCTTTCCTCTTCACCCCTTTTTTTGTCTGCAACCAAGCACACACACCGATGTTACCCCTGGAATGGCCACCTTTGGTTCCACCCAGTTGTATTTCCCGTGGTCTTGACTCAGATTTGCTGCCACTAGCAACCCCAAGTCTCGCAGAAACACTACAAGAAAGACACTGGAAGCCCTTCCAAAATACTGACACATTGTTAGGCTGGACTGAGCTCTAGAGGACAACAGGGGTTACCCCAGCAAAGGTCAAGCAAGTCGAGTTTTTTCCTGAGTCCTAAAAAGCTCAAGGGAAGTTTGAAAAGGATGAACATGGAACCACCTGGCGTATGGAAGGTGTCCCTGCCCATGCCAGGGGCCAGGGGGTGGGACTGCACGAGCTTTAAGGTCCCTCCCAACCCAAACCACTCTGTGACTCCATGAACTCCTCACATCCAGCTTTCACCCGTGTCCAAGAGGTCAGCTTTTGCTCCTCCTGTTCCTCAAAACATGAGGGTTTTGACCAAAATGTGGCCTTCTGCCTTCAAACCCCCATGACGAAGCAAAGGGCGACCACTTGACTGCCACCCACAGAAGTTCAGCCACGACACATTAATCAGAGCCAATTAGCCAAGCACTCACCTTCACGGGCTGGGCGGGTGTGGGGATGACGGGCGGGTGAGGCTGGATGGGCTGGGGGGCCGGGGCCGGCGGCGCGGGGGCCTGGGGGGCCGGCGGAGGCGGCGCGGGGGGCTGCGGAGGCACCATCGTCATCACCGGGGTCTGGACGATGAGGTCGGGCGTGACGGAGGGGAAGGAATGAGTCGTCTGTGCCGACGGGAGGTTCGGCGGCGGCACCGGCGGCGGCGCCGGCGACGAGGCTTGGGTGACGTTCGGTACCGTGGACGAGCCGGGTTTGGATGTCACTGCCAAGAGAACAGGGAGAGGACGGCTGTTTCCCTCTTCCAACCCAGTGGTTTTGGCGGGGATTCCCGTCTCACTGGGAGGAAGAAGCTCCCGGGGGAATTCCGGCTGCGCCACTCCTGTTCCGGAGCAACCCGTGGGGAACAAACTCCACATGTTTTCCTCCAGGATTATTTCTGCAGCTCGCAGGTGAAATTGTGAGGATGTTCAAGACCCAACAGCACCAAAACCTCTCTGGAAAAAGCCCAACCTCCAGCTAAAAGCGTCCTCCTCCCCTTCCCAAAGCAATTCCTGCCAGCAGGACAAGGAGAGCAGAGTCTCTTTCCCTGCCCATTTGCTTTTCCCAGGCAATGGTTCTTGACCATCATCATTCTGGAGCCCAAACTGGGCAACTCTTCCTTCCACGGAAGAGCTGGGACAGGGCTTAAAAATAACTAAATTAAGAAGCAAACTCAAAATAATTAAAAAAAAAAAAATCTCAGTTGTAAGTAACTGTGATTTGGTCACATATTGGAAAAAAGCATCAGTTGGGTTTGTTGGTGCTTCAAAATTGGATTTCCTGAAGCCAAAAGGATTGAAGGACATGGAGGATTGGTCAGCTGGAGGTGTTGGAACCCACGATCCCGTTTGGGATCTTCGGTGTAGGGATGAGGTAATGTCCCCGGCGTGAGGAAGAGGAGGAAGGGCAGGAACAAACCAGGGAATGCTGGGCTGGAGGGAACATTCCAGCCCTGAATTCCATGGGCTGCCAGAGGATGGCAGCACCGGAACGTTCCTCCTCCAGCGCCACCCAGGGCTCCCACAGCAACAGTCGGGGTTTCCTCTACTGCCCAAAGAACCAGCTCCCAAATCCTCCTGGGTGTCTCCTGTGGATTTCAACAGCTGAGCTTATCCCTGGGGTGCTGAGGGACTTTAAACTCAACGCTTTCACATCCCTCTCAGCTTCTCCCCTCCATGGAAAAGCCAGGAATGCTGATGCTCCACCAAAACTGGGAACACACAGCAGTGCCAAGGTGTGTTTTTCTGACAAACTCTTGTCCCCAACATTCCTCCTCCTGCCAAAACAACACCCAGAAGCCTCAGATGAGGCCTTGGAGACACTGCCCAGCCCCATGTTCTCCCTGAGGGAGAGAGGCCGGAGCAGGACGAGGCCATCCCTCTTCCCACCTGACTTCCCACGCTCCACACCAGGAAGCGACACGGTGACAATCCCAACGATCCCACGGAGGAACGACTCTCATGTTTAATTAACACCCCAATTACACCCTCCAGGTGAAGCCAGGACAAAGCCAGGCCCAGGGCTGGCAGAGCCAAGCGTTCCCAGCCGGGAATGCCGTGGGAAAGGGCGCCTGTACCTGCTTCCTTCCGCGCGCGGCCTCTTCCCTTCGTCTGGGCAATGACGATTTCCGTCTCCTCCTGGGTCATCTCGGAGATCTTCTGCAGGAAAAGCTTCTCCAGAGCTTCTGCCATTAAGACTATGTCATCCCCTGGCTGGAGGAGAGAGGGAGTCAGGCCAGGAGTGTCAGGAATTCCCAGGGGAAAGGCCCCCAGGACACGGCCCCGCACACTGAACACAAGGAGAGATCCTCACCCTGAGCCCCTGGAAAAGCAGGAGATGGGCAGGGATGGAGGACAAATCAACACAGCTGGTCCCTGCCTGACCCAAAGGCGGTTCCCCAAGTGGGAAAGGGACAAGAAGGATGTTTGTCACTGTCCCCAGGGGGATCTTCCAGGAGGAGGCTGGTGTCCATGACAAACTAAACACGACATTCCACAGATCCCTGGCTTTTCCCTAACACACCCCAGACTCTCCAACCAGCCTTAACTTGGCTTCCCAACAAAGCTGTGGGGAACAGGAAGCCCAGAACCGACTCCTCAAGGACCTGACAACATTGCTGGCTCTGCTTGAGCCAGACCCCAAAAAACCCTTAAAACAGTCCTTTCAAGAGGAAAAAAAAGGAGGAAAATCCCTGTCTAGACTGAAGATCTCAGCTCATAATTCCTGGGGGAGGGAAGGCCGAGCCAGCACCACCCACAATCCCACTGGTTTAATCCTGACTGTCTTCCCAAAGAAGCCGAGCTCGGCAGAGGCTCCTTTTGAGGGGAATTCCCCTTGGAAAAAGGGCAGTTGGGGCCCATTCCCCACCTTGTTGTAGATGTAGCAGTTTGTAAACATGGTGTTGAAATCCTGGATACATTCTTGAGCATTCCAGTAGTAATTATTCTCCAAGCGCTTCTTTATTGTTCCCATATCCATTGGAGTTTTAATTATCTTATAATAATCCTGCAAAGGGTAAAGAGGGGAAAATCAGCCTGGGAAGGAAAAGGTGAAGGATTGAGGTTCCCCTGTTTCACCCCTGGATCCACCTGGGCAAGCCCCTCCCATGCTCAGCTCCCAGATTTCCTCCCCCATCAGCCTCTCAACTGGGAACTCTTAATTAAACAGAAGGACAAACCTTTGGGAGAGAAATAATTTAACCCCAGAGGCACCAAAATGTCCAGATTCTGGGTTTTTGGTCTGTTAATGGACCTGAGTAAATCCTAAAAACACGATGGCAAAGGAGTGACCCTTCCTGGGGGGTCACAGGTGCAACCCAGGCACAGGAAAAGCGGGAAATCGGATTCATTCTGGCTCCTTAAATCATCTCCAAGAATCCAGAAGGTGCTTCTATTTTTAGGCATGTTTAGGGAATAAAGGAGGGCTGGAAATGCCGTTGCCATGGAATCCAAAGGCAATGGGGAGCTCGTTCCTGCCACGAGGAAATGAAACAGCCTCGTCTTTGGGAGATGGATCATATTGACATTATTCATTTCTTTCACTGAATCACCAAATCCAACCGTGGGATCATCATGTCCAACTGCTGGACCAAGGTCAATGTTAGAACTCAAGTCCAACCACTGGATCATCGAGTCCAACTGCTGGACCAAGTCTAACCCTTAGATCCTCTCATCCTACCATCAGACCTTAAGACATCATTGAGTTCAACCACTGGATCACCAATTTCAACCAGTGGCTCGAGTCCAGCTCCATTGAATCATCTCAGCCCAACCACTGGATCCAGTCCAAGCAGGAAGGATGGATCCTGTGATCTCAGGGCAAGGGGGACACCCATGACAGACCCAACTTGTCCTGCTCCTCCCACCCCTCACCCTCTACTCACAGGGAGGTTCAGCTTGACGGCGTCCACAGGCTGCTGGAAAGGCCACGCAAACTGGTGCTTCCACAGTGTCTTGAGCACCACCTTGAGCAGGTACTGCAGCTGGTTGGTTTGGCGCTTGGGCTTGTTGGGGTTGGAGGTCTCTGGGGGAGGGGGGTTGACGCCGACGACGCTGCCCTGCTGGGGCTGGGCCTGGGACGGCGTCGTGGACATTTGGGTGGTTTCCAGCCCGTCCCCCATCACGGGCAGGTTCCTCAGCCTCGTGCCGGGGCCGCTCTCCGCTGACATGCTGTTGATCCCATTGCATTCCTCACCGGACACCCTGTGGGATGGGCACAGAGTGGGGAGGACACTTCAATCCCAGCCTCTGCTTGTTTACCAACAGAGCAGTGTCACCTGGCCCAGCCCGACCCTGCCCGGGGACTTTGTGCCCGCTCACTTGGTGACCACCTTGTGTTGCCACAACAAATGGTCAGCACTTGTATCCGGTGGTGAGAAGGGACATTCTGAAGCCATTTCCCATCTCTACTCTTCAGGAGCCCGAGTCTGACCCTGTTCTTGCCTAACTTGATCAACAGGGACTCCGAGGTTCTCCAGGAAGAGCCTTCACTGCCTCTGAACGAGGCTCTAAAGACCAAACACTCTCAGCAGGAACCACCATCAGTGCCAGGACATTAAACTGGGGCTGGTCAACCCTTCTCTCCAGCTGAAGGAGCCCAGGGTGACACAATGGTCTCCTTCCCACTTCTCTGGGGCCCCCACCCACCCCCAGGCTCAGCTGGTCCCAATTTCACACCAAGGTCTGACTTTGAGGTGAAGGTTGAGCTTTGGCAGGTGACTCACCCACGTCCAACTCATGGTATTGGTTTCTGGTAGAGGATTTAAGGTCTAATTTAGGTAGAAAATTTTCAGGGAGATCATTTAGGTGGGTCATCTTTAGGTTGACAATCTTGGGTTGATAAAAATTTGGGTTGACCAATTTCAGGTCAAGCAATGTTTGGGCTGATAAACCCTTGAATTGGCCACCCTTTGGGTCAATGAATCTTTGGGCTGATAAATCTTTGGGTGGGCATCTCTGGGTCAATAATCCAGGTTGATATAACTTCAGGCAATTAATTGGATGATCCAGGTAGATAATTAGTTAACCCAGGTAGGAAATTTAGGTGGATAACCTTCCCCCAGACCATCCAGGCAGATCATCTACACAGATAATTCAGGCAGCCCATCCAAGAGACACAGGTAAAAAAATCTCCAAATAATTAATTTTGGTGGATAATCAAGGCAGGAAGTAACTTTAGGGAGTTAATTTGCATAGCTAATTGAGGCAGTTCATCTTTAGGTCAGTAACCCAGGCAGGTAATCCTGAGGTTGCTCCTCTGGATAATCAGGAGGGTAATTTCCTTACACGGATAATCGTGGCCCGGAATCCTCGTGTGGATAATTCTGGGGATTATCTTCCAAGTGGATAATCTGGTGAGAATCCAAACCCAGACAACTCAGGTGGAAAATTTAGATGGGCCATTTTGGGGGAGTTTGTTTAACTATCATTCAAAGCCCAGAAATTTGGGAAAACAAGCATTTCTTGGGCTGTTTCCCAGGAGGTTTTTTCCAGAGTGGTGCCAAGGGGAAGGATCCCTTCCCTGACCCTCCCCAGGCCCTTGAGGGGTTCCTGTTACCTTGTAGGATACATTGCCATGGAATTTTGCCCCAGAAAACGCTGCGGAGTCAGAAGTTGCTTGGCTTGTCCATCTATTGTCCGTGGCTCTGGGCACAGATGCCTCCAGATCCCGTATCTGTGGGAACAAACATGCCCTGAATCCCAGGAACTGACCCCAGGAACCAGAAATCAGGGAAAACCCCAGGGAATTGTCTATTTTTATCAACCTGAGGAGTTGCCTCAAGGCACCAGAAATGAAGGAAAACCCTTGATGTTGTTAAACTGGAGCTCATCACCCCAATCACTGAGAACCCCAGTTTAATTGGAGCAATCAACTCAAAAACACAGAGAAAAGTGGTTTAATTGGAGCAACGAACCCAAAACCATGGAGAAAAATGGATTCTTTGGAGCCAACCAACCCAAAACACCAAGAAAAATGGATTCTTTGAGCCAACCCACAGCAGTTGGTTCATTTTCCCTGGGCAATCCTGACCTATTTCCTTGTTATTCCAATGAAAAGCACGACTGGCTGCCCTTGGATTGTGAAATTCCTCATCAGATACATAATTTGGGGGGATAAAACTGCCCCAAAATATCCACCTGTTAAAGCCAACAGAGTCCTTTTGGAGCCGAAGCCACGAAAAAACAGGAGTTGTGGATTTGGGGTCATTTCACTCATTTATGATCCAACTTTTCAGGTGAAACAAACTTCAAAACAACTTCTGGGTTCAACTAAACCCCACCTCAGCTGCACCCTGTTCTCCTGAGCCAACACAGTGCAGAATACTGATGGATTACAGCCCCAAGAGAAGGGTGATGGACATCCAGGATGGAGGGAGGTGCCCAAAATGAGGGGAAATCACCAAACTCAGCCAAGGGCACCAAATGCAGCTCAGGAAGGGATTCCTGAACTCCTGCCCAACATCCCTCCTCTCCAGGGATGCTCCACAACAGCCATTTCTGCCCCAAAACACCCCCAAATCCCCTATTTCATCAGCAGGAGGAGACAACTGAGGGTCATCACCTGAAATCCGAGTTGCCCCTTCCAGGAGTCGCTCCCTCAGCAGCCGAAGCCTCCGACCTTCATCTTCAACTCTGCTGCTCCAAGAAGGGTCTGCAAGGACAGGGAAAGTCCCTAAACTGCCAGTTCTGGCCCCAGAACCTCATCCATTTTCACCCTCTGCGTCCTCATCCTCCAGGTCTCTGGGTTTGATTGGAGGAAACACCAGGGATGGGTCAGAAAACTGGGAAGGGTCGAGGATGGGAAAAGGGGGGAGACAAGAGAGGGGTCTGGAGGGACCTCCAGGCCTTGAGTTGGGATGTGCTGGGAAAAGGGTTAACCTGGGGAAGCCAACCCAAAAATGGGGAGAAAAACAGGTTAATTTGAGCCAAGCAACCAAAAAATGGGAGAAAAATGTATTAACTGGACACAATCAATCCAAATAAAGGGAAGAAAATTGGTTTAACTGGAACCAACCAACCCAAAAACATGGAGAAAAGGATGACATTAGAGAGTCAACCCAAAAACACAGAGAAAAATGGGTTAACTGGGGACAGCCAAGTCAAAAATGGGGAGAAAAATGGGTTTGTTGGAGCCAGTCAACCCAAAAACACGGAGAAAACAGCACTGAAGTGTCAGCTACACCTCGTGGCAACTGAGGGGTGACAACACCTCGAGCAACAGCTCCAAACAGTGAGTAAAGTGTGAGTAACGCCCTGAACTGCTCTGAGTTAGTGGAATTTGGGGAACAAACCCCCCAAACCTGACCCATTCTTGCTGCCAGAGGCACCAAAATCCCACCAGGGAAATCCCACTTTGAACTGACCCTTGGGGCCCAACAACTCCCCAGAGCCAAGCGGGGAACCCACAACTGAGTCCAGGAGCTGATTCCAAAGGGCCCAGGGCCGACCTTGGCACGGCCCAGGAGGGAGAACATTCCGTCACGGGGCGCTGGCACACAGAGAGCAGGTTGGGACTCCCACCCGGAGCGAGGCGGGAGCAGGGAAGGAAAACTGCGGGTCAGGGCGACCCGAGGGAGGAGGAGGGAGCGGGGGCTGCCTGGAAATCCTCCCTCAGCCCTGGGCAAGGGAAGCTTTCCCAGCAGGAGGGGGTATAGGAATTCCTGGGATCCCTGCTGGTCCACATGGAGTGTCCACATGGGCTCCTTCCAGCCCAAACTGAGCTCGGGAACTCAGGTGTTTCATGGCCAAAGCCCTGAGCTCATGGGATGGCAGGAGCAGCAGGAACCTTCCCAAATCCCAAATGGGGCTTCTCCACGATGTGGTTCCACCACAGCGATTCCCCCCTGGAGCAATCCGACCTTCCAGCCACCGCCACGGACACTGGGAATGCTCCAGAGGGAACATCGAGGCACTTTGGGGCTCAAAAAGTGGTTTCTGGATGGTGCAAAGCAGGTCAAGGGGATCCTGGTGAGGAGGGAGAAGGGGCCACACGGGAGCAGATCCAACATCCACCACATTCCCAGTGAAACAGGGACACCCTTCCCAAACCCATCCCCAAAACAGGCTCAGGGACATGACAAAGAGGGAGATCCTTCCCAAATCCAACCTCACACCTCCAAAACACTCTCAGGGACACAAAAAAGAGGTGGCAGCTTCCCAAATCCAACCTCCAAAACACTCTCACGGAGACTTCTCATACAATCCCAACTTCTTATCCCAATCCCAGCCTTTCAGGGATTTTTGGACTCCCTGTCCATTTATCTTCTCTCTGCAATTAAAAAATTCCACCTCAGCTCCTTCCTGGAGCTTCCCAGGGATTCTTTTGCCTCCAGGAAGATCATTCACCCCAGTTTTTAGATTTATTTTTAAATGCACTGAGAAACTCCAGGACCAAACATCTGGATCCTTTGGGAGCCACCACACATTCCTACCTCATGAAACCTTAACCCAGAGGGGTTCCCAACCTCCCTGAGCTCCGTTCTGAGGGAGATCACTCCAACCTAAGCCCTTGGGAGATGCATCAGTGCATTTTATCAACACCCAGCCTTAAACCCAACCCCTAAACCCCAATTTCCTCCCCGAAAATTCAAGGTTATTGTAAGGATTTGGATCCTGTGTTGAGTCTAAAACCACCTCAGGTTTAGGCTAAGCTCTCCCAGCAGCAAAAAGCTGCCCCTCTGAGCCTTGGACCACCATTCCTGCCCTGCCCACGGTGGGAGACTCCGACACGATGCCAGGATTTTCCAGGCACTATCAGGAGTCCAAAGAACACGGAGCTCCCCGGGAGCCTTTCCCAGACAAACCCAGCTGGGAGCGGAGCCAGGGAAGGACAAGCCAAGGTCAGAGCAAAACCAGCAATAAAAACAAAAGCCTGAACCAAAATGGGGGGAAAATGGGAAAAATAGACAGTCGTTAAATGTGTTGGGGATGGAGAAACCAGGGGATTCAAACCAGCACGGAGCGGGGAGTGGCTCAAAGTGAAACTCCCGGGGTGAGAGGAGGGAAGGAGAGCAAATCCCAGACCAAAAGTCATTCCAGGTCCCAGAAGAGCAGGATCTGTTAAGGGCTCATTAACCCTTAGGCAGCTCCAAAAGAAGCTATTCCCAAAAAAAGGGCTCCAAAGTCCCTTCCTGGTAACAGCACATCAGAAAAGGGGGGTCAGGGGACACCAAAGTGCTCCCAAATCCACCTTTTTTGCCTTTTGGAATTTTGGAATTTCCCTTGGGCCTCACACAAGATCAGGCCCAGCCTAAACATCCTGGGAACATGGAGCAATCCTGCTTTTCTTGAGACCTGAAATGGATTTCCAGGGAATTCTGCTCTCCAGGACCAGGAGGAGCAGGAAAGGCTCTTCATCCCACAGCCTGACCCGGCTCTGGGCTCGGAGCTGCCCCATTTCCCAGCTCCAATGGCCAGTTTTGCTCACAAGAACTGAATAAATGGGAATTGCCCTCCTTCTCCCTCTTTATCCTCCTTTCCCCATCCCACCCTCCTGATTCCATGGGCAGAAAGCACCAATTCCCAAAGAGAAAATTCAAATGAAGAAGAAAATAGGAGTCAAACTCGATCCTACAGAACATTCCAGGTGTTCCACCCTGGGGGGAATCAGATCCCACCCAACTGACTCTGATTACACCCCAATTCCACAGGAAAGGATCCAGCCAGGGGGCTGGGAGCAGCACAAAGTTGGGAATTATCTCCCTGAACACACCAAAGTAACAGCAAGGGTTGGTTTGCACACCTGGAGGCAAAATCTCCCTAAAAATTCCCCCAAACATCCTGGGGAGCCTCTGGATCAGTGACCTCTTCTTTAATCCTGTCCTGTCCCTGGAATTACACCCTGGATTCCCAGAACCCCTCTTTGCCTGAGCTCAGCAAAGCAATAAAAGAGGGAATTTTGCTGTTTGGACCTGGAAAATATTGGGGATCTGCTGCTGGGATCTTCCTCTTGCTGCTATTCCAGATGTTTTATCACCCAGCTCTTCCAAAGAGGGGAAAAGCCACAGGGCAGGAATTAAAACTGAAAGCAAATCCAAGACAAGCCCCAGAGGGATCTGGAAGGGCCCAGGAGGTTCCAGGAACACCCAAACCTGGCTTTGGGAGCAGGGAAGGCAGAGGAGCCCCAGCCCAGCAAAGCAGAGCCCAAGAGCACACCAGGCCTCAGCACAGTTCCTTGGCCTCGGTTTTTAGGAAATCTGGAGCCTAACACGGGATTTTTGGGGATTATTTTCCATTTGATCCATTCCTAATTAATTGATGACAACCCCGGAGTGACCTCCCACTCCAACCTTGTGCAAGGCACGGGGTGTAGGGGTGGAGTAACTGTGGAGTAACAGAGACTTTGCACCTCTGGGCAGCTCTAAGCTGGGCTTAAAGGTCCCAGGAGCAGATCAGGATCCCAATTCTCTCGGCTGGGGAAAGAATTCCTGCCCCAAGGTCTGCATTTTTAAGGGTTTTCCCTCTCCCAGCTCCTGAAATTAACATGAAAAGGGAGGTGGGTGATTAAGAACCCACTGGGTGATTAAGACCTGACTGGGACTGGGTGATTAAGAACAGACTCATGGCTTTCCAAGAAGGAAAACAGCTTCGGGAACAGCTCTTTGCTCATCCTGCTCCAGGATTTAACTGTGTGTTGGTTGCAAAAAACGGAGGGGGGGAAAAAGGGGAGTTTTGCACCCAAATGTGAACGGAGCACGAAAATTGGAGCGTCGGGTGAGTTTATAAATCCAAGTTTAAGTTCATATCTAAACTCTACCCTCTGGTTTTGCAACTTTCCAGGGCAGCTCAGGGGATGGTGGATAAATACTCTGGGAAAAGGGATTTGGTGGTGGGGACAGTCCCAGGGAAAACATCTCTGGGCTGACTCCAGGGGTTAAGCCAAGGCTGACTCCAGAAGGCCCTGGAGGGGTGGAGGGACAAGGGTTGGGTTCTCAGGCCAGGCCCAGGATCAGCTCCTCGGGCCGGGATCAGGGATCAGCTGGAAACAGGGTGAAAGACCTTACAGCCCCAGAAATTCTGGACACAGAAAGAAATCCCGAATAAACGCCAATTTGGAGAAGTCTGGGCCACTAAAGGCTATTTTTATGGAGTGACAGAGCCCTGGGGAACAACCAGGAGTCAGAGGAGCTTTGGGAACACGGCAAAGGAAGGAGAAGGTTCCAGAGGGAACCCTTGACCACGAGCCCACACTGACCACAAAGCCCAAGGAGGAGAAAATGTTCTCCTCGAGGAAGAGGAGACTCCTCAGAGCGGGAAGAGCCCGTTGGAATCCGAGTTCCAGGGCAGGAAGGACAGCATTGACAGGGACACCGATCTGGGGATTTGCTGCAATTCCACTAAAACCCAGCACTTTTAGGGTTTGACTGATCCCACCTAAAGTTGGCAACTACCCAGGAAGGGTATTCCTTAGAGACTGTTCCTCCAGGAACATCCTGGAGCTGCACCGGGAGCATCCAAAACCTAATTAAGGCTCGGAATACCCTCCAAAAACAACTTAATTAAACCCAACCCAGCGCTGGGCCGAGCCAGGACTAACGAAGGCAGCAACACCCACACACTCCCAGCTCCCTCCCTTCCCCACACCGGGAATGTTTCCCCCAGGATGCCCCAAACCAACCTCCAACCCCCAAATTCCCAGCCCAACTCCCGAGCTCCCGTTTCCGGGCGGCTGCTCCCGGAGTTTCTGGTTTCAGGATGTTTGCCCGGCACTTCCTGGGTTTGGGTTGTGTCCCTGGGGTTTTTTTCTGGCTGTTTTGTGTTTTCCTGGCTCGGGGCCACCCCCCTCCTCCTTCTCCTCCACCCCAGAGCCAGTTCCAGGACTACCCCAAAGCCTTTGGAGAAGTTATAATTAGTAACTGCAGGAAGAGCGGGGACAGGGAGCGACAGAATTCCCTTCCCAAAAACACAGGAGTGACAACGAAGCTGCTTCTTTTCCTCCTGCTAAAACAGGGATCAGGAAAGCCACAAGGTGAGTTCTGCTCCTCAGATTCCCCACAGCACTTCCCAAATATCGTGGTCTCCGTAACTTGGGATTAGAGCTCCCCAGGGTCGGGTGGAAACAACGCCCGGCACAGAATTCCTAAAGGGAAAGGCCAAAAATATCACGGAAAAGGGATGGAACGAGGCCAAAAGGAAGAGTTTGGGGTCTCTGCGGGTTTGGATCCTCCTCCCAAAGTCCTGGCTGGGAATTCCAGTCTCACTTCAAGGCATCCCAGTGCCTTTCCCTGGATGCTCCAAGCGATCTCCATGTGGAAAGCACCGTGTCCCGATGGAGCTTCCTGGTGTCACAGCAGGAGAGGGGAATTAAGGGCACCTCAAGTCTGTAGAGCTCCAAAAAAGCCTTAAAATCCTTTGGGTCGCTGGCGTTGGTTTTCCAAGACCTTTCCCAGCTCCCAGAGCATTCCCAGAGGTGCTGCTGCTCAGAGGAACGGGAGCAGGAAGCTCCTGCCCTGGAATTTCACTTCCCTCTCGGCCCAGATGTGCCGGCATTTCCTCCCCGTGGGTATTTATGGAAACTGGAGCCCTTTAGCCAGGAGTTTTCCAGCAGAATCCCAGTCCCTCTTCCCGGCACTCAGAGCTCCCTATGGCTCCACTCTGGAAGTTTCACACCAAGACAACGACTCCTCCGTGGCTTGTTCACATCCAGCTATTCCCAGTCCTGGCTGAGGGAAGCTCTTTTGGCCTTTTCCTTGGCAAAGAGCAGGATTTGGGATGCATCCCGAGCCGGGATCCCCCTGCAGCTTCCCCCTCACATCCGCCCTGCAATCCCGCTAATCCTCCCCCAGGGAAAACCCCAGGACACTGCCCGTGTCTCTCCCAATGCTCTGGGATTCAGAGCTCCCAAATCCCTGTTACTCAGGGACACTCCAAGCCCCTCCCAGCTCCCACAGGCTCTGCTTTCCTCGTTTTTATGGCAGGAAAGCCCAAAATCCAGAATAAACCTCAACTCCGACCCTCCCTCCAGAGGGATGGGGATGGATTCCTCCCCTGGGCCACAATTCCTGCCGGAATTCCCAACGTGGGTGACACTGGAGGTAACACAACCCCCGAGATCCACCATTCTCCTGTCCCCTCGCAGGTGTCCATCCCATATCCAACCCATTCCCACGGGATTTCAGCTCTGTGGAACAATCTAAGACAAGATTCAATGCCCTATTCCTGCTCCTCATCTACATTTGGGAAGGCAATGTCCACAACAATCCTGGGAAAGTCCAGGATGACCCTGGAAAAGGTGGCTTTCCCAACACCCCCTCCCTGCAAATCCAGGGAATGCTGGATGTGGGAATGCTGATGTTTAACCTTATCAGGGACTGCAACTCCCTGGATCTGCCCCTCGGGCCTTTGCGTGGGGTGAAGGTAAAACATCTCCCTGCAAACACATGTTTGACATTCCTGAGTTGGACATTCCTGAAGCCCATCCAGGCCCTGCTGCCAGTGCAGAATTCCCAGGCTGGGAAGCTGCCTCTGCAGAAGTTCTTCCCAAATTCCCCCAAAACTGGAGAGAGGGGTGTTGGGAGGCTCCCTCAGGGCTCCCCTGGGGACACCAAAACCCACTCAACACATTGATGGGATTTGCAGGATGGAGAGCCCGGGATGGTGCCAGGTGGGATCCATCCCAACCTGGGCCACTCCCCAACCTGGGGACAATCCCTGTTTCCCCTTAAAACACACCAGGATTTGGGGATTTGGGGGTCACAGAGGGGACTCAGGAACCCTCAGGAAACGGTACCCAGCTCTGGGGGATAAAATAAGCAGGAAAAGAGCATTTTACCCACTTTGGGAGGTGAAATCCCATCCCGAGCCCCACGTGAGGATTCCCCACCCCTCATCCAGGGAGTTTATTTACAGTCGCTGTTCCCGAGGAATCCAAACATTTCCTTTTGCTGGGTTTTCCAAGCCCGAGGGGCTCCCTTGGAAAAGCAGGAAAACCACCCCAAAACTTTGGGAAGCAACGACCAAACAGCCCCAAACTTTGGCAGACGATGCTCAAATGACCCCAAATTGGAAAAAGGATGCTCAAAAACCTCAAAGCTTTGACAGATGATGCTCAAAAGCCTCAAAACTTTGGGCAACGATGCTCAAAAGCCCCAAACTTTGACAGACAATGTACAAACAACCCTAAAAATCTGATGGACGATGTTCAAACGACCCCAAACTTTGACATGTGATGCTCAACCAAAAGGCCAAACTGTGACAAACAATGCACAAATCACCCCAAACCTTGGACAAACAACATCAAAATGACCCCAAACTTTGAAAAGTGATGCTCAAACCCCCCCCCCAACTTTGGGAGACACTGTTTACACCACCTCAAACTTTGACTGAAGATGCTCAAACCACCCCAAATTAGGGAAACTGATCAAACAGCCCCAAAACTCTGACAGATGACGCTCAAACCACCCCAAAACTTTGACAAGTGACAGCCAAAAGCCCCAAAACTTTGGGAAATGATGCTCAAATGACCTCAAAACAACAAGTGATGCTCAAACCCTCCCAAACTCTGACAGATCATGCTCAAACCCCCCAAACTCTCACAGATCATGCTCAAAGCCCCCAAACCTTGGACAAATGATGCTTAAACCAACTGAAAGTTGGACAAGCGATGCTCAACCCCCTAAAACTCTGACACACAAGGCTGAGACCAAAACCAGGAGCCAAGAAACCCCCCCGAGCGTCTCCCACAGCCGGGGGGGTCCCTTCACTGCCCAGAACCCACACTCATTACTGACTTAATTACCAGCTTAATTACTGAGCTTCTAACACACCCCAAGCCCTGCGAGCGGGTTTGTTTGATGTTGGGATCCAAGGAATAACGGGGCTGTCGGGAGCTTTTCCTGGCAAAACTCTGCCAGGGAGGGCAGGGAGGGTTGAACCTTATTTTGGGTAAAATTCTAGGTGTTTTTTAGGAGTTTTAGAGGCTTTTCAGAAGTAAAGCCCAAGAAAACACAGGTGGAACGTGGATTGTGGGATCCCCTCCCCAACCCAGACCACTGGGGACCTCCCGTGACCCCAAAACCCCCAGTGACAGCCCCAAGGACCCCCTGACACCCCAAAACCCCCGGGGACACCTCCAGGGGCACCCCCAGTGATCCTCTATCACCCCAAAACACCCAGGGACCCCCTGCGATCCCCTCTGACCCCAAATCCCTGGGGACCCCCCCAGAGACCCCCTGACACCCCAAAACACCGAGGGACCCCCCCTAAGACCCCCTGTCACCCAAAAACACCCGGGAACAGCCTCGGCAGCCTCGGGGGTGCCCCTGTCACCCCAACCCCTCAGGGAACATCCCCAGCGTCCCCCTCCCCACCCCAAACCCCCCGAGAGCGGGTCAAGAGTTCCCCTCCTCCCAGTGCGGAGCGCTCCGGCGTTCCCATTCCCAAGCACCGCAGGAAAAGCTAGAACTCAGGGGCAACGACGCTCGGGAAGGGCAACAACCCGCGAGCCGCGGCCCGAGCCAGCCCCGGGAGGGCCCCGAGCAGCGGCGGCACCTCAAGGGCCGCCCCGTCCAAGGGTACGGGCCCGGTGGGCCCCGCAGCCCCGGCCTGCCCTCAGCGTCCCCCTCCCCTCACCCCGAGCGCACCGAGGGGGGCCCAGCGGGGCGGGGGCGACCGGGGCCTACCGGGGGCGGGCCGAGGCCTAACGGGAGCGGTCTCCCTCGGCGGGAGCGCGGCCCTCTCCTCCACGGGGGTGCTGCGGGCGGAGGCCGCGCGGGCGGGGCTGCCGGGGGGCGGCGGGGCCGTGACTCACCGCGGGCCGGGCCGGGCCGAGGCCGGCGCTGCCGCCGCGCAGGAGGAGCCGCCGCGGCCGCCGCTTCCTCCCGGTCCGCGACAAAATGGCGGCGGCAGGAAGTGCCCCCCGCGCGCCGGCCCCGCCCCGCGCTACGCCAACGGCGTAAGCGGCGGCCCCGCCCGCGCAGGGCGCGCAGCGCTCCGGGAGGGGGCCGCGCTACGCAAACGGCGTAAGGTTGGGCCCCGCGCAAACGGCGCAGCGCCGCCGCGGCCTTGCGCAAACGGCGCAGCGCGCCCTACGCAAACGGCGCAGCGCGGCCCCGCCCGCCCCTACGCAAAGCGCGCAGCACCGCCCCGGCCGCTACGCAAGCGGCGTAACCCCGCCGGCGCAGGGCGGGGGGCGCTACCCCCGCGCCCGCCCCAACCGGAGCCGCCCCCCGGGACACCGGGGACACCGGGGACACCCGCCCGCCCCTCCCGGCGGGGGTTCCGGTAGGAGGGGCGTGCCCGCCCCGCCCGCTCCCCTGCGCAGCGCCGCGGCGCGTGACCGGCGCTACGCCGGCGGCGCCTCCGCCTTTACGCCGTTTGCGCAGCTTGGGGGGGGGGTGAAGAAGGGGAGGCAGAAGCGCATCTTACGCAGTTTGCGTAGCCGCCCTGACGCAGCGGCCGCATTACGCAATGCGGGTTACGCCGGCGGGGCGACGTACGAGGCGTTCGTGAATCGCGGCGCCCCCCCTGGAGCCCCGCGCTCGCCCCCCCCTCACACACAGAGTCACTCACACCGTCCCCACAGCGCAGCCCCCCGGCCCGGCCCGGCCCGGCCCCGCTCCCGCCGCGCCCACGGCCCCGCTCTTACCTGAGGGGGCCGGGCCGGGCCGGGCCGGGCGAAGCGCCCTCCCTCCCGCGGGGGGTCCCGCGGGGGTCCCGCGCAGGGCCGGGGGCGGCGCGGGGGGCGGAGGAGGAGGAGGAGGAGGAGGAGGGAGGGGCGGGAGGGGCGGGGGGGCCGCGGGCACGGAGGGGCAGCG
>JAWMRD010000179.1:0-24986 GCA_035584875.1 Syndactyla subalaris | reverse complement strand
CCAGATTCTGCCCCTGGGATGGGACAATCCCAAGTGTATGGACAAAGTGGGGAAGGAGATGCTGGAAAACAGTCTCATGGAAAGGGGCCTTGGGGTCCTGGTCAATGTCAAGTTGAATATGAGTCAGCAGTGCCCTGGCAGCCAGGAAGGACAACTGGGTCCTGGGTGGCATCAGGCAAAGCATCTCTAGCCAGTTGAGGGAGGGGATTGTCCTGCTCTGCTCTGCACTGGGGCAGCTTCCTCTTGAATATTGTTTTTGGCGTTGCACTGTATAAAAGATGTTAAGCTATTAGAGAGTCTCCAAAGGAGGGCAATGAAGATGGTGAAGGGCCTTGAGGGGAAGCCATATGAGGAGTGGCTAAGGGTGCTTGGTCTGTTTAGCCTGGAGAAGAGGAGGCTGAGGGGAGACCTCATTGCAGTTACAACTTCCTTGTGAGGGGAAGAGGAGGGGCAGGTACTGATCTCTTCTCTTTGGTGACCAGTGACAAAATCTAAGGGAATGGCCTGAAATTGTGTCAGGGGACGTTTAGGTTGGATATTAGGAAAAACTTCTTCATCCAGAGGGTGGCTGGGCACTGTAACAGTCTCCCCAGGGAAGTGGTCACATCAAAAGTCTGACAGAGTTCAAGAAGCGTTTGGATGGTACTTTCAGACACATGGTGTGACTCTTGGGGATGGTCCTGTGCGGGGTTGGACTTGAGGATCCTTGTGGGTCCCTTCCAACTCAGCATATATGGTGATTCTGTGTAAAAAGCTATCTAATGGAACTACAAGTTTGCTATTAATTAATTTTGGCATGCGTGAGTTAGTAACATAAAAACACTTTTAAAGTGACTTGTTATGTTATGTTAACTATGAAGAGTGATATATATTTAAAGTATTATTCAAGTGACTTTCAAAATCAATTTGTCTTCTAAGGAAGTTAGGCTTATATGACTGTCCTGTCAATTTTCCCTGTCTCTTCCCTGAACTCTTGACCAACATCAACCAAATTCAGCAGAGGATTCTCAAATGGATCACATTCTCACAGATTTTGTGCCAGTATGAAAACAAACTGAGGAGTTCCAAATGCAAGAAAGTCTGTAGTGTAGCAGCAACAAGTCAGCAGAAGGTCAAGGTGCTGTAGGTCTTCTGTTTTTCATAAAGGTGTATTTTGTGCAGCTACTTGTTGTCCTGCTAAGCACCATACAAACAGGTATGGATTTACAGAGAGGCTCAGGGGTCTTCTGGTAATCCCATGGCACCAGCCAAGGCACCAGGGTACTCTCATGCAATGTCTTCTGGTTGGTGTCATACACTGGGGCAGTCCTTTCCTCTACCTCATACTGCATATTGACACATTTGTGGACACTTAGAAGTGCCTTCTGAGAAGTGTATTCCTTGAGCATGGTCTCTGCAGGTTTTTTAATTGGGGGGGAGAGGGTAGAGTAGGGTGCTATTTTTCTGTCAGGGAAAAGCACTCTCTTCAATTTCAATAGGTCCTATGGAAGCTTGATTTAGTATCCACTTTGGCAGTCTTATTTGGACATGAGCATTTTGGCTCAGATGGGAAGGCCAGATCAAGTATTTAATCTTTACAAATTGCATTTCTAGATTAATGATAATAATGGTGTTTACAATGCATTCACAATGACACTTGAAGTCATGAACAATTTGTGCAATGGGAAGAAGTGTCATTCACCTGCACCAGCCTCACATCTGTAGTTGTCCAGAACATGAGGGCTATATTCAGTCTTCAAAAATGGCTTTCACTGGCCATCACTCAAGGCTTAAGCTTATGTTAACCTTGAAGTGTTGGAAGCTGCAAACAAATCTATATTGAACTGGAAACAGACTATGCACTTGGAGTTATTAGGTCTGCCTACTTATGTTGAATTATCAGGTATACCAATTCTATTTAAAGTAGTGTAGAAAGGAGGTGATAGTACTAGAAAGTGATAGTTCAGAATTTGTCATTAATAGAGTTAATAAATAAGGTCCCCACAAGAGTGATAGCAGGAAACAAAAAATCACAGCTTCCTTCTCCAAAACTGCAAGTGACGGATATAATAAAGGACTGAGGTAAAATCAGAATCTTGGTGGGGAGAAATATGAATGTTCAAATCTAGTTTTGATTCTCTTTGGAGAGATGTGAGAGCCACAAGACTCCTTTGGAAAAGGAGATTAGCAAAGTAACACCCTGAGTGAGTCTCAGACTTAATCCACGTGCCATCAGAAACACTGCTCCACCAAAGCTGTAGCCCATTCGTGATACACTAAACAGCCGCATAAAAACCGCACACTGCAAGCCAAAGACTGAGAAGTTCCACACCACCTCATTAATTTAGACACACCTGCAGATATACATATTTATTTTTTTATACAGAGCGATACATGAGGCAATAGCAGCTTTTAGATTCGTGACTGTGGCTACTATTCAAGACCCGTGGGACCAGCGGGAGGAGCCACTGGGGGCTGGGGGGGCCGTGCCCACCCCCGGGCCGGGCGGGGTGGCGCTGGCGCCGCGGCTGCCGCCGGCGTGGGGAGTCGGGGCTGCGCTGCTCGGGGAGGAAATGGTGCTGTTTGAGAGCTGGAGAAATCCCCCCCAGCGCGGGCCGCGAGTAGGGAAGTCAGTCACCTGGCGGTGAAGGACAGTAAAACAGGGACGGAGGGGGAAATCTCTGCCTCTCTCCCGTCTCTCTTCTGCAAGAGATCCACCTCCCGTTTTCCTCCCAACTCTTTTAGCATAACCTTCAAAGAAGACCATCCCTTACAGACTTTCTATATATATATATATATATATATATATAATTTTCTTTTTACTATTACCGAGAGACTAGCTGCAAAACAATTTTTGAGCCTATGCAGGACTTGGGGGATTTTGTTATCCTGGCAGCGAAATTGTTCATCGCTAATGTCTTGCGCTCACAGGGTGCTAAATTAGCTACCAGAGTAGGCATGACGGAGAAAGGCTTTTATCATAGACTGTTCTCTTCAGTTTGAACACATTTGCTTGAAATTTGCTGCATGATGCTGTCCAGGGAAGCAGGATTTTTTCTCGGGATGCAGCGATTCGCCGGTTTTTGAGCTTATTGCAGAAGAAAAAAAAAAAAATCTTTAAACTGAGTGGATTTGTTTTTTTTTTTCTTTTTTTTTTTGCTGTCTCCTCCTTTCATTGCCAGAGGACGCGAATCTCTTTCACCAGGGAAGGATCACCTGTCGCTTTAATCCTTAAGGGAGTTATTTAAAAAAAAAAAGTGAAATATTTTATTTATTTATATATTTATTTATTTTAACCGGTGGAGGCGTGATCGCGGAGAATGAGACTGAGGGGAGCTGCCAGGGTTTGGAGGACAAGGCTGAGTTTAGGCTGGAAACTGAGAGACTAGATTCCCCCCTCCTCCTTTTTTTTTATTTTCTTTTTTCCCCCCCTTCGTTTCCCTTTATTTTTATTTATTTATATATTTTTTGGCACAACTTCTTTAGTTTCCACTCCGCTCCATTCAGTTTCGCTCTATGGACAGATCAGCAAACCTGGACACGGAGGAACTCAAGGTAGGCGACCCGCCGGGCGCCGTCGTTGTGACAGGGGCTGGATCCCCCCCTGCCCTCTCCGCCGCCCGACCGCAGGCCCGGGGGATGCGCGGGGCGGTGCGGGACGGTGCGGGAGGCTCTCGCAGCCCGGGCGGGGGGCGCGGAGCCGGGCGCGGCCGCCCCGCGGCGGAGGGAAGCGCTGGAGGGCGGCTGCCGGAGCCGAGCGCGGCTTCCCCTCCGCCTGCAGGGCCCCCAGCATCGTCATGATAGTGTTAGTAACAGCGATGATGGTGGTGGTGATGGTACTGCCCGTGTGCTCTCGGCGCTGCGTGAGCACTGGGGGCAGCGTCGGGGGCAGCGGCGAGGAGACAGCAGCGGACCTGCGGCTTTCCGGGCAGAAGTTGGCTCCGAAGCCATTCTCCCTGGGCATCTCCTCTCCTACCTCTTTCTCCTCCCCTCGCCGCCGGGAGCGAGGGGAAACCCTTCCCTCCCCTCACCCCCCGCCCCCGGCGCAGCGCCCGGCTCCCCCAGCCGAGCGGAGCCGAGGCAGTGCGGCGGGATGCTGGGGAGGAGGCGCAGGGCCGGCCCCGGCTCCGGGGCCGCTGGAACAATCAAACTTTGCATTAGGACGGTGCGAGCTGTGAGGATTCTGCTCCCCCCCCCCGACTCCCGGCCCAGCTGTCTCCCTCCCCGCTGAAGGAGCATGCCTGGGAGCGCTGAGCATGCTCCTTTGCGGAGATGGAAAGCCTGCCCACACTTGATGCCAGACCCCCCTCGGTCTTGAGCGAAATTTGGCTGAAATCATAATAATATAAATATTTCTATCCATCTACACGCGGTAGAGAGGGTGGCTGGGTCAGGGGAGGGAGCGGGCGGACGGGCCCCCTCGGGACTGATGCGGGGCGCAGGAGCTGGAGGGGCGGGACACACGCACCTCGCCGCGGTGGTGGCGGAGGTAGCGCTGAAGGAGCGATGGGAGAGGAAGGCGAAGGCAGCCTTCCCCGCCGTATGCACATCGTCTTCGGGACATCCCCTCTGGGCGCCAGGGCTCTCCACTGGGAAGGTAAACTACTGAGCGCTGAAGTGATGCTAAGGGCTCACTTCCTCGTACAAACCAGATCTGAAAGTACTTCAGCATACTTGTCTCTAAGCCATCAATGATAAGTAGATTAAATCCCCAGTGATGTTCGAAACGGCTAGAAATCCCCCGCAGGGAAAACACCCCGGGACTGTAACGCTGTTTGAGGTGACGGAAGCGCAGGACGGGAAAGGCGATAAAACAATTGGTGTGCTTGAGAACCGCTGATCCCCACAGCGCTCCCAGGGCTGCCACGCCGCAAACGCTGCCGGGGAGTCCTTCTCCCTCCTGCCTCAGCCTTCCCAGGATTCACAGGAGACAGCTGGTGTGGGAATGGCAGGAGCCGAGTCTTCCGATTTTGGGGGGACGCGAAGTTTTATTGTACAGAATTATCTTTAAAGGGTCTTTAAAGAAAATATGTTTATGCTACATACTTAGCGTGAATTGTCTGTGAAGTCTGAGGCACGTCGCGCTGTGAGCCGGGCATTCAGCCCGGGCTGGGGCAGAGCAAGGGGCTTCCAATAATCCCGTAGTCATCTGCGTTGCTATTAGACTCATGTTGCAGCGTGTAGAGGCTGAGCGACCTTGAGCAAAGCAGCAGAGCTGAGAAGCATCGACGCTTTCATTGTGCCCCCCTTCCTCTCATAAGGATGAGATGAGGTTCCAAAGGAGGCATTTCTGCAGATGATGCTGTTAGGATCTGGGCAGCTCTCTGGGACCAGCCACTTTGGCACGATGCCTTTCCCCCGGTGTTTTATTGATGTGTGGCTGCTGGGAGAGCTCGTGGGCGCCGGCTGGACGCCGCCCGGCACGGCGGCAGGAGCGGGATGCGGAGCGGGATGCGGAGCGGCGGCGGGACGCGGCCCCGCCGGCCGGCAGGGGGTGGTGCGGGGCCGGCCGCACCGGGAGCGGCTCCCGCACCGGCAGCGCCGCGTGTGCCAAATCGCGGTGTGAGCCCGCAGCGCGCCTCGCACCAGAAATTTGGGGATTCCCTACCAGGGCGAACAGTCCACTCTCTACAGGGTGGAGGGCAGAGCGCTTGGGCGTCTAGGAGGTTCCCAGCTGGTGACCTTACTGTAGTTGGGCACAGTGAAGAGCATCTCCCATCTCCCCCAAGTCGTGAAAGCTTTCGTCAGTTTCTGAGTAGTCTCAGGAGAGCTGAAGTCATTTCAGTGCCCCATTCCTTTTTGTCTGTGCCGACACAGCTCCTTGCCAGACCAAAGAGACAGAGTCAGGGCATACAGGTAGCAGGCAGCAGTAGGTCCTGAGGTGTCCAGTGGACTGTCTTCCGCATCATACTGCACGGAGGACTCATGTCAAGAATGTCAAATGTAGTAACAGAGTGTCATAGCAGAGCTTGCCAAGAATTTTGGAAACAGGCTGGACACTCATCCGTGATACTGGGTTTTCTCCATTATGACAAATATATGCCAGTAAGCAACAAAAAATCTAGGGACAACTTCCCTACTAATACAAATAAAATGTGGTATCTCTAATGATAATATGTAATAATGACACTGGAAATATATACTATGTGATATATAAAGCTGTACATCTCAGATCAGGCATGAAATACAAATTTGAAATCTGTGTGTTATTAATTGCACTGATTGTAATGAATTCTGAATTATGTATATTGATGTATACTGAATAGACATTTTGAAAGGTGATTTTGTGAAAAACTGAACAAGTATCATGTGTGCAACACTTGCTAATGGGGTTAGGCATGCTTCCCCTTACTAGTCGATGCACGAAACCCTGAGGAAAGATCAGTACTGAAAACAGAGACCACTCTTCCAGAAGTTTTGAGCTGTTCTGGTTTTCCTTTGATCTATCTCATCTTCTGTCTCAGATGCGTAGAAGAACTTTCTAATGACTTTTTAACTCACAAGCCTGTGGAGTTTTTGTTTTAAAGGAGTAGTGCTGAAAACAAATAATT
The DNA here is from genome assembly GCA_035584875.1 of Syndactyla subalaris. Lineage (NCBI taxonomy): Eukaryota > Metazoa > Chordata > Aves > Passeriformes > Furnariidae > Syndactyla > Syndactyla subalaris. The sequence goes on along the minus strand of JAWMRD010000179.1, from coordinate 18,456 downwards.
CTGTTGTAGTTGCACTGTAGTCTTGGGTTTAGTGTTGTGAAGGACTTTAAGTTACCTCAGGTATACGTGAGAGTCTAATACCTACATTTTGAACATACATGCATGTGTATGGTTATGAGTATTATGCATTTTACAGGACTTTTTAGTTTGTATATGTGTATAAAATGATGAATTAACTTATGTTGTATTTGGTGCATTCAAAACTTATGTTGAGGCATGTAATTGCTTGAAATTGATTTGCAAGCAAGTTGATAGGCGTTTGTGTTTGCTGGACTCTGTTGACTTTTGATTTTCATTGACAGAGATTTTGTCCTTCATATTTGCTGTCATTTGATACACAATTCCTCTAATGTATATCATGACCATTTCTCTTATGTTTGTTTAAAAACCACAGTTTGTGTACAGCCTTAGTGGGAGATAGTATTCCTTGTAGTCGGTAAAACAAACTGATATTTTCCTGGAGGAAAGTTGGTTTGTAATTGAATGTGTGATAACAGTGAGATAATTAATATGATGGAATAAAAAACATCCTGGAAACATTTATTGCTTGAAGACATTGGTTCAGTGAGATTTTTTTGTTACAATCCCAAGGTGTTTTTTAATAGTGTGTTTAAGTGTCTTGAAATTGCCACTTTGATATGCAAAAAATATTAAACACTTCTGAATCATCTTGTAAATATTAGCTGAATTTCTTTATTTAGTTCATGGGAGAATATTTATAGTCTATTTATAGTTTTACATTTCCTGGTGATATAAAACTACTCATTTAACATCCGCATGAAACTGGTCGCAGATGAGGTTTTTGCGATAATAGTCTTCCAATGTGATTTATGTATTTGTGAAAAATTTGATAAAGAAATTCAAACAAGGAAACCACAAGAGTTCAAACAAGGGGTTGATTCAGTAGTTTTGTGGCCTTGAACATGTAAATCACTCCCCTATTTAAATTAACAGAAGAACTAATACCCTGAGGAATTCTGTAATTTTAAGATTTATTTTTTTTTTAAAAGAAGGAGGCAGGAAAATTCCCATGAATGGTGTGGTGTGGAAGGACTTTTGATGAGACTAGGTAGGTGACTATCTTTCTAAGTCAGTAATTTCATAATGGAAACTATACTACTCTACAACACTCAACATTTTCTTAGGAAAGCCTACTTCAATCATTCAAGTCTTTGCTTGCAACATGAACAATTTAGTGTCGATATTAATGGATTAGTCTTTTTAATTCAAAACCTGTTCTCTCCTATGCTTTGCTAACTATGTTCATGGTTTACTAGGGCCCTATCAGCAATGCTTAATAAAGACAATTAACCTTTGCATCCACAGTCATAGAATTCAGCCTTTAAACCATTCTTCATGAAAGGTCACGCTGAAGTAGTTTTAAAGTAACATACATGCAAATTCCTTTTTTCTGTGTTTCTGTTGTGGGATTTCCTCTCCATCTCCCAATATGTATAAAGACTAGACATAGTCCAGGAGGCTGGAGAAAATTCTATGCATAAAATATAGTTGTTCAGCAGACATAGAAAAAAGGTCAAGACAATGGCAGTGCTCTCACTATACACTTTAGAAATCATTCATGTGGTATCACTGCAGAGAATCAGTATAACCTGTGGCCGAGCTTTTTGACATTGTACATTACAGCTTTGCTAAGCTCAAAACTCTTAAATCGAAAATACATCAAAATCTGAAGGCTTGGTTAAAGGGAGAAAACAGTTTATCTTCCTGTCCTTCATGAATTTTGGGATAAATATCGTCATTTTCCTCTACCACTGTATTCTACTCTTACAAAGATATTAAAAAAAATAAATGTAAGAGATTTGCATAAAGGTCAGCAACACATTTTTTTCCTTCCTGAAATGGAAGAGGTTGAGTGTGTGATGCTTCTGAAAGCTGGGTTGTTTCTGTAGGTCTGAATGGAAGATTTGGAGACAACGTATAACTCATGCTAGAGCGTTTCAAAGGTAAATCACTCTAATGTGAAAATATATTTATGAGTCCCAGTCATGCTTTCTTATTTTGTCCCTTAACCTTTTGGAGGTTGATATTGCTTTCCCAGCTTCCTGATTAAGCCAGGAGTAAGATTGCTTGTAAAGTATTATGGCAAAAATGTCACAAGGGACTTTTCCTCTGAAATCATTTCACCGTGTGGCATTTTACATAAATTTTGTAAATCCATGTCCCATGTTGTTGTTTCTATGTCCTCTAAAGGTCCAGCATTCCAAAGGATAAAGATAAGAATTCAAATAATAATAATAATAATGGCACACTGAGTTACAAATAGACACTTTCTCACTTTGACATGGAAGTTGCCCATCGGGAAGGTGCTGTCATTTTCTTCTCTCCTTCAAAAGATATCTGGAGAACATGAGTTAGAAATTGTACTGTTGCCTTTATTTTGAAATATTTTGTACATTTAAAGAGCTTACAGAAACCTACTTAACGCTGCGTTGTACTTTTGACTGCAGCCATGTATAATGCATCGTAAAGCCAGAGCTACTTAACAGTCCAAGAATGAAGACACATTTATCTACTAAGACATCTGATCCTCTGCTAATTCTAAGATACTACACGTTAACTCTTTGATCCACAACAAAACACTTCTTTGTGAAGAAAGATGGGAGATTGCTATCCACAAGCACTGGGTTTCGTTCCTTGCCACAGAAAGGAATCACTGTTGGCTAAGTCACAACAGTGAGAGACACAAAATGTGAGGCTTTATTCCCAGGAGTATTACTGCAGCTAATAACACAAGATCAGATTTACAGAGGTACTGAGTAAGTCAAAGCAAGCTTCTGGTGTTCACCAACTTTAATAAAAAAAGGTGTTCTTTCTGTACCTGCCTTCTTATACCTCTAGCTAACACATTAAGGGGGATTGTGTGATATAAACCCTGTGTATTTGCACACTTGAAAACTACTATATAAGGACAGAGTATCTTTCTGCAATTTAAAATTAGTAATACTTAGTTGAGTCAGTGCAGTTACATCAGCAGAAGCACATCAGTGATATGCCTAAAAATCAGTGTCACAAGCAGTAGAATGCCTCAGGCATAAAACCCTCACCTTTAGCCATATTTCTCTCTTTTAGAAGTCCTCTTCAGTTCATGTGGGCAGCATGGTCTGGAATTTATAAGTTCCACCTCCCGGCTCCTGTAATTCTTGAACAGACAAATTACGTTAGTGAACAGAGGCTAACACTACTGAAAAATCACATCCTTTCCAGTTTGTATTAAAGTAATTGTGTACATTTAGTGGTAACACATAAACTGAAAATAGAATTAATTTTAATATCAGCTTTCTAAATGTATTGTTCTTTGTACCATGATCATGGTGGAAAGTGCAGATTGTTAGATCAGATCCACATGGGCGTTTTTGTTATTTTCACTCTTCAAGATCAGTGTTGATGATATTTCTACTTCTCAGCAATGTAGATCTCCTTCTACTCAAAATTGTTCCATAAGCTTATTTTGAGTTGGATTCAAGAAAGGGGAAAAACTTTGTAACTTCATCTTGAATACTAGCAATGCAGTTGCTAAGGTATGTTGGGACCTGTAATTGAGAAAAAATGCCATAAACCACTGAAAATACAGGTAGCATTCTTTCCAAATCAAGTTAATCAGTAATAATAAATTATATTATTTCTAGTTAAAGCTAGTCCACATGCACAGACCACTCGATAAACAGTTCTGCCCTTTAACTAGTTGAAGACAAGTAACTAAACTGTGTTACAGGAAGGTTTCACAAATGCTTATCTTAGACTTGCATTTAACAAATTGCCAACATATATGAAACAATCAAAACTAAAAAAATAAATCAATAGAGCCTTTGCTGCTTTATAAGCTGGTATGTTTCTGCACATAGATCAACAGAGATGACAAAAGTTGAAAGGCAATCTAAAATTTCATGAGTTACCTATAATAAAGGGGAAGAGAGCTAGTTAAATTAAGCCTCAGAATCTGGGCTTCAGATTTAAAGCCTATTATATCACCTTCAATTTATAGCCTTATATTGGAAAGGGTGTTGAATCTGAACTCAGAAAGGTGCCTAGCTGTCACACATCGAGCTTGCCTGCTGTGTGCTGGGAAGGATCAGAGCTGGCTCCACTCTGCCTTTCCAGGGGCTTAGGCAAAAACATGGTTTGTTTGTAAGTACCTTTGGAAGTAGTCAAGATGTAGAGGCTCACCATGAGAGCTCCAAGTCCTGTGTTTTCCAGGAACATTCATTATTTCCCTTAGGAGCTGCTACAAGGAAGCTGCCTACAGTTCAACTGGGGCTTTGTCCTGGAAAGGAGTCCACCCAGACCCCACTTCACCCACCAGGCACCAAGCATTTGCAAATGCTGTTTTCCCTAGTAATGCTGCTTAGGCACATCACAAAAATGACTAACACGTTTGCTTGCCTATTTCCCATCTGGACTGAGAGGAGTATTTTAGGATTTATCCTGCTTAGGGGCATTGATATTCATCCACCAGATATATTGAATTCTCCTGAGGACAGCTCTAATGAGAGTGCTCTGGGGTGATTTCTTTGCAAACATGAGTTCAACACACAATAGTGACCCCAATGGTTTTCACTTGATAAAATGGCCAAATGAGGTAAAAATTTCCTGGGTCTTCCCTTTAATATGATTTTTTTTTTTTTTTTACTCGTATCTTAAACTAAATATATTTTAAAAAATTAAATGAGGCTGCAGCACAATTGGGGAGGGTGTTTCTATTTTGAAGAAAAGGTTGAGCCAATTTTCTGTATTCAAAATGATTTCTTGATCATCATAGTCCAGGTGAACATTTAAGAATGTGAACTGCAGTCAGTAGAGAAACTTCTGTCAAAGTTGTAAGGCTTTAGGAAACATATAAGATTTCAGTCTTTCTTTTTCCTCTTTTTTCCTTCTTATTTTTTTTTCTTTTTTTTGTAATTTGTTTTGGATAATTCAGGAGTCTCCCTGCTGAGCAGGCTGGCTGTTGTAAATCCCATTCACCATGTAATGTATGTGTGAGGAAGGAAGTTGAATGATCTATGCCTCTTCTCAGAGAGGATTTGAGAATGCATTACAAAGAGACTGGAATTTTTTCAAGACTACTTAGCCGTAAAGCTGAAACTCATAGTTTGAATAGTTACAACAGTTTGAAAATTAGCTCTGAAGAAGTACAAACTAGGAGACACTCACTATAAAAATCCACTCCTCCAAATTAACACAAAATCGTAAACCTCTCAGAAGTTTAGAAGAGTTCAGGCAAAAAAGAAAAAGATGAAAATTGTGACCAAGATCCATCTGTGTTTTGTTTTTCTTGAGTCATCAACAACATATGGTAAATACTCTGTAGAAAGCACTCAACTGAGTTACTCCAGTTTGTGGGGTACCTGAGACATCTACCCTTAGTTTTAAACTTCTGCTCTTTGTTGGAACCTCAGTTCTCTCTGAAGGGACCAGCACACAGGCTTGTGTGTAATTATCTGTTTAGATACTGTACCTGATATGTAAATACTGGTAATAATTATCTTCCCTTTTATTTCTTCTGAAACAATAGGATTTAGTCCTAACACAAGACTGACTAACTGTGTCAAACTTTACAGTTGGTTGCAAAAATAGCTAGCAACAAGCTGATATTGACTGTCACTTGAGTTGACATCTACTATTTCAGATAGACATCAACTTAGAAATATTCTATGTGCCATTTCCCAATGACTTCTGCAGTTGAGCAGACATGAGATGAATGCAAAACCTGTCTGTCGTATAGACTCATGTTCCCACTTAATCTTGATGCAGAGAAAATTATTCTTCCATTTCATCAATGTTTTATTAGATTTTCCTGAAAAAGCTGGCAGAAGGGTATCATTCTTCAGAGACTAACAAGTTAGTTAGCATGTGCTGTTTCCCCAGTACTGGTATTGACATTGTCATTTCTGTAAGTATATCTTGTTTTCAAGGGAGTGAGTTACTATTTATAGAATTGATCTCATACCTTCCTTCGTTTCTCCCCCAACTCATTATGAGTTGCAAGTGAGTATGTGATTGGAAAATGATCTGTTTGCCTGGAAGAGACCTCTCCCTAGTTAAGCTCCCTATTTTGTTCAGTATTAATTTAGATGAGGTAGATAATATTCACTGTTCATGTAAATATGTCATCTACTCAGTCTAGCGAGACCACTTGTTCTACTGCTTAATAAAATTATGGGTATGTGAGTAGTATCTCTGTGTCTCATGATGAAATTTCTATCATACTGCTGACAGGCATAAAACAGAAGGGCACCCTTTGCGGATGTGCCATCTGTCCTATTGAACATGGACTTTTGTAAGCCTTGATCAATGAATGAATCTACCTAGTAGGTAGAAAACTGCAGCGTGATGAGCAGAGCAGAGAGGGAGCACTAGGAGAGTTGTGCTGAAGCCTAGCACCTGATATATTAAGAATTATAGATTGTATTGAGTAAAATTCATTTTGGTTTTGGTCGTATGCTGCTGCATCAGACTACAGTGCTGTTATTTTGTAACAGACATGCAGAGCTTGCCAATGCAGTTTTACAATAGCCAAATGGAATGTAATGATTTGAAGTTGAAAGGGAAGGCTGAGGGGTGCAATAACAAATGACAGCATAGTGATGGTGTGCTGAGCTGGTGGCAAACTGAATCAAAATGGATGTATGGCTGGCTGCACTGTTACTGATGCTGATGCCTCACTGATGTATCTTAATTATTCACAGATTCAGCACTATATTTTGTAATTTTTAAAATATAGGACAATCAAGTATTTTGTGCTAACGTTACTATGCAGTAAGTAAGGTGTCTGTGGCATGTGCAACATTTAATGCATGTAAAAAGAAAAAAAAAAAGAGTGAAATTTATTTTTTGAGGTGCTAGAAGACTCAAATGACTACTCTAAAAGTTTGTAGGAAGCCCATGTCTGTAGACATGTAGGATTGCACAGGTGGTGATGGGACCAGAAAAATCCAAGAACCTATGAAAGCAGATGATGTTGCTATTGTTGGTATGAGTTGGATGGTGTTAAGACAGCTACTGTCTTACTGTCCCAGTGGAATGTTACCACTGAATTGGTATGCCATATGTTTTATAGTTTTCTGATCTAAATATAGGATCAAAACTTGTGCTCCTGGGCAATGCAAATTTACCCTAAATCATATGAAAAAAATTGAGACCTATTTCACTTAGCTTTCACTGGATATTATTTTAGAGAAAACCTGTCTTCTTCTGTTGAATGGGTGTGCTTTTCCATCTCTTATAATGCCAAACAACCTTTTTTGCTACCTCAGCCTTTAATAAAGAGCTAATGGTACTTCCAGAGACTAGCAATCACAGGTATCAATATTGTTTCCATCTGTGGAGACTAGGTATGCTCTTACAACTAATAAGATTAATGGACTTACATTTTTCTTATGATTATGCTGTGATCTTTATTTAAAACAGAAGTCTAGTTGAATTGCAGTTTCAGTGACTCATCACATCTTTGTCTATATGCATGGACTCATTTATATTTAAGATTATGGATTTCTTTAATAATTGATAACAGTAGCAAAATATTCTATAGCATTGATATGTAAATACTTCATGCATCTTCTTGTGACTTCCCCCAGATAAAGCCAGTAGCATGAAGAAGAAGGGAACAGGAGAGATGACAAGATGCAAGTCTACTGGAAGAACCAGTAGCACAACGTGAGCCAAATGAAGGTGCCTTCCACTGTCTTACCCAAATCAGTTCAACACAGTTTTGTGCTTGTCTCTCACCCTTACCTGACCTGCCAGCCAGTTCCGCAGTGTGAGTGCGCAATTCTCCTAGCAATGATAAAGTGCTATAAATTTTAATTTTAGGGGACATGAGCACTTTCAAACCAAGATCCAAAGTAAAATCCAGCTGACTCAGCAGTAGTGCAGCATTAGTAAGCTCTGTTGGAAGGGCTGGCAGTGGGCAGCTGGTAACTGGAGCATCTTAAGTTGGATCGCCACTCACAAACCAGAACTGTTGTAACAGTGTTAAGTACCCTGTCTGCATATGATATTTTCCGGACATGCTGAGTTGCCACTATTGACAGAATTTGGCCCAAGAATCATGGCTTAAGGGCAGATGTTTGGAATACAATACGCAAATTGTCTGCTTGCTGCAGAGGGTCATGTTTGCGTGTTTGTTTCTTACTTCCTCTATTATTATTTGTCTAAATGTTTTTTCCTTCTGATCTTGTAAATTAAAAAAAGAAAGAAATAAAAAAATTTGAAAGTTTCACTATGAAAATACTGTTTTCTACATGAGGAAATTAAATTACAATGACTTGGTTTTTACTCATATGTATTTTTACCCCAGTAACAATAGAAAATATTATTTTTTACAAAATAATTTGAAACAGATTTAAATGTAACCTTAGAGCACAAAATATGAAACAAGAAAACAGAGTCAGATTTTTAAACCAATCAGTTTTATTCACACAGCAATTACTTCTGCTGTCAACAGGAATAAAGTTTACTGCTGTTGGAAACTGGTAAAAAGCCAAATGTGTTCCTGTAAAATGCCTTGCTAAGGGCGAGTAAACCAGACCACACTTTTCAAGAACCAAACATCTCCTTATTTTACTGTCTGTAAGGTTTGTTTACCTGCTTCAGAAGTAGTAGCAAGAATGTGAATTGAACAAAGAGAAGGAAATGCTGTATTTCTGTGTGGCAGAGAAATCCTGCTTATTGACCTTCTGAACTGCCTTAGCCAGAATACACAGGATTCAGTTGTTCATCTCATGGGGAGCCAAGAAATGCCTATATCCAAAAGTTGAACTCAGATTAATATCGATGTCTTTTTGATTGTTATCACATTTCAATAAAACTAATCCTTACATCAGTACAACTAAGTCTTAGTGACAGACACAATCCCAGCTTTTTATTTTAAAAAATATCTTCTGTGAGCTTTCAAGGGAAGAGGAGACAGGAGGAGGAATAATTATTTGTCTGGTCAAGTTATTATGTTTTATTCTAAAACCAGTTAAAATAACTAATTAAAAAAATCTACCTTTAAAATCATACCTTTTGAAAGAGAGGTAAAATTGTAATGCATCCTTCAAATAACAGTCTGTATCAGTATCAGTTTGATGGGTAGTTTGCTTTTATTGGCACCTTCTTCTGAAAAAACAAAACAAGTGAAAACCTCAAGGCTGTAAATTTTCACAGGCTAGGGTTAAGAATGAAATGGCAGTGCTGTTTTCTGAGATAAATCAGGTACTACTAACAAAATTTCAATACCAAAGGTTAATAATATTATCATCAGAGCTCTTGAAAGAGACCTGACTGCCTAAAGGCAACTTAATTTTAAACACTGAGACAAGTCAATCAGTATACACCTAAAAATATGCATTGAGGGATGCAGTTTGCATACATTATAGCTAGTTTTTTCTTTCTAACCTGTGAGATTTCAAATTTTTTCCTTTGCTTATTCAGGAACCTAGGTTCAGGCACATTTCTTTGTAGGCTATAGGTCTGCTTGTCGCTGGTCACTGGGTACAGAAAGACAGTTTCTAGGGAAGTACAAGACACAGAAAAATAACTTTGTACTCAGAATTCTGTTCTTCCTGTTCTAGTGTTAAAACATCTCTTTCACAAGACTTTGTCTGGAGATAGGGGGATGCTGTTGGGTAGAAAATGTAAATGTCAGCTGAGCCAATGTTCATTGACTGTGGCCTGAGAGGTGGGAATGTGCACCCATTACCAATTTTTACATTTTGCAGAATCAGAACTGATAGCCTGTAGCATCTAAAGTGGCTAAGGGCACACTGGAAAGCAAAATACAGAGATGCCATTAAAGCCATCTTAGTGCTTTTGGGAGCGCTATCCTGACTCATGACTAAGCAGATGTTTTTGACCAAATGCCAACATTTTTGGCAAGGCTGTGTGAAGGGGAAAAAAATATACTAAGTTTAACTTTTTTTTTTTTTTTTAATTAAACTGTCTATTATGAGCTCCAAGGGTTTTTTTATTTGTGTTTCATGAAACCCAATGTCAATGGTGCAGGGAGAAACCCACTTTCACTTGACACACTTTGCTACACCTTGTGCGTTGAATATACAATGATTTGCTTTATTATATAAATATCTACATAGGCTGGTAAAGAAGGTATATCTGTTTGTGATCACAGGGTAAATTAAAAAAAAAAAAGTGTTATTTCCTAGACATCCGCTTTGACTATCAGCCTCAGAAAGAAAATACCTCTGGTCCTTTTAAGTCACATAGAAAAATATGATTAATGGGTGATAATATAATTACCCATTGACTCCTGGAAAGAAGTACAGCAAACCTGATTTTAGGTGTGATTTAAAGCATAATGAATACAGGGAATTTCCAGTCTTATCAAGTCCATTGATCTTGAAACCTTTCTGAACAGTCATTTTGAAAGGCTATCACTAGCTAGGCCAAATAATTAATACTACAGCAAAATATCAGTGAAGAAAAATAGTTGCTGACAAAATACAATATCACAGAATCATAGAATCATAGAATAGTTTGGATTGGAAGGAACCTTTACAGATCATCTAGTCCAACCCCTTTGCAAAGAGCAAGGACATCTTCAACTAGACGAGGCTGCTCAGGCCCCATGCAACCTGATCTTGAATGTTTCCAGGGATGGGGCATCTACCACCTCTCTAGGCAATCTGTTTCAGTGTTTCATCACCCTCATTGTAAAAGATTTCTTGCTTATCATATATCTAGTCTGAATCTACCCTCTTTTAGTTTACTTCTTGCCCATCTTTCTTAGAAGCCTCCTTTAAGTACTGAAAAACCACAATAAAGTCTCCCCGGAGCCTTCTCTTCTCCTGGCTGAACAACCTCATCTACTTCATCCTCCAGTCCTTTGATCATCTCCATGGCCCTCCTCTGGGTCTGCTCCAACAGGTCGATGTCCTTCCTGTGCTGGGGACCCTAGACCTGCATGCAGTACTCCAGGTGGGATCTCACAGGAGTGGAGTAAACAACCTGCTGGCCACGCTTCTTCTGATGCAGCCCAGGATATGGTTGGTACTTGAGCTTCAAGCACACATGGCCAGCTCAAAGCCACAAGGTATGATGTGGGTGCAAGGTCTAGGTTCTTCCTCCAGTTATTTCATCTATGGGATCTGTGTACACACATCTGTATCTCTTCCTGAAGAAGCAGTATGGAATAAGCAGACTCATCTGAAGTGACAGCCAGGTGGACCATGCTGCTACTGTGAAAGAGGTTACAGTGAAGAGATGTGCCTCTAAGTCAATGGCTGCCTTGCCTGCTTTCTGCCCAAGTCCCTCCACCCCTAAGGTTTCTTTGGTACAGAAATTGACATAAAAACTTATATTGCATCATATTTTTAAGGAATTTAAAATTTTCTTCTGGGAAAGATTGTTGTTTCCTCTTCTAAAAGAAGCAAGATCTGCATGAGACATCTGCTTTATCTGCACAATTAAAGGGAATAGCATGTTCTGTTTTCCAGATACATAAGTAGGAAAATACTGTCCTTCAATAGCTTGCAGCTGATATGGACAATAAGGACAGAACATGATAAAGATAATACAAGGTTTTGATTCTGTTATTTTTTTTATTTTCCATTGCTTTTTGTTGCCTTACCTCTTCTGAGTTAGCTTTGTGGCCTTCCAGTATTTTCTGAAAAAACTTCCCTAAGAAAAAAGTCTTTTTTTTGCTGGCCAGTTTGCTGATATAGTGTACTGTATTAGCTGAATCAAAGCTGTCTTTCACTTTGAATTCTGATTTCCTCTAGATATGATTATTCAATCCTTTTCTAAGTAGTATGTGTATTAAAAAGTTTGTATACATACATACAGCACCATACGTGTATACAGATTTTATAGGACTTTATTTTTTCATTTTTTCTCATTTTTAGTTTTTAAACTTCCTTTTGACAAGAGTGGTCTAAGAGGTGTGCTATTGTAGCACTAGTCTCTGTTGGTTTAGATCTGATTTCGTGATCAGAGTGATCTCATTTATTTCAGTAAAATGAGGAAATATTTGCTGAGATTTTTAGATTAAAAAAAGACTTAAAAAGATGAATGTATTGTGAATGTTTTTTAATAGGAGAAACACTAAGAGAGGCAGGTTGGAAAAATTTTCCAGTGTGAGATAGGTACCAGATTTGCATTTGTTGGCCTAGTTGTCTAGTAGCTTTCTTTACTATGCACTCTCAGTAATGGCAGCAGCAGGTCAGTCAGCACATAGAACCAGGGCAGTATTCGGGTCTAATTACTGTGACAGTGTGTGTGTATGTAGTAAGGGGCATTTTGTAGCTGAGAGCATAACAACAAAGACAACAGGCATCAAAATCCAAAGGTTTCAAAAATAACAGGCAAGGAACACCTTAGTTTTTAGTAACAACCATAGCCAAAACTCACAGTGAGGATCTTTTGATTGAATCTTTCCTAGGCCAGTATTTTCCTGAAGAGGCAGAGGGCTTGGCCACCCACCCACCTCCTGATGGGCAGCAGTGCCCAGGACACACCAACCCATACTCCGGGGGAGGTGTTGGGGGGCAGTCCTGGCTCTGCTGCAGCTGTCTCTCCCAGCAGAGCAGTGCCAGTGTCTCTTCAGCTGGCTCTGTTGAGAGACCCTTCCCTTCTACATTGTAAAAGCAGCTCTACTGAAAAGACAGTGAGATCTGAGGCCATATTAGTTTCCTTTATGACATCTGTAAAGAAATACAGTCTCCGTGCTGCCTTTCTCTGGCTTGAGTCCATTGAAGCATTTTCCTTCTCTTGGAGATGGCTCAGTCTTCCTTAACAAGGTGATAGGGAATTGGCAAATACAGAGGATGTGTTCTCCCTTGCTACTAGCTTCAGCTCTGAAAACTAAGCTTCAGCTCAGCTTCAACTCAGAAAATCAAGCCCAGGCATATATTTTGCAACTCATAAGTAGTTATAGTGGATGGAAGAAAATGTAGGCTAGTCATAAAAATAAGGGGCAGTGTTACAGCTTTTGCAGCCATGTAATCACAAGTATTCTTTCTCTTGCACTGAGCCACTTGCCGTCTGTAATACACCAAACAGAGATTTTGTGTTTCTTCCCCACCCCCCGCCCTCAATTTCCAGTAAGAAAAACAAGTGCTCTGCTTCAGCAAGTGAATCCACCCATGCTTGTGGCACACATACAGACTGCATGTGAGAATAATACGAATAATTGCTGTTTAGAAGTGTTCTGCATGCAGATGCCACAATAGGACATTGAGAATGTATCACATAGTTATGGGAAACACAATAGGAATCTTTCTGCAAGTGAAATATATTTTAGCCACGTTGGAACCAAATAACCCAGCTAGCTCTAAGTCTTTATTCACGTGTAAAAAGATCATTTATGCATTGTAATACACCCTTGTTCAAATAATTGTGCTGGAATATTCTATGAAAGTTTTTGAACAGCTCTGTAATAGCCATACTGTTGGATGACAGCAGTATCATTAGTAAGTATAAGTATTTCTAACCATGTGCAAATCATCCTTTATTCCATTGTAATTCATCACACAGTTTTCACTTATATATTTCAAGAGAAATTAGCTGTACTTGAAGTGCTTCCCCAGCTCAATCAACTCTATGCACAGGTTAGATGGTCCCATGTTGGTGTGGGACAGAAGTGACACCATATGCTGTTTCAAGACCCACATCTGCAGGAGAGTGCTGGAAGACAGGGTGGTGCAGAGGAGGGCCACAACACAAGAAGATTGCCATTCAAGATCTGTTTATCTGGTGAGGTGCAGTGCTCGGTAAGGCAACCAGAGCTCTCAAAGGTCTCTTGTGCCCATTTGAAAGACTGTCAATAATGTTCTTTAGCAAAGGTTCTTAAAACCTTTAAGCAGGAAAATCCTCACATAAAGAGTAACTGAATAAAAGAGAGAATATATATACTTCTCCAGGAATGGAAATTGATAAAAATATGTCTAAATACTTGTCCTGTCTTTATATGATGTCTCCAAGTATCCTCCTACCATGACCCCTTATTTGTCTTATCTGCTGTGGTTGTTTTTGTGCTTCTAACATTGCTTCTAATGCTTGCACTAGCTCAAGAACCTTGAAACAGGAGCATCAAAAATACCCTCCAGTGAAAGTCTGAATGAGCTTGGCCAGTTTAATTTAACAAACAAACAAATGAGACTTGACTTGATGGAATGCAACATAACTTCAGCATATTAAGGACTTCATTGCAGTGGAGAAGGGCATAATAATAGGTGTTCAGGGCATATGCATGTCCCCATCAGGTACAAAAATATATAAAAAGGAGCATGATTAGCTGCTGGAGTAAACTTGCCAGGTAAGAGATGAATTGTCAGTCTCTTGATGTTTGCATGTTGAGACTGAATGCCTTTCAAGATGCTATGCCTAAGGCAGTCATAAATTATGCTTTAGTCTAATTTATCTTACCAGCTTAATATGAGTAAATAAGGTAAATGGGTGAAATAAACCTGTGACATTGAGAATAATCCAATTTTTCCTTAAGACATTAAGTATCTGGAAAAATGGAAGGATATCAAGGTCTCTGATTGAAACATTGAAAAATTAAGCAATGTTTGCAAATGCCATAAGCACATTTTCAAATGTGCTGCAGAGTTTTTAGTACATATATGCAGAGTAACTAATTCTCTGGCTTTCTATTTGGGCCAACTTTTTGTGGAAAAGATATACTGCTTTTCTTAAAGTAGTGTAGCCATCCCAAAATGAGCTACATGATGTGCTATAGAATCTTTCACAGGTGCATATGTATAGTGGCTAGATGACATCCGTGGATTGAATTTGGTTGAATCTGTTGTGAGGCTGAATTTCTAGCTGACTTTTTCACAAGAATTCAGTTGTGTAAAGTTTTAAAAAACAGATTTGTAGGACATTCCTTAGTCAAAAAGGTTTAGCATCTTTTGTTTGGAAAATCAATCCTCCTGTTCTTCTAGAAGCTAATAGAAAGTATTTTTAAATGTTAATAGTATTCTCAGGAGAAATCCAGAGCATCATATTTGCTACCTGAAAATATAATTTAGGAGTTATATTATATTCCTTAATTAAAAATGACATGCACAGTAGTGATTTTTTTAAATTAATTTATTATCTGGACCATTGAACTGATCTGAAGGGAATCGTCATTCTCAGGAGCAAAAGTGAAGAGGCTCCTTTTATATTTTTACAAAAAAAATTAATTTGTTTTTCAGCAAGAGGGACAATATTTTTTTCCTTTGAAAAATAAGGAATTGCTATAACTTGCTACATAATTATTGTTAGACTATAACTAAATAAAGGTTGTATTTCTTGTCTGAAGGAACATTCAGGATTACTTTTGTGACCTTTATATTCTGTAGTTTATGGGTAATCTTCATAAAGATAAATAAATAGGAGATTGAAAAGCAAAATAAATACAATGTATAAATTCTTACAATGTTCAACTGTGAGACTGAAGACAGTTTTTAATCATTTGAAAGAAACTGGAAGGCATAAACCTGAAATTCAGAAGTGGTTGCTCTATAGTTATTTTCTTTTTGCACCAAGCCAACAAGTATAGACTTTTAGCTCATGAGTATTATAAGTTTTTCTCCATTTCACTGACAAGCAGACTCAAGATGTTGCAATTTGGACTGCAGAGATCTGGCTGTGAAGCTCAGACTATAGCAGAAGGCCCAGGTGGGGTCTGCAGGTCTTCAATTCAGTCCCAAAGTCAAATTGACAGAGTCTTCTAAATGGCAGAATAACTAGTGAATACTATAAAGAATAGAATATAGAGTGTATAAAGTCCACTATATACTTTATAAAAATTTGTGCTTTCTGTTGTATTATGTGATTTGATGCAGGGATGTTGGTTGGTTCTTTCCTTATACATCTGTACCTACAAATACTACTTCTTTTGATCTTCTGAACATTCAGATGCTACCGGTATTCCAGTAACACTAAAGGACAGAGGTTTATTTCTTCTAAATTTTATTAGGCGCACTTTACATTTTCCAGGAAAAAAATAAGCCATTTAATCCGATCATGAGTTTTGAATTTTTGTGTCTTTTTCACTAGACATCTTTTAACTAAATCACCTCTACCTCTGCTCTCCAAAACCTGGAAATCCAGAGGGCAAAAATCTGTTTGCATAGTAAAAATATGCGGTCTATTTTTAGTTTCTTAGTAAATTAATATGCAGTAGTATTGGAGATTCAGGAAAAATAGTTTGAAAAACTAAAGTTTGAACCCTAGAACTGAGCAATGCTGCAGTGACTGCTTAGTGATCACCTTTGCTGTTTAGATTTCCAGATGCTGAAGTTCCTTTGCTGGAAAATAAAGCATCAAGCATGTATATGTTTTCAATTTTTTTTTTTTTTTTTTTAAAATCACATTGTTTGTATTGCAAAAATTTCTGCTCAGTTCATTTTACTTTATGTTTTTGTTGTGCCATGGGTGATGTTTTTTACTGTATGTTACTTCCTCATTGCTCTATACTACAAAAATAAATATAATTTTTATAATATAACCATATTCATAAGGACGTGTGTGTGTAGCTGAATTCTAATTTTGATTCTGTCTATCTGAAACCAATTCATGTTCCAAATTCTTCCAGGCTAATTGTTTGACTCATGGCAAGGCATTTTATTCAACAAATGCAGCATAAAATGTGAGGATTAGGTAGACAAAGCTCAAAGGTAAACTCAGCGTTCCACTCTGCTGACAAAACTTGCTTATTTGTCTTAAAATTCTGAGCTGTTACACTTCAGTAATTCTCTTTTACCCCACAGAATATATCTGGAGTATTACACAGCATTTCTGCATTTTCTATCAAACACAACACAGAAATTACATTGTGCTTTTATTTGCTGAGTGCTGTCTCACAAAGAAGTAATATGATGCAGAGAGAAGATAGCCTGAAGCCCAGAATATGGTTATGGCCTATAAGAGGTTTTTCTCATCATGAATTTGCTAATTCGTGTATTAATTGGCGTTCATATATCATCACTTTGCCACTAGGAATCCAGTTACTCCATTCAAACACAATTTTAGGAAGATTATTTCACCATATTTTCTGTTGGCACAGGGTACTTTTTCTTTCTATTAAAAAAAATAAACCCATGCAATACTGAAGTGGAAATGCTGGTTGTAAAAGGTTACACAAACACATGTGTACCAAATTTTTTCACAGTTTGTGTACTAAGAAAACTAAATAAGAAACTTCTGTTGCTAAATACAGATTTAGCTTCAGAGAAAACCAGATTAAGACATTTATTATTGTCTGATGCTAGATCATAAACAACCATTTTTTTCCCTTCATGATAAAGTATCTTAATCCATTAATCTTTAGTAAAATGTAAATGTTTCTATTAGTTGATTAGAACAAGGCTTTGTTGTGGTCTTATTCTCCTTCTCCTTCAATATGCACCTGATTTATTGTTCAATAAATTCTGTCTTTTACATTTTTTCTTTCTGCATTGTAGCTTTGCTGCTTGAAAATTCAGATGTGGCATGTTCTATATGATACTAGGGAAAACCAAGTTTTATATTGGCAGTAAATTTTAGGCAAGTGTTTATTGCTTTCAGATGTGAATTTCTATTTTGGTTTTTTCTAATGAACTAGCTAAACATTATTGACTGAAGGTTTGATGTTGTTCCTTACCCTAGCAGGCAAAATGCACAGAATAACTGCAATGGCACCTGCATTAATCCCCACAAAATGCAGAACGGGGGTAGAAACTAATACCTTGGTGTGCTGAAGTGAAAAATTCTTGCATTCTTATTAAACCAAAGGAAGCCGGGGAGAATCATCTCAAAATGGTTTAAAATGATGTATTCTTTTATATAAAGTAAAAATGGAGTGAGGCATATCTGCAAGTACTTTTGGGAAGATATTTAAGATCTAAAACAATCTTGTTAATTGGTGATTTGGTCTGAAAAGCAGAATCCAGTTCAAGTGGGACAAATGCAAATTATTGCATTTCAGCAAGAATAATCAGCTGAGCAATGAAAGATAGAAACTGTCTAGCTAGGCAAAAGTTGCAGAAAAAAAAAAGTTTTATTGAAGGGAACTCCAGTTATCAAACGCATATTGTTGTAAGGGAAAAAAACCCAAACAACCAAACCCAACACCTGGTATCTTGGCTTGGTTGTTGCACTTAAAATAAAATACTGGTCAGCTGAAGAGATTAGAGAGAAAAGTATGGAAAATGATCAAAGGTCCAGAAAACATGACTTGAGGAGGATGGAAATAATCCATTTCTTTCGTGCAGTGACAGGAAGGAGTGAGCTAATGTTACAACAAGGGAGTCACAGAAAAAAGAAATACTTTCAAAGATGAGGGGAGATGGACCAAGGGGATCTCAGTGCCCTGAGCTGGAGGACCATGACAGCAAGAATGATTAAGTACGGGTGAAGCCTGAAATTGTGCAGGATCTGCTGCTCCAGCTGGATCCCTACAAATCTGTGGGGCTTGATGGGATTCATCCAAGAATCCTTGAAGAGCTGGCTGATGTCATTGAAAAACCCCTC
>JAWMRD010000178.1:0-25132 GCA_035584875.1 Syndactyla subalaris | reverse complement strand
AGTTGCCTTGGTGGGGATGCCTGCTGTCACCTGTGAGCCAGCTGACCCTTGAGGATGCAGCCACTGCTCAGGAAGTCTGGTCATTCCAGGGATTGGCGAGACAACTCCATGGGGGACACCTGGGCAATTTGGGAGTTGGCACCTGGAGGCTTATTTTCTCCTCTCTCTCTATTGGGTTTCTTTCTTCTTTACTTGGTCACCTTTGGTAATAAAACTACTGTTTGGGTTAAGTTTTCTGCGGTGTCTCAGTTTCAGCTTCCATGTCCCTTTGGACCCTTATTCTCCCTGGAACACTTACAAACATGGTTCACTGTCATGATTTAAGAATGGTATTCTCCAATTTAATGTCCCCAATAAAACATCCCAAAACATACTCTTTTGGCTCACTTCCTCTTCCACCAACCCTCCTCCTGCACTGGGCTGGAGAGGAAAATTGGAGGCACAAGAGGCAAAAATAAGAACGACTAACTGGAAACAATGAGATTAGAAAATGAACAGTAACAACAATGATATTAATAACAAAAGTGTACAAAAGGTGAACGATTCACACATAAGTGCTCACCAGTACACCACATGGAGCCCCTGACAACACCTGACCCTCCCAGATTACCTGACCTGGAAGGGACTCCCTTTCTTCAACTCTGGCAATGACATGAGCAGGACTCCAGGTCCTATCTATGCCGCTCTTGACTACTGCAAAAGTTAACTCTGTCCTGGTCAGAACCAGTACATTCACTAATTCTTTGGTATTGGCTATTCCATTCCTTACTTTTTTTGTACCTCCTGCACGCATCTCCACACAGTTGTTATGAAGTGAACACTTTTGTCTTCTGAGCAAATATTCATGGATTAGCATCAGTCTATTGTTATTTATGTTATGACAAAATTTGGAAGGAAATAGAGCAGAAAACTATACTTGCACTTTGGCTGTGTAAAGTCTGCCTAGGAATCAGAATTGGGACATTATTCTTATATGTGGACCCCCTGTGGCAAAGATGACAGCAGAATTTAAAAGGCCACATATAAACTGCTGCACATACTGAAGGTTCTGCAAGGTGCTCAGTGTCTGTGGCTTTGTTCAACAAACCCAGGATTTATGGAGAACATATTTATTCCAAAAACTATGAAGAAAAGTGGTGGGCTTTGTAATGGTAACTTACAACAAACAATACTTTCATCATCCTTGTTATAAACTTGATGTCTTCAGTAAGATAGGAGAGAATCAATATAAATAAAGATCTTAATATGTGACAACAGACACACACACAGGTCTGGCACAAAGAATGTTTACAACTAACAGTAACAACCAACGACGACCAACAACAACAATCAATGACAGCAAGAACCAAGAACCATTTTATTAACAGAAGGCTTCTCTTTTATACTTTTTCTTATCTGTCCATGCATACGCATGTCACACTTTATTAGTCCAAGCACTTCTGTCCACAAGTCTTAGACCATCTTCTGATAGGTTGTTCACATCTCTCCTCATGCTGGTAAGACTCAAAACATTTCTTGTTTTTCTCAGTTGTTTTTCTTTTTTCTTCTGCTTTTCCATGCTGCTGCAAGGTCATAGACTTCTTTTTCTCCAGTCTCCCATGCTCACAGCTGCATCCTTCCAAGGCCAAAGGTGTCTTCAGCCCATAAGTCTTCCACATTAATACACACTTAGGCTGATATTCACAAATTTATCCAGCTATTGAAACAGTTCAAGGCAGTCAAGGAAACTGTGCCATACACAACTAGACAAATACAATTACTTTTTGGAAATATTCCAAGGCAAATAGAGAGCTCATTCATACCTAGATTATTGCTTTTACCAAAAAAAAAGGCACAAAAATAAAGATGATCTGTTGTGAACTTCCTAACACTTGTTTCCTTGTGCAGTATATGTTTCACTAATTTTTTTTCTCTATAATTGTGCTACTTGAGTTAATTGTGTGTATGCACAAGAGGAGCACAAGTATTGAAACAGAAGGATTGCATTAGGTGAACAGTGCAGAGCTGTGCAGGGCAGAATGCAGTGGATATATTTCTGAACTATTCTTGATTAAACCACTGTTGGTTCTAGCAGCTGTATTCATTCTATATTTAAACACTTTATTCAGTCAGTCTAGCACTCTGAGGGCTACTGAGGATGAGAAGCTCTGTCTTGTATTGTTTGCAGATCTGTGCCCCACTCATATGATAAATGAGTCTAAGAAACAGGTAGGAAGATAGAGAAGATTGAGGAAAGCCTTAAGGCAAATGTTTAACTTGTTTCATTCATTGCATGCAGTATGGACAACAAGAAGAAGGAACTGGAAAGCATCATGCTATGACCTAGTTGCATGAAACTTAACATAACTGGATTGTAGCTATTGGTGGCTACAGGCTGTTCTGGAAGAACACAAGAGGAAGGAAGATAAGAGTTGCCCTCTACATCAAGAATGGAAGAATTTGTGAAGAGCTGTCTTTGAAGAACAGCCCTGAGCTGCTGTGTTCAGCCGGGAAAATAAGGATCGGGTCCATGCAGGGTGAGGGTGAGAACAGTAGTGAAACATTTATTGGGGGGGTGCATCAGACTTTTATAAGGTGGGGATGGAAGGGTCCGGAACTTGGGCAGAGTTGGGGGCGGAACGTGACACGAAAGGAATAGCAGGGAGGGGACACTACAAATAAGGGATAACTGGGTAGTGGCCAGCCCTACATGACAGGTGCAATGCACCACAGGCTAGCCGAGGGAACAGGGACCAACGAACAGGAGGTAACTAGGGTAGCAACAACCAATGACAAAATTAGGAGCGGGAAACCAGGACCAATGGGGATAATTGAATAAGTATAACTGCATTAGAACTTATTACAACTTAATATAACAACAGTAATAACAGCAATAATCTTTAAAACCTGAAACTGGGGCTCCTTATCTGATCCATCCTGCTTATGGCTGGTGAGTAAGCTCTGTTGCAGCTGTTTTTTCTACATTTAAGTCCTTCCAGGATCTAAAATTATTAGCTGGTTCCCCAGCACTGAGCAGGTTGAAAACTTATGGGTAAGAATTACAGACAGAGGCAAAAAAAAGAAACCTTGTGGTTGGTTCACTACAACCTCCTGATCAAGGGGAGCCTGTTGATGAGGTCGTGTTGCTCCAGCTATAGGAGACATAACATTTTTAGGTTCCTGTCCTGTTGTGGGATCTCAAACACCCCCATATCTGTTGGGAAAGTAGCACAGCAAACTGTAGGCAATCCAGGAGACTCCTGAAATGCTTGAAGGATAACTTCTTAAGTCAGGTAATAGTCCAGCCAGAGACAATAGCATACTGGACCTGATGGTCATCTCTGCAAGTGAGCTAATTGGTGACATCAAGATTGAAGGCAGCCTGTGCAGCAGTGATCATGCACAGGTGGAGCTTGTGGCCCTGAGGAATATGGGTCAGGTGAAGAGTAAAGTCAGGACCCTGAATTTTAGGGTTGTTAGGACCTCCTGGAAAATTGCCTTTGGGGACAAGAGAGCAGAACAGAGCTGGGACATCTGTAAGGATGCTTTTCATAGAGCACAGGAGATTGTGATCCCCAGGTGCAAGAAATTGGTCAAGGAATGTGAGAAACTAGCATAGGTGTCAATAACTGCTCATTAAACTAAAGGCCAAGAAGGAAATAGACAGTGGAAGTGGGGACAGGTATTTGGGAAAAAGCCTAAGACTGTCCGATAGGCTAGAAATGGGGTCAGCAAGGTCAGGGTGCAGACAGATCTGAACTTGGCAAGTGATGCAAGGAATTACAAGAAGGGATATGTCAGAAAAGGAAGGCTAAGAAAGTTTACCGACCCAATAAGCAAGGCTGGCAAACTGGTAACTCCAGACAAGGAGAAGGCTGAGTTACTCAGCAAATTTTTTGCCTCGGTCTTCACTGTCAATCTTTTTTTCCTCACCTCTTAACTGGATGACCTGCAAACGGGAACTGAGGGAGGAAAAGTCCTCCCATGATATTTGAAATGTCATGTCAGTCAGGTGAAGTTCACAGTAACTGGAAAAAGGGAAGTATGGGACCCATCTTTAAAAAGGCTTGAAAGGAGGACTTGGGGAATTACTGACCTGTCTACATCACCTTTGTACCCGTGAAGATCATGGAATAGATCCTCCTAGAAGCTCTACTAAGGCCCATGAAGGATAGGGAGGTGATTTGAGACAACCAACATGGCTTCACCAAGTACAAGCCCTGCCTGACCAACTTAGTGGCTTTCTATGATGGAGTGACTGTATCAATGGGCAAGGAAAGGGCTACAGATGTCATTTATCTGGTCATCTGTAAAGCATTTGATATGGCTTCCCACAACATCCTTATCTCTAAACTGTAGAGAGAAGGGTTTGATGGGTGGACTGTTTGATGGAAAAGGAATTAGTTTGATGGTCATATTCACAGGATAGTGGTCAACTGCTCAATGTCCACATAGAGTTCGGTAATGAGTAGTGTCCCTCAGGGTTCCATACTGGGGCTAGTACTCTTTAATGTGTTCATCAAAAATTCAAACAAAGGGATCAAGTGCATCCTCAGAAAATCTGTAGACAATACCAGCTGCACCAGGTCAATTGTGGTGCAGTTGCCACACCTGAAGGATGCGATGCTGTCTGGAGGGAACGAGACGACTCAAGAAGTGGGCTCCTGAGAACCTCATGGTGCAAAGTGCTGCACCTGGGTTCGAGCAACACCTGGTACCAATACAGGCTGGAGGATACACAGATTGGGAGCAGCTCTGCTGAGAATGAGAGGTTGGACATGAGCCAGCAATGGGCACTTAAGCCCAGGAAGGCATTATTCTGGGCTAACTAAAAAGAAAAGTGTCCACCTGGTAAAGGGAGGAGATTCTGACCCTCTACTCCACTCTGGTGAGACCCCCATCTGGACTACTGCATCGAGATCTGGGGTCTTACGCACAGGGAATATGTGGGTGTGTGGAAGAAGGTCCAGGGGAGGGCTGCAGAAATGATCAGAGAGATGGAACACCTCTCTTATGAGGCAGGGTTGAGAGATTTGGGTTTGTGCAACATTGAGAAGGGAAGGCTCTGGGGAGACCTTAGTGTGACTTTTCAGTACTTAAAGGGGGCTTATAAGAAAGATGAGGATAGACTTTATAGCAGAGGTTGTTGAAACAGGACAGGGGGCAATAGTTTCAAATTAAAAGAAGGTAGGTTTAGATTAGATGTGAGGAAGAAGCTTCTTACAATGAGGATGGTGAGACACTGGAAGTGGTTTTTGAGAGAGATGTTGAATGCCCCATCCTTGGAAACATTCAAGATCAGGTCAGATGGGTCTTTAAGCAACCTGATGTAGTTGAAGATGTCCCTACCCTTGACTGGAAGGACTAGACAAGATGACATTTAAAGGTCCATTCCAACACAAACCATCCTATGATTCTATTATTTGTGTGTGACCCATGTTCTTGTCTCTTTAGATGATCAATAGAGGTTTTGGTTATGCAAAAACATATTTTTATGTTTTTGTTAACATTCTGAATCACAGACTCTAATCTCCAGGTCTTTTCCCATGCTTTGTCTTCTTGACTAACTCCTTCAATACTTTTGGGATGTTACAGGTAGGCCACTAATGAATAATTAGTGATGTCTTTTATTTTTAAGCTGTTTTTTATTATTTTTTTTTAATTGAATGGAATTTTCAGTTGGAGAACTTCATAAAAGGTATTTCCTTAGTTTTAAAAATATGCATTTTGGGTTTCACTTTCAAGATTTTTTTCTTGGTCAGTTACTCAACACAGAACCTCACAACCAAGGGTGTCAAAAAGCAAAAGTCCTCAACAAATGTCCTTGTTCCAGAGATCAGTTTTCAGATCTGCCTTCAGACTTTCAGGGCACTGTAGATCCTGTGGGCTCCTCAAGGTTGTAACATTTGTCTTATCAGCCCCAGCTGGGGAGCAGGTCGGGCAGCTTTAGCACTGTGCATTGGAGTGCCTCCCTGAGAAGTGAACAGGATCCATATGAGAAATGTGTGGCTTGGAAAGTTTTAGGTCATCTGGAAAACTAGTCCTGTGTATCAAAGTAGTCATACCTATGTTTTGTTTTGGAAGATTTTATTCTTAGGATAGGAAATTGGGGAAAACAACAACAAAAAATAAAACGACAGAAAAACCCCAAACCCAAACCAACCCACAAAAACAAAACTTGTAGAGAAAAATTAAGGTGTGGATCAAAACCAAGGGAATCGGCTTCCAATTAAGGACAAAAATAATAATAATAAAAAAGAAACCAAACTGTAAGGACTGCAATTTCACATGAAATCCTTCCAAGTGAAATAATTTATACAGTGATCTCTTCAAAAAATAACATTAAAAAAAAAATGATGTCTTTCAAGTAAAAGAAAAATAAAATTCCAACTAGTCTATCAGTGTAAACCTACACAAAGGGTTCTCTTTCCTTAGATCAGGAGCAGATAATTTGTTCAGAATCACAATAGGTACTATTATTCCTGCATGTGTATCACATAGTGACTGGTACCAACTACACCCTTTAAAGAGTGGATAACTATTTTTTACTTAGCCATGGGCAGTTGCTGGAAGTTACAGCAGTTCCAAATTCAGTGTCTGCATGCCTTTCTAGAGTCAGTCCCTAACACACTGGGGTACATGCTAGTTATAAACTATAAGAGGTCTGTGATTTTTCATAAGCATTTTAAAGAAAACCAGACAGTGACAAATGATTCATTTGAGGACTGAGAGGTAAAACATGGAGACAGAAACAGTTGAAGAAAGAAAAAATGACAGAATTTTAGATAGTCAAAGCAATGTTTTATGCAGTTCTTTTAAGTATTTGGACAAAGTCTTCTAAGGGCTACTACATGGCTTTCCACCCAAGCTCACTTGCCTCCTTGTGAGTAAAACAATTATTTAAATCACCTGAAAGCTGATCCATGCATTTGGAAGGCACAGATTGCCTCCATATGTGGCCATGTATATGACCTCTGTGAAACCTTAACAGAACTGTTTCTGGAATAATTCCTGGTATTCAGAAAGTAAATGGGGAAGAAAAGTGGCAATTCCTTATATTCATGCTAAATTTCAGAAAACCATTTCTTCTTGCTTTTCTTTATAATTTTATTTTCAACACTATAATTTCTGTTGTCAAGCCTGAAGGAGTGCTTGCAGCAGTCCTGCTGTGGAGTAGGGAGTGCTTGTTTTCCACACTTAGTGAAAAGATGGGAACACAGTGAACTTACTGCAGGAGCCATTGATCCTGAGCCGGAGACTATGTCTATTTGTCACGTATCTAGAAATGTTAAACAACACTATGAAAACCAAGGAAATAATAAAAATGAATTATTTTGCTGAACTGTTACCCAAGGCTTATTTCAATCAGAATTTAATTTCAGGAACTGCTTACAGTGTATCCAAGTTGCATAAACTTGTATAGTAACTCTCAGTTGTCAGATGCAGCCCATGACAACCATCTGCTTAGAGTAATGTTTGTTGTTTTTTGTTGTTTTTTTTTTTTCTTATTCAGTCTTACTGAAATTAAAATATTGACAAGAACACTTTCAATGGTGCATACAGTTTAACAGAAGAACTGCTGTTATATTGGTCTCTTTGGATTAAAGTTGCAATTTTATACAGTAACACATAGTCTTGAACTGAATACAATTTTTGCAAAAATTCAGACATAAAATAAGAAATAAGTAGAGATTTTTAACCTCTCAAATATTTTAGATTTCTAGAAAAATACCTTATATTTTACTTGAATTTATTCAAGTGCAACATGTAACTTGTAATAAAGTAGAATATAGTTGCTGACTTTTGTTTCCATTCACAGAGTAGAGGTTCTTTTTTCTTTGCTCATTTTCAACTAGGTATCAATTTCCATTGCTGGGAAGATAAGAATACTATGGCAGATTTCAGTAAAATAACTTTCATAACTCAGGGGATTAATAATGGTTCCCTCTGCTCCAGCACAGGGAATGCTAAGGACATGCAAACCTTTTTATTTCTAAATTGTTGGTTTAATTCTACAGTGAGATGAAGATGCATGAAATTCATTATAGATGTTTTCTGTTTCATGGCAGAAAGATCTGCTTGCAGTTCAGTTACCAACATTCAGGTGTCACTGTCATGAAAAGTCCGTTTACTGTAATTGAGCCTTTGGTTGTGTTTGTTTGTTTGTTTGGTAGATTTTAGTTTGTTTATTTGTGTTTGGGGGTTTTGTTTGTTTTTGTTTTGTTTTTAATGGAAGAAGACATAAGGCAGATAGACGGTGAGATAAGTGTCATGCCAAGTTTCTTATCACCAACTCTAATGAAGCAGAGAACTCTCATGCATTGATGAGAAGTATTAGGTCATCTCCATGACTCATTGCTATTGCTGCTGTGTAGATAACAGTGTGCTCCAGCTACCCCATTGTCAATTTTGGCACCTCCATTGATTTTGAAGGGCTGGATCCACAGAGTGTGAACATTGAAGCTGTATCAATTCAAAGCAACTGAGAAGCTGGTAAGACTATTAAACATTACTTGCATCTGTAACAATATAAACTCACAGGCATGTCACATTCTGTCTGTTGACTCTCAATGAAAGCTGCACTGGTGGTTGAACAGCTGCACTGGGGTCACCCAAGTAAGATGAATATCTCAGTCAGTCCAGAGCATGGACATCAAACACTTTTGAGTGGACCACAGAAATCCATATAATGTACTCTCAACAAGGTCGCTGATGATACAAAACTGTGTAGAGTGGCTGATACACCTGAAGGCTGTGCTGCCATTCAGTGGGACTTTGATAGATGGGAGAATTGAGTAGAGAGAAATCTAATGAGGTTCAACAAGAGCAAATGTAGGGTCATGCACCTGGGCAGGAAAAATCCCAAGTATCAGTACAGACTGGGGGCTGACCTACTGGAGAACAGTTCTGCTGAGAAGGACTTGTGAGTCTTGGCGGATGACAAGTTTACCATAAGCTTGTGACAAGGAGGACCAGTAATAGTATCCTGGGATTCATCAGGAAGCTTGTGAACAACAGGTAGAGGGAGAGGATTCTCCTTCTCTACAAAGCCATAGTGATGCCACATCTGGAGTGCCATGTCCAATTTTGGGGTCGTCAGTACAAGAAACACAAGGAATTACTGGAGAAGGTTCAACAGAGGCCACAAAGATGGTTAGAAGTCTGAGTATCTCTTTTATGGGAGAAGACTGCAGGAGCTGGGCCTGTTTAGTCCAGAGAAGAGAAGACTGAGAGGGGATCTCATTAATGCATATAAATATCTCAGAAGTGGGTGCCCAGAGGATGCTGACAGATCCTTTTTTGGTGGTACCCAGGAAAAACTCCCTTATGTTGAAGGTGACAGAGCATTGGAACAGGCTGCCCAGGGAGATTGTGAGGTCTTGTCTCTACATGTTCTTGTGTAACCTGCTCTAGATGACCCTACCTTGGCAGGGGCGGGCGGGGAGGTGGGTGGGGGGTAGACTGGATGATCTCCAGAGATCCCTTCCAAAACCAAAAATTCTGTGATTCTTTGCATGATGCAGGGTCTAAAAAACCAATCTCCTTCTTAGATAAGAAACATGAGAAAGCATTTTCTGACCAGTTCTCAGGCCTTTTGCTTCTTGAACGCTTTGCAGAGTATCCATAAATACAGGTAAGATATGACATGTGCTTTTTTTTTCATGTTGAAACTGCAATATTGATGTTTTTCAGGAGTCTGAATGTGGGGGTAGTACTCATGAGATTTCAGTCCAGGGTGAAGTCAGACTCAGAAAAATACCAGGAACTTCAGCTTTCATATCCTCTCCTGTCACCAACTGCCTCTTTGCCTGCTTTGTCTCCCTTCCACAAAAGAGATTTACATTTATAGTTTCTTTCTTTCTCCTTAAGCCCAACACCAAATTTACAGCATGGTGCATGCTAACTCACCCTGTGACCCAGGAATATCAAGGAGGGGAAGAGTGTTCTTAGATAGAATGGAGGGAAATGAGATATGGAGCTAAATGACTACAGAAAAGAGAAACCATAGGTGGATATAGAGTCAGGGGATCCAGTGATTCAGAGGCCAGAGTATACTGACCAGAAATACCCTGTTCAGGGACATGTTCAAGTATAGGAGTGGAAAGGAGTCCCTCCCTCAGTCACCACCTGTAACCTTCCACATCCCTCCCTGTCCAGTTTTAACTTGATTACCTTAGCTTGATTACCAAAATAAGCCACCTTTCCTGCAAGTACACTGGACTCAGCACTGGATAATTCTGATATTTAAGGTTGTAAATTAGTCCTCACTGAGCTTCCTGTTGCTGCAGTCAGCATGGATTTTTTATTCCTCATCTTCATTTTAAAACAAGAGAATTTATGATGCTCTTTTTAGTTATGAGTATTTGTGTATCACATTATGCTGATAAAATGTTTTTGCTCAGCTTTGGAATTTCTTTTTTTTTTTTTTTTATGTATTAAAAACTTACCTGTGATAAAAAAAAAAAAAAAAAAAAAAAAAAAAAAAGTTGATATGAGAAGATATGGATTAGGAGCACAAGTTGATTGTCTTTCCTATGCAATATTTCTGAATTCATAACATTACTATACCAACTTCCACTAAAAGTGTCTGGGTTTACTTTTACTATTGTATGGTAAGTTTTCCTGCCCAGGAGCCTCCCTTTTTGTAAATTAATATGTCAACTATGACATAAAAGGTGTTCAATAATTTTTAACAACAGTACTTATCATCAAAAACAAGGTGGGCATGCACTCAAATTGCTCAAACATTGATTAGCTTGTTTGAAGATTAAATGATTAGGCACATAAATAGCTACTGATGAACCTTGCTGTTCACTACTGTGACAGTTTGTGGCATTCAGTTACATGGACCCTGTTTCAGGGGTAAAACAAAATCGTTTATTGCAAGCACATTTCAATGTATATAGGGCTATTACAATTAAGAGGCTGGGTTATGCTAAGCAGGAGATGGAACATGGTAATTAAGAGAATACATTATGTTAACTAAAGGGGAAGCAGGTATCTAGAGTTAATCAATTACTCATGAACACAAGGGTAGGGGGAACAATACATGTGGTCAGGTGAGTTTCGGCAGGGGACAGGGAACACACAAAACTGCAAATCTTCTCAAATGCAAGTAGAGTCTTTAGGTCCAAAGATGGGTCAGTGTCTGCAGGTTGGATTAGGATTAGTTCTTATCTTCCCGGGAGGAATCCTGTGTTTTGGTATCTGCCCAGGGCTTCCCAGACATCCCAGTCAGACTCTTTTGGGAAGTTTTCTGCATTCTGGTATTTTTCAGTTTTGTATTCTTACAACAGTTGAGTGGACATGGTCTCAGCAGTCTTTCAATCTTGAGGACTAACATCACACAGTTTAGGACAGAGCTGTGTATTGGTTAGTGGATGTGCAAGTTACATTTATACTCACATAGTTCTAGATTTTGAGTTCATTATTATAATTAATATGTGGTAGGCATGGCCTGGGCATAAGTCAGATCCAGAGTCAGCCCAGGAGCTGAGACAGAGCCAGTGGCAGCAGTGAAAGTAAAGACATATCCTGCATCCAAATCTCAGTGAGGAGACCAGGACATGGAATGAGTCCCAGTTGCATGGATAGGGGTATGAGATTTTCCAAGAGTAATTTAGAAGGCCATAGCATGACCCAGGTTTGATCTTACCATTTCAGCTCTGTCTAATTCTTTATAACATGCCAGAGTTAGAAAAAAATTACTTGAATGTATTAAAGTATCAACTGACCCTCTCCTCCAGGAGTAATAAAGTCAAATGAAATTTTCACTGACTTTTTTACCTTCTTTGGAGGAAGAAAAGTCAACTAAACAAAAGTTAGTATATAACAAAAGAAATAGGAGAATTTATCCATTAAAAAGAGTTATTAATGATTAAATTGTTCTCGATAATAAATTAATACTAAAATTATTGTCTAATCTCACTTTCTTCAAGATCAAAGAAATTTTTTTTAAGGAACCAGTAAAACTGAGACACACCAAGAAACAAACTGTATCTGTGCATGAAAGCCACTATTGGTTTGTGGTTTTGTTTGTTTGTTGGTTTGTTTTGGTTTTTTGTTGTTGTTGGTTTTGTGTTTTTTTTTTTTTTTGTTTTGTTTTTGTTTGTTGGTTTGGTTTGGTTTTTTGTTTTTTTTTTTTTTTTTTTGTAAGGTGTATGATTTCTTTTATCCATTTTGCAAATCCCACTGTCCAAAATCTTCATATTGTCACCTCTATGTCTTTTTTTACAGACATATTATGTTTTACTGAAGTTGGTTCTAGCACATGATCTCTTTTTTCTTAAAGGGTGGAGAATCACGTATGTCAAAGTACAGCAACATTTTCATTCCACAAAATTGTACAAAAGCATCCAGCAGCAAGAGAGGTTGGAACAAAACATGCCAAACATTCTATGCACATAGACTGACTAAGCTTTGTTATTTTCCCAAGTCCAAGATTTAAGGAACTGGTGTGATGAATTGAGGAATTTAAGTGTATTTGGTGCATAGATCAGTTATTTTCTGATGCTAGCAGGCTTTTATTGCCCATTTCATATATTTAGATCAAAATACTCTACAAGTAAAAAGAACCTGAAATCTTAGAATACATAATAAAACATATACAAAATTCTGTTGTGACCAGTCTGTAAGTATCCCTTTCAATCTGAAGCAGCAAGAATTTCAACTCATGAAAATGAGTTGAACGGATTAAAACACAGTATACAACCTGTACGTATTTTGAATTCTGGAAATTAGTATCTTAAGATAAAGACAACAAACCCATAAGTATTGAGGCTCCTTGTTGCTTATGAGTGACACAAGTTGTCATCCTGAAGAAGGAATCCAGGAGCAGGTATTCAAGCCTATATTTGACTTCAAGTTGAAGTGTTATCTCTAGGAATAGAAAATCATTCACCTTCCCAGAGAGACATTTATAATGACAAAGCACCAGAAAGCGCTTCAGCAGAAACATTACTGAACTGGAAATTGCTTATTGCTTATAGGTAATGGCCACTACAGTCAGATTATAAAAGCTGAACAAAGAAATGATTCTTGGCCAAATGTTGGCCCAAATGGTCATTGTTATTGGCAGAGGATAAAACTCTAGAGGTAGTTTCATCCCACTCTTGTTGCTCACCAAACTCTTTGAAAACTCGAAAGCTTTTTTGGATGTCAGATCAGAACAAAGCTGTTTTATCAGTGTTAGGTCCATCTTGACTGTCTGCTGACTACCAGGACCTATTTACACCTTTTCTAGCATTTTGCATGTTTGCATGTAATTTTTTACTGTATGTTTTTTTTGCTTGTACCCTGTTTCCAAATTGGCTTCAGCTAATCCCTTGTACTAAATATACAATCTGAACATGCAGTGTTCACCCAGCCAAAATAAAAAATACAAAAGCAATTTTGCTGTTTTCTCTGTTAACATTCAGCTTAAGTTATGCATAATACATAGTTTAAGAAATAAAAATTCAGAGAATTTGCCAAAATGTAAATTCAGTTCTGCTCTTCAAAGGGCGGAGATATTAACTCAATTTCATGGGGTGTTTTTATGGTGTCAAACATAAAATTACCACTGTGTTTTTCCAGGAGCATTTTAGTTAGACAATTTATAAAATAAACTGAATCAGGACTACAGAGTCACTGCAATTCAGATACGATCAGCATATTAATAACACTGAGCTATCAGTAAAGATTTTAATTTTAAATTCAAGATGTATTTGTTGATGATATGCTTCTGTTAAGCTAAAGAACATGGAAAATATTTTCAGTTTCTATAATATTTCTGCACACATGCTTTTGATTCCAAGACTGACATTTTTAGAGATAAATTTATTTCAAGCAACCATTCCTGTCTCAGAATTTAATCAATATCACAGACAATGTGATGTAAACTACTACCTGTATTCTAACATTGCAGGTGCTAGAGTTTTAAGCTTATTTCATAGCTGACGAGATCAGACTTGGCTGAAAACAATGAATTTATATATGAGGCAATGTAAAATCACCCCAGAGTATTTTATATTCCTGATCTTTCAATTATTCATTGCTTGAATGATAGAAATCTGTAAGGATCTCAACAAGATTCAGGATTTTATTGCCCCAAGCAATTCATAAATATCACAAAGTAGTACTTACACTAGAGACTTCAGCTTAAGATTTAAGCAGCATACAACAGGTTAATAAGGCAGATGGTGAACTGGTTGAGAGAACAAAGCATTCCAAGAATCAGGTGCATTCACTAAAGTTTGTAGTCATGGGGGGGGATCACCAGCCTCACTGGTGCAAGGAGATATATTGTAATTCTTGTGGCAGTTGCAATTTCTTGTTCTTAAAAAAATGAAAGATATTATTTTCTTCAGAGCTAAATTAAATAACTTTTAGTGAAGTTTATAACAAAAGTCAATTTTATGCTATTAAATTTATTTAAAAGAAGTTGGTTAAACTGGAAAGTACAAAAAAATGGATGTTGTTCAGATTTTAATTCTGAAGCTACAAACGAACCTATCCAGCTTTCACAGTTATCTTAATGTAAAAGAGTAATTTTTCAATGTTTAAGAAAGCTGATATAGAAAGAGATATGGGTACAAAGAATGGATGAGTGTTATTACAAGAATTTACTTTTGTCATCAACATAATAAAATCTCTGAGCTCCAGAAACTGCTAACATATAATAAAATGTTCAATACCAGTTTTTGCCAGAGTGTGATAGGTTATGAGAAACAAAATAAACATTGAGAAAGTTGTCTTGGCTATTGTTTTGAACAAAAATGAATTTCAATTACCATCTTGAAATCAGAAGATTATTTGATGTAATAATTACCTATACAGCTGCTGGGAATAAGTCCCTAGGTTTAAGATAAGTGGAAAAATAGTTCTTTATTCATAAGAAAACCTGACAAGGTAGTCTATAGATCAGAACCTAGAGGGTAGCTTTTAAAAAAAAACAATTATGATCATTTCATGTAACTTTTATGATTAGTCTGAGACAAAGAAAAATATACAACAGAATACTCTCTTTTTCTCTTTTCTCTTTTATAATTTCCATATATATATTTATTTCCACAGGGAAATTTTATCCTCCTAATAGTCAAATGTTTCCTTTGTTAGGACCCTATAAGCAGTGTTGGATGAAGTGAATCCGAGCTAAAGCTCCAAGGGTTAAAAATTAGCTTAAAACACTAACACTGAGACCTAACTATGAGTAATACTTAGTTAGAAACAAGATTAAGGACAGAACATCCCTGAAAATGTACACAAGGGTGTAAAAGTAGATAAAGAAGATACGTTAGAGAACAGAACAAGGACACCGAAAGAAGAAAGAACAGAACAAGAACACCAAAGAGATAAAGGCCTAAGTCATGACAAAGAGGAGTAAGAATACAACCCCCGAAAGACGAAAGCAACAGGATCTCCCACCGTGAAACCCCCCAAAAGAGATGAGCACGCCCAGGCTCCACCTACTATGAATATTATAATCAAATGTTACAATAGTATGAATATGCATGAAAAGATGTTGTAATCCTTTACAAAAATTGTATAAATAGTCTTGCTTTTCACTAAAAGCTTTGGAACTCTTTGTCGGGTGCGAACCTGGGGTTCCTCAACGCTGCAAATAAATACCTTACTGTTTATAGACTAAAACTTTTTCTCTAAACAGTTATTAATCGGCCGTTTTTCTGAAGTATCATGCAGAAGAGCTCAAGTGGGTATACTTTTTTTAAATATATGATTTCTGTAATATTAGGTACGCAAAGAAGTGAAGTTGTATCAGTCATTTGGCAAGATTATCAATGTGCCACAGACACAGTATCGCTGTCTTTATTTTTAATCCCTTTTCAGGGTTGTTGCCTTTCCTATTGCTTGCTGTTATGTATATACTGACAGATAACATATCTGGTTAATTATAATATTGTAACTGGTTAGTTATAGTTTTATAACTGGTTAATTATAGTTATTGTATTTTTTTTTTCCTTTTAAAATACTTCATTTCAGCCTATTTGTTTATTTGGACACCACAAAAACCAAATTTTCTAGTTATTAATTTATTCTGATAATACAGCCAAACAGATATTCCTGGAATTTTGTACTTTGCCAAGTATCAGTGAGCACATTCTCCTTTCTAGTAGCTGCCATAAACCTGATCGGCTTAGAGGCTGGCTATGCTTATTGGACAGATTACTTTTATTGCTGTAACTAGAAAGGGCATTTTGGGTTAGCCAGGAATGTTGGGGAAGAAAAAATATATTTGTTGCTTATCTCACAGAAGGTAGAATCCACACATTGAGCTACATTCTTTTTATATAACAATCAGTGTCCCATGATCTGAAATACACACAACCTGAAATAAGAGAAAAAAAACCAAAAAACAAAAACCCTATGTGATCAAGATACATGGAAGTAGGATCTTTACTGTAAAGAGAGAGGTGTTAGCTAAGAGAAATTTGGGCAGACTACTTGTGACTACTGAAGACTACTACTTCAACAGTGTTGTTAAATTGGTTTAGTGTCGTAAAAAAGTACTTGGATGCAACTTACAGAAACCGAGATTTTGCCAGCAGAGTATATTCCACATTCCCTTGAATGAAAGAGCTTAGAACAAAAAACCTATTCTAGGTTGTTGATAAAAAATTAAGTCATGTTAAAGCTTTTGCTAGACAACCTGCTATTTTACCTCACAGTTTTTCAACAACAAAAGCATGTGCCCATTTTGATCTGTTGATCTCCACTAGTTCTTATAATCAAAACTATAAATTTCTCAAACTATAAATGCCTTCCAGACAACAACTTTGTTATCATATTTAATAGCTCCATGACTTCTATGTCAAAAGTTCCCTCAAGGACTAGGGACCAAGAATCAGTTTTGTCTCACCTGCATGACTTTCTTAATGAAAATTACAAATTGCCATGAATGTCATAGACACAACTTAAAATAAGTAGTGTAAGAGGCTTTGATAATTTTTCTTACCATCTGTTGGATAATACTGGTATACTTTGAGCACACTGCTGACAGTCAGGTGCTATAATAAATGTTGGACACACAGGGTTACTCTGCCAGAGAAGTCAAGCCACTGTCTTCTTCCCTTTGCAGGAACTGTTTCACAGGATAAAGGAATAGGCTGGTTGCACTAAAGCACAAAAGAAGGTTATTTCATCAGATTATAGAAAAAGGTCAAAAGCTTTTCATCAAAACCTGTGAAGGGAAAATGTGAACATCCCTAAGAGAAAGGACGGTGATAGCAAAGGCTAGATGCTGCTATGTAACAAAATTTTAACAGATCAGAAAATGATACTGAAGACAAGTGCACACAGGGGATAAAGCCCAAAACACAGTATGACTCTTACCAGGACACATCACACCTGTCTCTGACAGGTACCTGGGGCATATGTTTCTTTTGCACTCTCGCCGAACTTGTAAGAATTATTATACCCATCATCTG
Organism: Syndactyla subalaris; assembly: GCA_035584875.1. Taxonomy (NCBI): domain Eukaryota; kingdom Metazoa; phylum Chordata; class Aves; order Passeriformes; family Furnariidae; genus Syndactyla; species Syndactyla subalaris. The sequence goes on along the minus strand of JAWMRD010000178.1, from coordinate 7,727 downwards.
ACTTGATTATTTCTGAGCTCATGTAGACACTGATTTGATCCTTCATATCCTTTTGCAAACAGAAGTAATGTATTTCAGAAACAAAATCATAATAAATATGTAATTTAATAAAGTTAGCTTAACAAAAGTATTTTTTAAATTTGTTTTCTACCATATATTTGTTGCCTTTATGTTAAAATGAGAAACCCTGCATGTGCCATTGTCTAAGAAATTGAGGTAATTTTTTTTATCATTTCTTTTCACTGTATTTTTCACAGTATTGTTCTTCTTTTTTATTTGAATTTCCAGATGAATTTTGGTGCAGTGCACCATTTCTTTAAGAGTTTTCACACAAGCAGAAGGGAATAGGGAGAACCAAATGCTGTATTTTAAAAGAGATATTGCTTCTCTATAATACAATAAAAATCTGTTTTGTGTGAGACTGCTTAATATTGGAAATAAAGCATCACTTGTTGGGTAATTACTGACAAAGAGAAGTAGGTGTTTGGATTTTTTTTGTGTTTCACAAGATGGGGTTATTTGTACATTAGCCTTATTGCTTTCTTTCTGCTGAGTACTGAGAACAAATTGTGACTTCAAAAAATACTACACATAATTTTTCATTTATCTATTGCATACTTTGTGTAACTTGTATGTTGATAAATGATTTGTCTACCTTCGTTTTACTACTTTTTAAAAATAGGTTTTTTCCCAGTTTATTCGTTGCTGTTCAGTATTGTGTTTAATCTTATTCTATTTTTAGAAGTTTATGATCATAAAAAGATTAGAAACTGTGTTTAGGTTTATGTGTCCCCATTTATCCATAGGCCAAAGCTCTCAGAGGAAATCTTTCATAAAGCAAAGATGTGGTTTGTTTGTTTGTTTGTTTGTTTGACATGTAAGTTATCTTATAGGTGACAAGTCACTTCCTGTTTTGTGCTGACTCCTTATTAGGACCAGTGGATTTTGGTGTCAAATTTTGCTGTCTTTTTACAGACTTTAAACCATACTTGCATATTGGGAAACCAAAAAGAAAAGCATAAAATCAGTTCTTTGTTTAAGGAGTTCTTATCTGCAGCAGGCATGGTGTTTGTTACATATAAAGTAATTAGATCCAGAAGAAAAGTAGAAGAGTAATGAAAATAGATGGAGCTATGAATGATGACAGAATATTGCATTTGCTAGAGAAAAAAATATAATAAGAACAGAAAATAGGTGCTTTGGGGAGAACAACTATTTACACTTAAATGCTCACTAAAATCACAAAAAAATTTGAATTTTCAGACTTCTCCATGAAATAAACAGCACGGTCATTAAAACAACTGTGCTGTAAAAGCAAATAACAATGTGCATGATATGCCTGACATGCCAGATATTATTTCTGTAGATGCATTAGTAATGCTGTTTAACCTTACTGATGCTGACATGTTCCCAGTATTCATCTGTAAGAACAGTGGCAGAGTGGCTTTGTAGATAAACATGGAGGAAGGAGATTTTCTGTTATCTATGAAATGGTCATAAATCTAATATAAATTTCACTGATTAGGTCAGCACAACATTCAGGTTTTGACCTTTAATGCTGCTGGTTGTACCTAGCTAGTCATAGGTTGAGTGACTGATATGGCCAGTTTTAGGGTGTTTCTCTGTATGGTAGGTTCAAACTCCATCAGTGGTTGCCCCAAGTGTCACAACCATTTGATTCATATATTTAGGATTCATACTAGTGCCTGTAGAATAGGTGGGATGTTTTTCATAAATCTATGTAGATATAAATAAGCATGAAAATCCCACTGTTACTTAAACTTTAACTTGGCATTTTTAATACTATGTCTTCCTTAAGTGACTTATGTTAAGAAGCAGCAGCAAGGAGATATCAGCATATTGGTACAAAGGTAGATATAAATTTTTCTTCTGTCAGTGAATTCTGCTTGTTTCTAGACTTTCATTTTTCTCCTTCTTTCTCTGTTTTTACTATTTAAATCTCAATGTGTTCACTTTCTTAGGGAAAACACACTGAAGGGAAAAGAAGATAGCTTGCTGACCTTCTTGTCAGACCTCTTTCTGAACTAAGATTTAGTAAGGTGTTCTGAAAATTTTATATATGTGGTGAATTGGATGCCTGTTGCCCTCCAAGCTGCTGTAGAACTCCCCATCTCCCCTTCCCACCCCATGACACATGCCTACCCCCACCACTGTCTTTAGCTAAATAGCTATCTGGAAAACTAGAAGTACTTTTTCATTTTCTGTGTCATAATGCATGTTGAGAAATCATTTCTTTTTCTATGATGCCTTTCCTTTACACTAAAACTCTTCAGTTTTTATTGAATACTTGAAACTACAACAAAACCAATTACTTCAGCAATATTCTTTTTTATTTTTATAAAATGGAAAGGAGTAGAGGCAGCATTCTTAAATATCAGAAAAACCGTTTTTTCACTGAAAGAATACCATCTGGAAGTTACACAGACACAAGAATAACTTCATGTCAGTAAACTGTTAGAAAAAATACCTGTGAAATATTATATGAATAAGTTATTTGTTTATGATGTCTAAATTTTAATTTAGCCTGCACATACATATGGATTCCAACTTTCAGACCTTTAAGCAATTACACCTATAGGTCAGACAGATGAATATCTTGCCATTTGATCACTGATATTAGAGAAATTATTGAGGAAATTTTCTTTGAATGAAACTAGCTGTGGCAGGTGCAAACAGTCCTGACTCATCGCTTCCCATAAAGAGACCCTTTTTTTCTCACTTTTCTGAAGGTTAAATGAGGAGGTATTTTACACTATACATCAACTAAAATCAAGTCACACACTCAAAACCCCTAAAATGCTGTGGTTGGCAATGGATTAGCACCATAGCCTGCACAGCAGCTAGTGGAACCTTAGTATCCCCTTGCAGAAATTCAGATGATATACTCTTGCCAAAAAGCAACAAGGCAGGCCACTCTTTCAGATGTGTGCAGAATAGAGATTGAGAGAAATTGTTCCATCAGGATTATTTCTTCCCCATTATGTAAGAGTCTCTCTTCAGCTGGTGTAACTAATGCAGAGCAGTATTTTCTTTTTATTATTTTTTGACAATTTTATTATTGCTTGACTGAATCCCAGAGGAATGCCACGGAGTCACAAGTTTTGCAAAATGAAGTGAGTCATGACAGAAACCACAGCAGAGACAAAAACAAAATGAAAAATCAACTTAGCCTTTTCATAGGAAAGCTGTCTACTTGTAAATATTTGTTAGGAAAGGAGCCCATGTAGGGCTCTATTGATGTGCCTGAATGCAACTCTTCCTCTGGGTGTACTTTAATTCTGCAGCCAGAATGTTAACAATATGAAACAGAAAATGTCATAAAATGCCATGTCTGAAAAATGTCACTGAGGAAAGAAAAGAAGAAGAAAAAGAAAGAGAAAAAGAAAGATGAAAAGAAAGAGAAGGAAAAAAAAAAAAAAGGAAAAAATATGGTGAGTCCAAACCAAAGGCAAATTAAATAAACATGCTTCACTGGGAGTGGGCAGTGGTTTCTTGGGGAATATGATTTTATACATGTTGTATCCTATTAATTTTCATGGCATTGATGGAGAAATATTAAAACTGTGAGAGTGCTGAAGACAAATTAACTCATCAATTACATGTATGGGACAGTGGAGACTGAGTTTATTTCACCATTTTCAATTTCAATAAAACTGTAATTACTAACTTGTGGAATCTTCATGGAAATCTGCATTCATTACCACTTAATTTGAAGTCAGTGACTGGTGCATAGTTAACTTTTCAGCCACCTAATACAGAGAACTAGAAGGCAGCTTAGAACAAAGCAGTCTTTCTTTTCAGTGCTCATAGCAGTTTTTTCTCTTCGCTTGTCCAAGCTGAATTTTGCCCGTGACAATAAAGAAATTATTAGAGTTAAAAACAGTACAAAGAAATTAAAATTTGCTCAAGGACATTAGGGTCTCTCTCCTTCTTTCATTCTCCTTATATGTGTGTAACTCTTTGCCTTGAAGACATATCAGGTTGCATTACCTAAGGAATAGATTCTGCCATCATTACGCTCAATAATATTTTATTTTGAGAGCAGTGTCATAAAAACTGGTACATGGTACTTCATGTGAGTTTACAGGCAGGTGCTGATAGCAACTTGCTTCTTGCATACATTTCTAATGTAAAAGAAGGACAAAATACTTTATTACATACAATCCTAAAACAAAGGCTGAAAGAATGAGGGCACATTGAAAAAAAGTTTGGTTTAACTTGTTTCAGGGGAAAGAAATTTGCACATGCCAATTCTTTGAGATTTTTTTTTTTTGTTCTTTTATGGTTTTTTGTTGTGTTTTTTTTGTTTCTTGGTTGGTTAATTTTATTTTTTTATTTTTTTATTTTTTTTTGAGGGCACATGTGATGGCAACCTTCTCCTCCTTATGGCATAAGATCTGCACAGTACATGGGCCACCCACAAGTGACCTTTCAGAATGATTAGATAGTGAGTGGCAGCAAACTAGATCAATCAGCATTTCACTTTGGAATCTGCTGGATTCATGTGTTAGTGTGGTAGACAGAAAGCAAACCTGAGGCCAAAATCTGTCTTTCATGCCAATAATTCTAAAATTAATAAAATATGAACTTAAAAAAGAAAAAAAAAAAAAGGAACTGTTGTGTATATACAAAAGACAACTCTACCACAGAATGGAAATTAGATTGGTCTAATAAATAGAAGAATATGATGGTCTGCAGAGGCACTTTTTGATTCTTTTAGGTACTTGGATGAGGGCATAAAGATTTTATGTTACAAATATGCTATAGATAAAAAAGTTGGACAAGAACTGCATTAGAAAAAAGGTTTAAAATTTAAAATTGCCTTGAAAAAGTAGTGGTGGTATGGGAAATGAAGATGAAATTTACTAAGATCAATATGAAGAACTTTATTTGTGTGTAAAAAGACATTGCAGTTGATGCATTGGAACAAAGAGGTGTCATCCAGAGTGGTCTCGACAGGTTTGAGAGGTGGGTCAATGCAAACCTCGTGAAGTCCAACAAAGCAAAGTACAAGGTCCTACACCTGTGTCTGGGCAAACCTATAGGGTGGGTGGAGAATTGATTGAGAGTCGCCTTGTGGAGTGGAGGTGATGGGTGATGAAAAATTGAACATGGGCCAGCAGTGTGCACTGAAAATCAACAGAATCCTGGGCTACATCAAAAACAACATGACCAGCGGGGCGAGAGAGGTGATTCTCTCCCTCTACTCTGCTCTCCTGAGACCCCAGCTGGAGCACTGTGTACAGCTGTGGTGCCCCCAGCATAAGGTGGACATGGAACTGTTGGAGCTGCCCAGAGGGGGGCCACTAAGGTGATAAAACTGGAGCAATCCCCTATCAAAACAAGCTGAGAAAGTTTGGACTGTTCAGCCTGGAGAAGAGAAGTTTGTGTGGAGACCTCATTGCAACCTTCCAGTATCTGAAGGGGGCCTACCTGGAAGCCAGAGAGCCACACTTCATCAGAAAGTGCAGTGACAGGAAAAGGATTAATGGGTACAAACTGAAAGAGGGAAAATTTAGTTTAGATATTACAAACATTTTTTTTTTTACTGTGATGGTGGTGAGACACTGGATTAGGTTGCCCAGGGAGGCTGCGGATGACCCAACCCTGGCAGTGTTCAAAACCAGGTTAGATAAGCCTTGAGTAACATGGTCTAGTGGGATGTGTCCCTGCATATGGCACAGGGATTGGGGCTAGATGATCATTATGGTCCATTCTAACCCCTAAACATTCTATGATTTTATGACATTCAAGGTTGTAAGAGAAGATACTATGTTGAATACTGCAATGTAACTTAAACAGAGCTTGATAGAAATGTTAACTAATTGTTCCTTTTAAAACCTTGTTTACCATTGCTCAGGCCTTGGATGTGTTGGTAGGGTTTGTCTGTTTACTTTTGTTTATTTTGTTTTGTTTTGTTTTGAGTAACTTGGAACAACGTACAACATTTTGAGGAATATGTGGATCAGTATAAAGGAACTGAAATAGCTGGGTGAGACAGATGATGGATAAGAAACAAATCACTTCTGAGAGGAATTTAAAGAGCCTGGGATTACTTAAAACCAAAGACAATAAATAGCAGAAAAAGAGTAGAGAGGGAAAAAACAAGAAATCAGGTATGTCAAGGCTTTTGCAAAGAATATAAAGAAGATATTGGCTTAAAATGCAGCACACACACACACACACACAAAACCAACCAACCAAGCAACCAACCAAAAAAAAAAAATAACAAAACCCAACCCAAACCAAAATCAAACCAAAAAACAACACACAAAAGGAAAACAAAAAAAATCAAAACAAAAAAACAATGTGGGAATTTTCAATTTACTTTTATTTCACCTCAGGAAACAAGACAATACAGTAAATTACTTGAAAGGTTGAGGAGTCTGTATAATGAAAAAAATGTATAATTGATCCTATATTTTAAACAGTGGAAAGAATACATAATTCCTTGAGTCCATTCTAGTCTTAATTTTCTGTAATTATTCTAGTTACCAGAACAGGAAGATTTTCCGTTTTATTTCAATGTTATTCAGAAGTATGACTTTTCAACCTCATATTTTGCAAACTTATACAGTAAATCTTTAGTAAATACCAGCTGTGAAAACATCAAGGTTAAGAGCAGTATTTCCCCTCAAAAATAGCTTGGGTGGATGGTACAGTTGATTTATTGTGTTGTTCCTTTATTGTTAGAACTTGTAATAGTTCACATTCTGTTAATTTATTCTTTCACTTAGAGCTTAAACATCAAATGGACATTTTTATAAATAAGGATATTGTGGGTGTAGGCTGAGTAATGAAATGTCACTGAGGTGTGGACTATACTTCTGAAAATATTTTAAATCTTTAACTCAAAAAAACCCATGGCCCTGAAATCTTAAGGTAGCAGCTTTGATATGGTCACTGTTAAAATATCTCAATAATATTTTGCTCTTTTTAAAAGTTTAGGAGAAGGATGCATAAGGGAGGAGGAAAGAAATGAAAACACTCATGAAATAGTATGATTTTATTTCAAAACTTAGTATTAAATTATTATTGACATCATATCTCTTTGTGTCATTTGCAAGCTGTTGAAGGTTATGGAAATATTCCTGCTAGAATTTATTTTTTTTTTTTTTTTTCTGAGGAAATGGAGATGTTAAAATAATAGAGGATGTGGAATTTACCTTTGGGTATAAGGAATCAGTAGGCATAACTGAAGCACATTTTATCTCATCTATTTGCATTTTCTCAGAAGCAGATGCAGGACATAAAAAGCAGGGCTTAAAATCCTGAGCCCTGCTAGTTCACATTAACTCTTTAGTTTGTTTTGAGTATAAAGTAGATGACTGTAAAATCTGTTTGCAAAACCAGCTATTGAGATCTAACTTTTGAAAAAAATAGCCACTATTCAAAAAGAGATTTCCTGTATGGAAGACAATGTTTTTCTCTTGTGACATTCCTGTGAAAAACACTGAGTCTCTGCATGCTGTCAGTGATACTTCTGATGCTGTTCATCCTTCATACTGATGCCTAAAATCCTGGAAAATAGGCACTCAGCGCAATGTTAATGGAGAAAGATAGACAATACCTTTATTGGGAGTTCAAAGGTTTTGGGCCTCCTCTGGTCCCCCGAGGACGAAGGACCCGGGACTCAGTAAAGTTACAGTTTTTATACCCTTTCAAACAATTAGCATATCTAATACATTTAATACCTATAACCAATC
>JAWMRD010000177.1:0-25148 GCA_035584875.1 Syndactyla subalaris | reverse complement strand
TGGTGGGCACTGACCAGGCTCCCCAGGGCAGTGGGCACAGCCCCAAGGCTGCCAGAGCTGCAGGAGGGTTTGGACAATGGGACAAGACAGGGTGGGATTGTTGGGGTGTCTGTGCAGGGCCAGAAGTTGGACTGGACGATCCTTGGGGGTCCTTCCAGCTCAGGAGATCCTGTGGTTCTGTAAAGCTACAGCATGTTTTTTTGGATGGTTTCTTTCCCCCCACTAACGTGGAAGCGTGGCACACATTTTGCTACAATAAGAACAGTCATTTCCAAAGACATGCTTGCCAGGAGGAAGAATGCTCTGTGTTCCCCAGACACAGCCCTCTGGTGCTGAGTAGCCTGTGCTGGAGTGCTCACAGTCCAGGGAACTGAGAATTGAGCCCCGAGTGTCAGAGGGAGCCCCTTTCCCTGTTTGGTTTGTGTTCAGGTAACATGCCTGGTATATCTGAGGGATCTCTGCAGGCTGATGCACCCCCTTCATCCATCCCCATGGTTCAATATCCTGAATCAAACACACTACAGGGATTATATTCCAGCTGCCTCATCTGAGCTGCATCTGATTTCCTGAAGCTCTCAGAGCCCTGAAGAGCTCTGGGGTGACCTGGAGGTTTTTGTGGCAGCATCTCCAAATGAAGATGAGGGATGATCTTCCTCAGTGTTCCAGCTTCCCATTAATCACACATTTCACATCACTGCTCTACATTTAAATGCCTGTGCACTGGGTAAAGGAAACCTGGACCTGGCCTGGCACAGTCATGGCTGGGACCCCCAGGTGAGAACAGCAGGGAGGACTCTGGGTTTAGGTTTTGACATTATACCTAATAAATTAAATGCCACTCTTGGCTCCTCCCCAGGTTATAATATTGCCCTGAAGACTGTGATTTCAACCAAACTGGTGGTACCTCCTGCAGCACACAGAGAACAAGAGAAGAAAATCACCTTTCTTCCTTCCAAGGAACAGCAGTGACAGCTGGATGGCAGAAATAGCTTTATTGGGCTGGGGCTGGTGTTTCTGGCATCCTCTGAATTCAGAGGTTGGTCTGCATAGAGATGAATGGGTCTTGTTCCTGCCTGAAAACAGCTCTGAGGCAAGAGGGAGTTTCCTTGTCACAAAGTGCTACAGACAAAAGTCATTGGTGCTGAGAGAACTTATTGGGGTGGGCTGGGCCAAAAGCTGGGTGGGACAAATTTGGGGATGTACTCACAGGCCAAGTAGGGGTGTCTGGGGTCACCATGGCTCTTCTGCCTCCTGCTAAAGCCACACCATGGGGCAGCCCGTGGGTGTAGAAACCTTGGCATTCAAACTGGGGGCCAGCAGTGCAATTGTGGGCAATCCTTCAGCTTCATGTGTGTGACTCTCACTGCTTGGCCCGCCCTCAGTGATTAGAATAACACTGCATTGTTCTAGCTAACTGTAATTGTCCCCTTGCTAACATCAAATTAATTACTCTCCAGGACTGCTGATCACAGACCAAAGCAAGGTGTGCCATGGCAGGCACCCTAAACACCCTCCAGGGGCTGTCTGCCTCTCTCAGATAAATTAATATATCACCTACTACTCCAAATGTGTCTTGGTACTTGATGTCTGTGTATCTACAGGAGCACTCACAGCAGGTTAATGCCTCAACCTCATCTCTCACAGTGATTCAGGGTTTGAATGAATCTTTATCACTAATTTCCCTTATTTTGCATTTCCCAACTCTCTGTTTTCTTGTTGTAACTCCAACGAGGTGAGTCAGCTGCATTCAACAGCATTTGAGGTTTGCAGGTTGCACAGCCCCTTCCTAAGGAAATATTTTACAAGAAACATAGAGGAATTCACATTTTTTACTCTGCAGTGGTGGTTTTGGCAGAAATAGGGTAGCTTGGAAGACACTGGATTATTTTTTGCTAGATTTTGAACCTTTAGTATAAATTTATGTCTTGATTTCAGGCTTTTCTGCGCCACTGCTGGGAGAGAAGCTTAGGTTGGTTGGTTGTTTTGGGCTGTTTTGTTGTTTTTTGGGGTTTTTTTAAGAGAAAGAAAAGAGAAGATCTGAATTACCTGAATTCCACTTCTTCATGCAACTCAAACAAGGGTAACTTAAAGAAGACACCCCACTCCTGAAGACCTGGAACCAAACCCAGCTGTTCCTTGCAGCCTACAGCTCATTCTCTTTGTTGTCTTTGTATTGCCATGCAGCAGCAGTTTGCTCCTCCATCATCTGAGTGCCCACATGTGTTAAAAACCCGAGGTGATGAAGAGCCTTTTGCATGTCCAGAAGTGGTTCTGGTGGCTCCTTTCCAAAGACAGGGGGTTTTGTTTCCCTTCACAGGCTGGCTTTGACTTGTAGTGTCAAATATCCTACTGTGAAACAAAAAAAAACTATTTCCTGTAAAGGTGTGTTCCCTAAGTTGTTCTTTTTGATTCTAATGAAGCCGTGTCCTAATTTTGAAAGGCTGTTTAATTACTGGGGGGGTGTTAATGAGCATTGGCTCCCAAATGCACATGTCAGTGTGTGTTTGCAGGGTTGGGCTCCCTCACTGTCCCTGGGGGATGTGTGGTGAGTGTTGGGTTCATGGCCTCTGCCACTGGTGAGCACCTTGAATCTCACTGAAACCTCTTTTACAGAGTTTGAACACGTAATTAGGTAAAACAAGGGGTCTGTGGTGAGCACTGAATCGTCTAACTAAACCAGGGAAAACTTCAGGTCTGAAAGCAATGCATAGAATGGTTCTGTGTGCTTCTTGCTGTAAAATCTCATGGCATGAGAGCTGTGAGTACAGTTCAGTTCTAAATGAAACCCTTTTCAAGCACACCCCTGTCAGGGGCGTGGGGAGGAGGAACCTGGCTATTGTCTGCCCCATCCAGGAGGAGTCGTTCTGGCAGGAGCAGAGATGGCATCCAGCTGCACAGAGAGCAGCCCTGACTGCTGGGCTTCAGCTGCATTTCTGACCTCCTCATTCCTTTTCTGCCTTCTCTCCGTCCTAGCTGAGCTAATGCAAAAGGACAAGAAAAGCTTCCCAGATACCTGACTTATGGCATTCAACGCCCAGTTTCAAGATCAAAGCCAGATGACTCGGGGTGAGGGAGAAATAAAAGCTGTGGTTACTGCTCTGGGCAGAGTTATGGGAAAAAGAACTTACGTGTGCAGTGATGCTCTCCCTGGGATTATCCATCTGCAGTGGCTGGTGCTGGGAGGGAAAAGCTGCTCGAAATCACACTGAAATCATAACACACTGAAATCATAAGGTTTTTGAGCATCATTTCAGCAGCAAGGAGAGACTTGTGAAACACCTCTTGTTCCTGAAGGCTCTGCTGTCACTGAGGCACTCGGGAAGGAGAGGAGCATCTTTGGGTCATTAATGAAGGAAAAGCCTCTGTTTTGACTAAGAGTGATATAAAAGGCAGGCAGGGCAGGGAGGACACTGGGGGCTGTGGTGGGTCACTCTGAGAGTGTGTGAAGTGGAGAGAGGGGATCTGGACCCACTGTGGGATGTAATTCCAAGGTGCAATGTTGGAAGGTCAGAGAATATCACCGAATGTGCTAAGCTGGAAGGGACCCACAAGGACCATCGAGTCCAGCTCTCAGCCCTGCACAGGAGCATCCCCAAGAGTCACCCCCTGTGCCCCAGAGCATCATCCAAACCCTCCTTGAGGAACAGGGAACTGGGAGGGTTATTACCCTTTGAGAGGCTTCTTGGTGTCATGTGAAGTTTGTGATGCCAGTTAAAGATCAGTCTCCGGGTTTACTGCACCTTTCAGTGACATGGAGAGACAATGGAAACTGCACCAGCAGCACAAAGACTAAACTGGGTGGATTGTCGTTTGGAAATAGCCCTTTTTTGAGAAAGAAAAGTGCAATTTTCATTCAGTGACCTGAAACAGCTCTGGAATAAGGTAAATAGGCTCTTACAGCAGAAAAAGACAGACCAGAGGACAAAACATCATTCCAATTCCTGCAGGGAAATTTTCATTGACATCTATAAAAAGGGAGGAGTAAAACAGTTTATCATTTTTCATTCTGTGCAAGAGAAATCACCTTTCTAAGCCACAACACACACCTTTTCTAGGAATCTTACTGGTGACATCCCAACTCTATAAACCCCTCATACCACTGGACAGCTTTCCTTTCAAGGAAAGCTGGAGAGAATGGCTGCCAAAGGCATCTTGTTGTCTTCAAACCAGAGATCCAGAACATGATGGGAAGCAGGAGAATCAGTGCTGCTGGACACCAGACCCTTGGGATGGAGCTTTTAACCTAACCACAGCACCCTTTGGGGACCCAGCATGGTGACTTTGAATGTGGTGCTCTTTAATGACCCTTTTAAACAAACATCTCACAGGGGGAGTGATGCTGGAAATTCTAGAACCCCCCGCAAACTCGTGGTGCTCATGGTACTTCAGCAAGCAGATTTTGGGACTGCAGAGTGTCCAAGTGCAATGTTCTGTTTGTCATTACAGGATGTGTCAGATTGTCCCCAGTAGATCTGCATCGATGGTGATCAGTGCAGATGGTGACTGTCCCAGTTACAGCAGCTGGGACCAGCTTACCACTGGGTGGTGGCAACCAAAACTGGGTATTTTACATCCTCTGTGTCATTGCTGATGAACTGTCAATAATGGATCGTTGGCAGCAGCTGCCCAGGGCACACATGACCCCTCAGACTAAAAACTGGGTGTTAAAGAACGCTGTGAGACAGGGGAGTGTTTCTGTCTTCACACCGAGGTGTGATAACTCCCCTCTGGGGAGGCATCAGCACCTTCTCCCCCAGCCTGAGGGGTCATGTCTGCTCAGGGGCCATCAAGGATTATCCCACGACTCACAGAGTAAATCACCCATTGTGGAACTCCTCACCCTGGGGCAGGTGCTGGGCATTCCCACCTGAACCTGACCATAAATAATCTTGGGGTCTGGGGACTTCCGGTACCACTCATGGGATCCAGAGGGGGACCAGAACCTCAACAGGACTGTGACTGCCACTCTTGACAAGACCGTGACCATCATCCTCACCGACAGGTTTCTTCTTTCCCTGGTACTCAGGGGGCCCACGTGGGGCTCAGCACAGGGGCCAACACCGTTCTGTTCATGCCCCATGGTGCTGGGTTGTACATCTGGGTTTGTGGGTCAAAACCAGTTTATCTCTGTATCACTGTATTTATTGTAATCTCTTTTTAGTAAATTCTAATTGTGACTCGTGTCCTCTCTTGAGCTGGGTTCATCTCTCCTGCCAGTTTACCTTTAAACCAGCACAGTGACGTTCGTTGGCTTTGGGAAGTTCAAGTCAGTGAGAAGCCAAAGGCTCACAGAAGAAAGCACGTGCAAGTGACAGACATGCATAACAATGATAACTTCTTTCTTTTACTCCCCTTCTGGCTACGAAGGGAGATGATTTTAATTTTTTTTTAAATATTTTTTTATATATTTACTGACAAAAATGGGTAAGGGGGGAAGAAATGCACCAAGTTCAGCTTTTCCTTGTGAATATAGAAAATGTGGAATATGGTCTGTTCCTGCTATTAAAACATTCCATTGGATCTGACCCTAATTTTCATGGATTTTTCATTTTAAGTACCGTGGGGAATAAAAGAAGGGACAAAAAAGCTCCTTCATTGACTTGCTGGGGCAGAAGTGGAAGAAGGGAGGGATGTGACTGTGCTCCCTCTCATCCAAACAGGCAGCCTGGATGGAATGTTGTCACTGTTATGCAAATTTAGAAAAAAATACTATCCAGATCAGGACATTTTATAGTCATGTGTTTGCCAGATTTAAAGAGACCTGGGTATTCCCTTTAATGCCCATTTCATAGAGGAATTTGGAGTCTGTTCCAGAGGGAGAACCTGTAGGACAGCCAGCAGGGAGGCTCTTACTGTGGCTGCTGCTGCTCCCTTGCCCCAAAAAATCACTTTGACATGTTATTGCAGGCGCTTAAAAAAAGCTGGTTTTAGCTGCTCCTTTACCAATATAACAATATTACTGGAGGTCCATTATTTCAAAGTACCCCAAATTAAAATGTCTTTTGGTTTCTCACAAATCTGCTGCTCCTCTGTCAGCTGATGTGGTGTTTATGACTCCCTGGGCTTGCAGGATGATCTCTAATTGTTTCCACTTTCCACTCCCCATCGTAAGACACTTTTCCTGTGTGTGTTTTGCCACCACATCCTTTTGTCTTCCGATGTCATTTTATATTCTGCTGTTCTTGTCTCATTCTGATTTAAAACCAGTAAAGGGGGATTATTGTATCAGGCAGCAATAACTTAAGCAGATTTATGTTATGCTTTTTGTAACAAAGGATTTTGAAGCACAGAGGTTCCAAAAACTTGACTTTTCAGATGCACTAAAGATGAGGAAAAGGAAATATTGTGCCAGTTATACATAAATCAGGAAACAGTTTCCTGATAAAATCAAAGGATTTTACAGAAATATATGAAGTGCAATGAACTCTCTCTGGAGCACTAAAAGGGTTTGAGGAGCTTTTTTAATGACTTCTTGCTTGGCTTTGTGCCCTTTTTGGAATAGTGACCCAAAATGTTTGGCTGGTTTTTTTCTGGTGTTGTTTTTGTGGGTTTTTTTCCCCTCCCCCTCCAAAATGAGACTTTCATGGAAAATATCTTTTTTTCTAGAATATATCTCTGTGTAGAAAACAACCTCTTGGTGTGAACTGGTGCAACACTCCGTTCTTAACTCATGAACAGGTGCCAAGAGCAGCTCAGGGTGATTTCAAATGAATCACTGGAGTGATACCTTTAACCAAAGCTGGTAAGGAAAGAAAGGGTTTGGACTTTGAATTTGACATTCAAAGAAATATTTCTTGTGGCACAGTTTGTCAGGTCTTAAATGCCATAAGCTTGATTTCTGACAAGTCCTTGTTAATTAATTGTGTTCTTTTAGCTTAAAAACCAGGCATTGAATTTCAGAGAATGGTTTGCATTGGGAGGGACCTTGAAGATCATCCAACCCCTGCCATGGGCAGGGGCACCTTCCACCAGACCAGGGTGCTCCAAGCCCTGTCCAACCTGCCCTTATTGTTGAACCCGTTCTCATTTGGTCAACACTCAGAAAAATTAAGTTGTGAATAAATACCAGGAAAAGAAACAGAAAAAATCCATCCTGAAGAAAAGGAAAGCAAACAATCACGGTGTTGCTGCTTCAGGAGCAGGGATTGTCTCCTTTCTCCTTGTGGCTCCTTGCACACATCTTAGGAGATTTTTCTCCAAGAAAGAGAGCTGAGTTGGGAATTCCTGCCAGGGGCATTTCTTTGTCAGTCTCTGCAGCTCCAAGGCAGCTTCAGAGCACAAGAGACCCTGAGGAAAGTGTTGACCTCTTTATTCTTCTGGTTGCACTTGGGTTCTTTACTCTTTTCTTCCAGTGCCACTGGGGTTCTTGTAATGGAGGACTGAGCTGGCTGGGTGTGACCTGCACATCCTTCCCCAGGGCAGGATCCAAACCAGCCTCAGTCAAGGTCTCACACTTTCGCCCTCCCAGCAGCAGAGGGACCAACCATCTCTTCTCACTCGCTTTCTTGCCTTTCCCTTCCTTGAAAAACCTGGCTGTGGATTGTCCTGGTGTCCCTCTGCCTAATCCTTAGGGCAGGTGTGTCGGTGTCAGCAGCTTGTGCAACACCTCCCCCCTGTAACCTCCACACAGACACTCTCCAAGGCTTCTACTCACGTACAGAACACAAAACTTTAAAGCCAAAAAGAGGCAGAAAAGAAAGGCAGAGCACTGACTTCAGACCTTGGTGCTGGAAGAGCCACGAGCCAGAAACCAGCCCTTCCCATGGAGCCTTGTCCTTGGCACCACCCGAGACACTGAGATCTTTGATGACCAGAAGGATCAAGGAAAGCTTCCCAGGACAGAGTGGCTCCAGCAGGGGCAGCAGGAGATGGGATTCAAGGAAAGCTGCCCCATGGGCTGGGCTGCTGCCCTGGGACTTCCTCCTTTCCATGAAGAGCTGGGCCACCTCCACGACGGTCCCAGGGTACTCTGGTGGCTGGGTGATGGGACATCAGAGAAGGTGACCTCAGCTTTGTGGTGTAACGGGCCAGCCATGAGCCTGATTCCCCAAATGGACCTCCAGCCTGCCTGGAAGTCTGCCCCTGGAAGCCCTTTGGGAGGAGTGGAGCTGGCAGGGTGAGTGTGCACAGTGGGTGCTGTGGTGTGGAAGTGCTGCCAAATGGACACGAGACTTTATTTTTGGTCCCAGGATCACACGTGTCATCTTGGAATCGTGCTGGGCTCCACTTGTCACTTGTTTGTTTTGCACTGGTGGCAGTGGGTGAGAAAGTCACAAGTGAAGTGCTGCATGCCTGTGGTTTTTATTTATTAAGGTATTGCTTTGGCCTCTTGAGGAATTTTTCTCCTTTTTTTTTTTTTTCCTGGAATTGAATAAGAAACAGTGTTATCTGGGGTGCCACATGAAGGTTCTCCTCATGGTTACTGAGGAGCCATCCAGGTAGACTACAGCTAAGCAAAGTCCTCCATACTAATTAACAAGTAATTCTTCTACTGAGACAATCATTAAGAAACATAAAAACTATCAAAACTGAAGCTAGTGAAGACAAGGCAATTGTGCCCCAAACTGTCTTAGCTCAGACCAAGAAGGTCTTCCCCTTGGAAGGGGGTCTGACAGAGCCCATTTCTCACCCTTGGGTTTGTGTTGCAGCCACTGGGTCATTTCAAACTGCACCCAAAGAGTGCTCTGGGAGCCCACCCAAGGCACTGCCAGCCCAGCCCCTGGTGCCCCCCAGGCCCTGGCACCACCCTGGAGCAGGACTAAAGCCAAACCTCTGCCAAGTGTGGATTTGGATGCTCCCTTCTCCAGCACTGACTGTGTTGCTCCACATATCCACTGCTCTAGTGCTGCCCTCCAATCCAGGCCACTCCAACCCAGCCCAATCCAACCCAGCTGTTGCAGCCCCAGCAAGAACCTCCATCCCTGCTGCATCATCTGGTCTTGCTGTGTTTGAGCTCATCTTGAAGCAATAAGGTGTTCAATTATCCTCACCCCGAACCCCCATTGGGTTTGGTAGAGCTGTGTGTGATTGTCACGTATGTGAATGTCTCCTTCCTTAAATCCCAGCAAGTTTTGCTGTTGTTTGTTTCCTGGAAGCAATTGTAATTCAATCAAAAGGCCCCTTATAAAAATTTTCCTTATTTCTGTCAAAACCTGTGTTGAAAGCTCTGCTAACTATTTCAGTCTGTCCCCAAGTTTTTGAAAGGCCATTTCTATGATTCTACCTATTTCTGTGTTTTGTTTCATTTGTGAAATTTTTTCAGTATTATTTTCATTTGTTTTACAATCAGGGACACGTTGAGGTTGGAAAAGTCCTTTAAGATGGAGTCCAAACAAACCTAACACAGCCAAGGCCACATTAAACTGTCCCTCAGTGTCACATCCATGTGTCTTTAAATGCCTCCAGGGTTGGTGACTCCACCACTGCCCTGAGCAGCCTCTTGCAATGCCTGACCATCCCATTTTCCCTAAGATCCAATCTAAGCTTTCCCTGGATGTTTCCCCTGCTCCTGTCCCAGTTCCCTGAAAGCAGAGCCCAACCCATCCCAGCTCCCTCTCCTGTCAGGGACTTGCAGAGCCAGAAGGTCCCCCCTGAACCTCCTTTTTTCCAGGCTGAGCCCCCCCAGCTCCCTCAGCTGCTCCTCATCACCCTTGCCCAAGGTCCATCTTGTACCAAAGTTTTCTCTTCTGTCCCTCTCCATCTATCCCAATTTATAGTTTCCCAGCTGACACATTTAAAAGGAAACAAAAATCTGGCCAGTCTTACAATTCTCCCTTTCCAAGCGCATTTGATTCTAATTTCATTAATGGCAATTATTTTATTCATTATTTGAGAACTGTTTAGTGTCCCACAGTTGGGTTTAATGGTTCTAGTTTCCCAATCCCCATTTTGGTGCCATGCTGCATTCCGCTCTGAGCACTGGCTTGTGTGACATTGGCACTTCTGCTTTAATGATAATCTCTTCCATATTTATTCTGTTGCCACTACATTGCAAAATTCTTTACCCAGAGAAAGCAGCTTCATTGCAAGTTGGGAGAAGGACACAGAGAGTGAAGTGACTTTTATGTGGTGGAAACAGGCAAGGTCTGCTGATTCCCAACCACTTTGCAGCTACAGGTTGGAACTACGAGTCCCAGGAACAGAAACCCAGTAAAAGCAAATGTAGCTAATTTTTATGAATCACAAAGTTGCCTGAACCTTCTGATTTTCCTCCAAAAAATGAAGCAGTTTGAATGTTTGAAGTTCCTTCATTCAATCCCCTCTTGAATGCTTTGATGGGTGGGATGGCCTCAATCTGGTCCCATCTCATGGAAAGGGTGGAGGAGAAGGTAGCAAACAATTCCCTCTTACTCCTTGTGCCTTGGAACATGGTGGAAGTGTTTGTGTGCCCAGTGCAGGTTCTGGGCTGGGTGACTCTCACAATGCTGCAGCCTCAGCACAGCAGGGAAGAGCCCCTGGTGCATCCAAGGGGTGGCAAAACGTGCAGCTGAGCAGCCTCTCTGCTGGCCAAAATACAGAGACCTAAAGACAGCAAATCTCTGCTTGGCACAGTCCCCTCCATGCAAGGACAGGCTGAGCGAATCCATCTGTCCCTGGGG
This sequence comes from Syndactyla subalaris, assembly GCA_035584875.1. Classification (NCBI taxonomy): domain Eukaryota; kingdom Metazoa; phylum Chordata; class Aves; order Passeriformes; family Furnariidae; genus Syndactyla; species Syndactyla subalaris. Next base: position 14,550 of record JAWMRD010000177.1, on the reverse strand, counting down.
ATCTTCAGCTCCAACACCCCCAGTGCAGCAGGGACTGGGGATGCACCGACTGCTGCCCTTCAGGCAGGACCAAAGCAACCATCTCCAGAAAGGATGCCAGTGTTGAATACTGCTGCAAGTTTAGAGATTTACTCTTGTTTCAACCATTTCATTTCTTGGGGTTTTTTTGTTTGTTTTGGCTTGTTTTGTTTTGTTTCCATCACTGTGTTTTGTTTTGCTTTGGGCTGGTTTTTTTTAATAGCTCAGGGAAAGATTCTCATTTCTTTCTCTCTCTCCCTTGGGCCAGAAGAAATCCAGAGCCATGCAGTGAACATCAATGCTTCCCTCTGATGTCTCCAGTGCCTGCAGGGCTGGCAGGCAGAAATGCAATGGGGAAACATAATTAATTTCAACACATTTCGGCATTTTCAGTCGCAGCCTCCCTGACTGATTGCACAGGAGGCTGCTCAGAACTCCACATGCCAGTGACACAGCAGAATAGTCCCTTTTGACTCCTAATGAGGATCTCAGTGAGGGCCCAACTCCTACTAAAAACAGTAATTTTATTCCATTCTCGTTGTCTTTGGAAGAAAAAAGAAAAGAAGTTCATTAATCCTGCGTAAGAATTGTGCCTGTCAGAACACTTTAGGAAGATGAGGATTTCCATGATGTTTAGAGACAGAAACTACTCCCCTCCAATGAAATGTAACTCCTTCTGTGGGGAAACCACAAGCCCTGAGTGGCAGTTCCAGCAGGAATGGGGGGCACCACAATTTCCTCCTCTTGCCTTGGCACCTTGAGAGCGTTCCCAGGGTGGGTGAGTGAAACCAACGGGACCTGCCGAGTTGCAACACTCCATTAGTGCTAATTCCATTTCTGCTCTCCATGCTGCTTTAGATGTAATTTCCTGTGCTTTCAGAAAGAGAAGGAAATTCATTTAGGAAATGGGATCACCACCGACTCAAGAACCAGAAGGATTGTGGACTAAGTTTCCTGGGTAAGTGGCTGCTTTTCAATGTATGTGCTTGATAGAATTGGTACCACTTGTTGAAGAAGCAAAGCTACAGAGCCAGGAAGAGTTTCTTTCCCACATATGCTCAACAGGCTGTCAGCCTGCCTCACTTAAATACCATGGGTGTTTAAAATACATCTGAATGAAACAGGTCACCTTGAGTGGTGGAGAGGGCAGGGCAGAGCTTTGGTAGGAGCTGCTGCTCTCTCTGTCCCTCTTGCCTGTTCCCACTCACCTGCTGAGGATGCCAGGAGACCTCACATCCACTGGGACTTCTTTCAACCACTTCCAGGCTAATTTAATTTTAAAATATCAGTTGTGAAGCTGCACTGATTCTGCTTTTTGAGTGTTTTGGAACCTTAACTGCAACCTGCAGAGTCCCAAAGACCCTTCCTTAGGCTGTGAGCCGGGTGTTTCTGCCTTCCACCCTTTTCTTGAATCCTGAGCATTTGACTCTCCCTGTAGGAACAACCAGTGCTTTTGAAGGACTGAAAGTGCAGGATTAGAGGCATTGTGGTTTCTGAGAGAGCCTGAACATCTGCCCCTCTAAAAGCTGCCAGATCAAGGCACAGAGTAGGGTCACTCATGAGACACAGTGAGTGCTTGAAATCCTGTCCTACCTCATCATGCCCGTTCAGACATTCCTTTTTCTGCCCGTGCTTGGTCATAAAACCTCACATTCCCTTTATACAAGTGTTCCTTCCCATTACTACCTAAGCCTAAACTGACACACCTCCCATATTGAAGGCCTAATATTTACTAAATGCATTAATGTCAAGATTGGAGTTACCTGAAGCAGGAGAGCAGCTTGTAAAGCACCCTCAGTCATGAGGAATTGCCAGACCCCCTGCACAGGGAGCCCCTCGGGAAAGGTGCTGACAAGAGTCACCTGCCCCCAAAATGTCCCCCCATGGGCAGGTTTTGCCTGGGGTGGGGTTTGTTCCCTTCCCACAAGCTGCTGAGAGGCTTCTTCCCAGTGGGGTGACTGGGGGTGCCCGAGGAACTGGGGGGACACAGCTGGGAGAGCTGCTCCCTGCAGCCCCCAGGGATATTCCAGACCATGTGGCAGCATGTAAAGCTGGGAAAGAAGGAATGCAGGGGTGTTTGGAGTGCTGCTGGTTGCTTTCCAAGGTCACTGTTACCAGGTTGAGCCCCTCTGCCCTGGCATGGCTGAGCCTGCCTGCCCACGGGAAGGGTGGAATGAATTCCTTGGTGCTACTTTTGCTTTCCCTATTAAATTGTCTTTATCTCAGCCCTCAGGTTTTCTCACTGTCACCCTTCAATTCTCTCCCCCTCCCAGGGCTGAGTGGCCTGTTGGGGTTAAACCATGACATCCTCCCAAATAAAGAGGGATCCCCCTGCCCAGCAGATCCAGGTCAGCACCACCCAGCACCTCTGCACTGGGGCAGTTACTCCAAGACACCCCCAAGGCAGTGAAAAACCCCCCTGAAAATAATAAACCTTAGGAATATCATGGATTTTAAAATAATTTCCTAAGAAAAATGGCTGTGTTTAGTCCTAACAGTTCTGGGGATGCCACAATGGGATTGAATGCAGACCATGGATGGTGGCATGTGCCAGCTCCTGACTCGAGACTACCCGTGGGTGTTAGGAGTGCATAATGTCCTCTGAGTAAATGAAATGACCACAGTGATAGTCTACAGAGGGGTCACAGCACTGTCACACAGGACACAAGGCTTTACCCCTCAATCTAGCTAAACTCCATTTTGGCAGCAGGTAGGAGGGAAGGAAGGAAGGAGAAATGGCCCAAGGAAATGTTCCTGCTGCCTCTGCAGCCAAGCAGCCCACACCCTGGAGCCTGGATGGCTGAGGAATGACTTTGGAATGGGTGAGACCTGCAACTTCTGCAGCTCTGGGTCCACCCCAGCAGCTGGCAGCTCATACCCTCTTAAGGAAAGGCAGATGTACAAGTTATTCAACTAAAACCTTTGGAAAGAAAACGCTAACAATGACAGGATTGGAGCTTTGGAATTAACGTCTTTTTCCTTTTAATTGCATTGCTGAAGAATGAACAAAATCATTTCCTTCCAAGAAAGGAGGGAAAATCCACAGTTTATTCAAAGCAGGATAAACTGGAAGGTGTTTCAGGCACAAGTGTTGTCCTGCCTGCAGGTTGATGTCACTGCCCAAGGAGCCCCTTCTCTGTCACAGAGGGGAATGAACACCTCACAGGGGACAACTGGCCCGGGAAGGTTTGTACATCTGGAAAGGAATTAAGAAGTGGAAAACAAGCAGAAGTTCTCTTGGAAGTAACAATGAGCCTTGAAACAAAGTCGTGGTGCTGGTAGCAGTTCACACCAGCAGGGCTTGGGGGTGTTAGAACCTGTGTTAGTGCTGGGCAACTGTAGTCCAGGAGTGTTTGTGCATCTCCAGAGCTGCCCTGCTGGTCCCCAAAGGAGCTGGAGAAAAGGGAAGGATCCAGGAATGAACCCCATGGAGGACTTTTGGCATTCCTGCTGGGCTACACCATGAACTGGCAATGAAAACCATCTTTCAAACTCCAATCTGCCTCCTGTGCCTCTGCCAACAACTACAGAGCCTGTGCTTGCTTTGAATAAAACCACAGAGTCATCAAGGCTGGAAAAGACCTCTGAGACCATTGAACCCAACTGTTAACAGTATTGGCTCAACAGCCTCTTGGGCTTGGGACTAAAACGTCGCATTGCTTTAAATATTTACTAATTTGCTGCCTTCAGGTAAAGATCGTATTTATTGAAGCAAGCCAGGGGGTTGTGCCTGAGGATCCCTAGGTAGGTGTGAGCTCTGCTGCATGCCAGGGGTTTGCAGAGCTCTGTTCCAGCCCTGCTGCAGAGACCATGCCAGCAGAGATCTGTTTTCTGTCAAAACAAGCACTGGGTACTTCAGACGAAACAGGCACTTCAGCACAGCAAGGGCATTAAGGAAATAGTTGGCTATAAAACCCCTTTGTTCTCAGAACTAAAATGTGATGCACATACAACAGAAAGGGCACTTTTGGCAAGACATTGATGTCTTATTTATGTATTTTGAGTGTATTTTACAAAAATCAGTTGCCTGGAAATGGAGTTGAATTCTTGAGTTCAATGAACATTGAACAGTTGTTTCCTCTCTGCATTCTTGGCTGGTTTAGAGGTCCTTCACATGCCCTTCCTCAGTGACCTCTCCTGAGAGCCAGGGGCACATGGATGCCTTTGCATGGGAAATGGCTCCTCAGCTGGGATTGTCCTTTTACCTTTCTCTGGATCATCTGGACACTCACAAGTGCAGGTAGAATTCCAGATGCATCACTGGTTTCTGCAGTGTGTCCATCCCTGCCTCCCTCTCCAAGATCTTCCCCAGAGTGTTAACCACCTTTTTTCAGTGATAAGAATTTATTTGGAAAATCACTCTGGCAGCTCCTCTGGAAAGGGCTCCTCCAGGAGTCCTCAAGGGTTCAGGCCTCTGCCTTTTGTATGTCTTTGCAGTGTGGTAATTTTATTGACAGGGCTTTGTTGCAAGACCTCCTGATTCTCTCTGCATGGTCAGTCTGAAAAACCGTAACAACAACCTTTGTCTCGAGGATCCTGCAAAAGGACTGGAAACCATTTGGCAACCAAGAGCATCCTCTGCGTCCCTTTGGACTTTCCTCTCTGGAAAACATCCCTTTTTTCCTACCATTTAAGCAACTGTTGGTACAAAACTAGTCTTGGACTTCATTCTTGTCCTGTGACAGCTCAGTATGTTTAAGTGTCTTCATACAGGACTGTTGAAAGATGAATTTAAATAAAATAATAAATCTGAGGTGTAGCAAGAGCAGATCTTTCTCTCTCCTGTTAATGCCTTAATATTTTTAGGTTTCTGGGGCAAGGTTTCTCTCTGCTCTTATCTAAATATTTTATCTGCTCGAGACTTTAATAACTCAGTTATTCAGTGCAGTGCTGGGATGGGTTTTTTTGATCCACAGTCACTCCTGCATTTTGCCCCACAGGAATCCTGAGGGAGGTCACACATCCTACTGCTCTAAACCTGACCTGTCTGCCCAGCTGCTCCACCCAGCTCAGGGACCATCCAGTGCTCCAGCTCTGCTCCTCTCCTGTCTGCTCAAGCCACAAGCAGCTGTTTATGGTGTGTAAAAATGGTCCCTGTGCCCTGTGTGTGTCCCACCGTGCATGTCACCTCTGTCCCCATGGCGAGTGGGAGCCACAAATCTGGGCTCCCAAGCTCAGGAAATCCCTTGCTGTGGCTTTTTAATTGAGAGGTTTGTGGGAAACAATGCTCTGAAGTGGTTTGTCTCAAGCTGTGAGACAGTTTATTGTGCTCCATCGACCCTTTTCTGCTCTGTTTCAACAACTAAAAATGAGGGGTGATTTCTGGGGTGTTGCCCGAGGTGCCTCTCACTGAGCCTGTCCTACACTCCCAGCATCCAGGCTATATCCAGTGTGGACAGGCTCTTCCCCTGCCAGCAGAAGGAAATGCAGGTTCTGGGCAGCCCAACAAGCTCTTCTTTGCAGTGACACCCCTGTGACCTGCTGGAGGTGGGATGCATTTCCTCCAGGAGAAAATACCAAGTTTTAGCAAAACTTTCTGGCTGTTCAGAGGGTGTGTTTGCATACTCCCTTCTCCCAGTGTAACACAGAGGACATTTCCAGGAAAGTTCCCTGCGCCTGCACTGCCCCTGTGCTGTGCTGGGGCACTTTTCTGCAAGCAGCAGTGCAGAACCAGCAGTGGTGGAGCAGAAGTGGCTGGAGAGCTCAGCCACCAGCCCAGGTCTGCGAGCTGTGTCTGAGTCTTGGTCTAGACCACAGAATTGCCTTAGAACAGGAAAGGGCCCCACGGACAGCCCGGGATAATCAGCCCTGTTCCCTGGGGTGGAGACTCTGAAGTCGTCCTGGTTCATCCTTGGTTCCACAGTGGCATCAGTCTGGACTGATTTAATTGATCTAAAGGTGCCCAACTACAGCAGGGCTCAGCCAAGGGCCAGGGGGTGTGACTTTGCTCTTCAGTGCACAGAAACTCAGCATTTAGCCCTGCACAGGGGAGTCCTTGTAGCAAAGCAAGGACTCGTTCCAGCTGTTTGAATTTCTCTGCTGGATTAAACTGGGCACCGATAAAGGCCATCTGCAAAAAAAAAAAAAAAAATTTAAAATAAAGAAGAGAAAGACCTTTAACCTTCTGGAGGCTCAACAAACCCCCCAACTGTGCCCAAGGTGTGACTTTAAACGTGCCAGGAGCAACGCTGGGGTGGTGCAGACACTTTTTGACTTTGGGTGCATAATCTCTGTCAGGTGAAATGTTCCTGTCCTGCCAGCATAGGATATTCTGAGTGGAAAGGGACCCATGAGGTCATCGAGTCCAGCTCTTAAGTGCATGGCCACACAGGGGACTGAGCCCGTGACCTTGGGGTTCTCAGCAGCAAGTTTTAATCCACTGAACTCATCTCAGGGTCATCAGTCACCAGCACATCTCCACTTTACTGAAAAACAACCCCCCAGATCTTCAGTCTTGGAAGTTTTGAGAGTGGACAAAACTGGGTTTGTGTCGGGCCCCCTGAAGGAATTGTCCTTCCTTCCCCAAAGGAGCTGCAGGCACATCCAGTCCTTCAGTCCCCATTGGGACCAGGGCTTTGGGACCAGGTTTGCAGCCAGCCCTCATTGCAAGAAGGTCTATTTAAAATCACGGGAAAACCAGACCACAGTAGACATTCAAGAGAAATTTCTAGTTCCTGTTCAACACCAAAACTAAAACTTTTCCTTATGTTTGTACCACAAACCCTTTCCCAGATTTATGAGAAATGTAGGATTTCCATTTCTCTGGGAAAAAAAAGTGGAAAACTAAATCAATATGTGGTCAAGCAAATGGCAGGAGAACTTTTAGCTGAGTAAACCATGCAGGCTTTCCTTTGTGCTGCCTCCAGCTCTTCAGCCTTTTTGGTGAAGGTACACAGAGGGTGCAGGAGCCAAGGCTCTCCATCACAGGAGTGTGGAAAGGCAACATTTCTTACAGCACTGGGATATCTTGGCATTGCCAGCCCCTTCCTTTTGGCCAGGCCTGCCAGTGAATTTGGTCTCCACAGAACACAGTTTTCTGTGAATTTGAATAATTTGTTTCAAATCTTGCTGCAATATTTCCCCTCTAGTTCTTTCCCAGAAGCTTTAGGCTGAAAAGTTTTAGTGTAATATTGAAATAGATGCAGAGTTATAAATTTCCACTGGGTTTGCAGATTCTGAGAGCTCACAGTGAATACATTTCTCTTTTTTTTTTTGTTTTGTTTTTTGTCTTTATGTTCACAGCAGATAAACTTCACAGACTTATTTCACAGGCCTGAAGGAAATCTTGCTCCTGTTTTCAATGAATGCTGCAGTGGATTCTTGGATAAAATAGTGCCCAACATTGATTTGAACAGATTCTGCTCATTGGCCTGTACTAGCAAAGCCCTAAACTCACTTCTTAAACCCCAAATAATGGCAAAACCCCAAGTCTGGGCCAGGCACTTGCTGTGACTGGTGGGATGGGCAGAGGGAGTGGGAGGCCAGGGAGGGTCAGGCTGGGCTGGTGTCTGCAAACAGGCTGCAGGGCAGCCTGGAGCATGGAAAAAGGGTTGCCCTGGTTTCAACAATGGAGGGAGTAAAATGATTGACCAATCTTTTCTAGATTTATAATAAAAGTTGCATTTTAGAACGGGTGAATAATAAAAACACTTGTTTAGTGCTGTATGATGTATTATTGCAGCCCATTTTCCCCAGTGGGGTGTGCAGGGTCAGATTTTGCCAGACACGGACAGTAATTTATTCCCTGGAATTCCAGAGCTGTGTTCCCATGTGGAAAACTCCCTGGAGGGCTCCTTCCCACCCCCAGCCCCTGGGCAGATTCTCAGTATTGCACTGGGCTGGGGGGGTTGGAGTCTTTGGGATTTGGGAGGGTGCAAACACACAATAAGCTCTTACAGTACGTGGGCAGCTGAAATCCCAGCCCGTTCCTGCAACAGAGCTGGCTGTGCTGAACATGCAGGGATTCCATTTCCAAATGTGGAGAAAACAGGGTTTGGTTCTGAATTTCATTGTTGAAAGTGCTCATTGGGGACAGGGGAGGGAGAAGCCCCTCTCTGCAGCACTTGGTTCTGTGTCAGGCTGGGCAGGTCTGTGACACCCACCAGGTCTGTCCCTGGAAGCTTTTTGTGCATCAAGACTTCATGCAAGATGTTTTTTCTTTCTTTATGGAGGAGCTGGACCAGCTTTCTCTGACAGCAAGGGCTTTATTCCTGCAGCTGCACTGAAAATCTACAAAATCCAATATTCCTAATCAGGCAAGGACAATTTTAATTGCAATTTAGGGGGTTGTTTTGGCTTTTTTTGGTTTTTTTTGCAAGATTCAGTGCACTGACATTTTTATTTCTTTCAAGATTCAGTACATGGACATATTTTTATTTCTTTCAAGATTCAGTACACGGACATATTTTTATTTCTTTCACAAACCAATTTGAAGTTTCAAACTTTGGCCAGGTTTCCATAAAGAGAATGAAAGCCAAGCAGAGCCAACAAGGTGCTTTCAGCAGTCACGTAAAGCTCAGGTTATTTTCCTGCACACAGAACATCATCTGCCACACTCAGGAAAAGCCCCCACTGGAAGTGTGGGGAATAAGGAATGTTGAAATGCTCTGAGAGAAATCAATTCCACATATTGAAGGAAAATATGACACTTAAAACACGACACTAATCATGTAAAACTTGCATTGTGTTTTGCAAAGTGAAAGCAAGGAGGAATAAGAAAAAAATCTATGAAATATATGGGAGCCAGGAAAGTAGAACAGAGACATCCAACCCACCAGTGGACTTTACATGAGACAGAGAATGTGGTTAAATGACACTTGAATTCTCTGGGAAAAGCTTTTCAGCAAGGACTTTAAATCAGAATGTTTAATAACTCCAGCCATGCTGTAACTAGGCAGCTGGCAGGGTGGGAGTGGGGACGTGCCCATGCTGTGTGCAGAGAGGGACAACCAGAACCACAATGCCCAGGAAGGTGGCACTTGCTGAGTCTGCAGTCCTTGAGACAACCTTCTGGAAGCAGATGCTTTGGTCATGGAATAACATCAACACAGATTGCCATTTTCATGAGAACTGGAACAGGTTTTACATCAGTTATAGAGAAAAGAGATGCTGAAACACTCCTGAAACTCATTCAGTGGATTTTCCCCCAACTATTGAAAACACCCGTGGTTTTGGGCAGGATTTTTATCTTCTTGTCCATACCTGCAACACTCTGGGGAAGCAAAGCCAACAATCCCCAAGAGGAGTTTCTGAGTTGCTGCACAGAATGTCATTCCTGCCCTGCCATCCCAGGGAAAGCACAACTTTTATTAGCAGAGGCCTTGAAGGAAGCTCAGCTGGCAAAGCACAGTCACTACTAAAAATGAGCTCTATTAGCTCATGTTTTGTCCCATTCTAAATTAACTCTAATTGAGAAAACAAAGGGAAAAAAAGAAAGCTGAAACGACACATGGAACCACATTTTTTATTAGATCTTTAAAGAGGTGCCTTTTGTATTTCGGGGTTGCATCAGAGCTTGGCTTTACGAGCATCTCCTCCCACCATGAAACAAATAAAGCTGCTGATCCATATCTGTGGCATTTGGGAAACCCTCCAGTCTCAGTGAGGACAAAGATAAACCAGCAGCTGATGGTTTTACTAAATCACTTCCCCAGCATCCTTGGAGCCCTGTGAGTCACACAGTGACCAGAAACATGGGGAGAAAAGCACCTTTGGAAAGTGTTTCTCTTCTGTGGCAGTTTAACCCAAGAGTCTTGGCAAATCACCTCCTTGTATTTTGAAGACATAAAAAATTCCACTGAGAGTTTTTACAGCTGAGTAATAAAAGTTTAATTGAGACTGACTCAGAGGGTAAAAAAGCTACTACAAAAAAGGAAATATTCTACAAAACCCCAGCATATATTTTAAATTAAAAGATTCTGAGCATCAGCACAACATCAGCCTGAGCTTTGTGTGGCTTGGTATGGATAACACAGAAATAAATGTCTCCTCTCGTTTCTGTTCCTGATAATAATCACACACAAACTTGGTACATTAATAGTCTAAAACAAGTTACTTTGTTAGTTGGAAAAAAATTCTTTAAAAAGAGAAATTCTTGGCAAACAGGAAATGTCATCCCGAGGTCTGCACGTACCCACCTGAATAAGTGAAGACATTTTAAATATACATTTTTAAAAGATTGTGAGGTTCTTTTTGCACAAAGTGACTCCCAGGTATTGCAAGAAGAACCCCGTGGTGTTTTCAGCACCAACTCAAGGCACAAGGTGATTTCCAGCAGCTCTCTTATGGGGGTCTCTAAATTATAAAGTCATGGCAGGTGCTTGTTCCAAAGATGATTTAGCCATTAAAACAGCCAGTGTTGACTCAAAATATTGATTTCAGAACTAGGATACACATGAATCATGTTCCTTCTAATCACACAGTAACTCGGAGCCTTCACCAAGATCTCCTGTACATTGGCAGCTGGGAAGGAAAACAAAATCCAGAGCAAGACAAATTCCTGAATGACCAAGGAATGGCAGGTTTTTAAACAATGTGCAGCATCGCTGCAGGATGTGGGAGAAAGAGGCAGGAGTTGGAAAGGAAATGGATGGGATTTGACTTGAGAAATGAACTCAGGAGCAGAGCTGGACAATGCCCTCCCTTGACCAGCCTGAGGCACCCCAGCACACTTGGAAGCAAAGCAAGGATCGTGCTCATCGAGGTCCTGCCCAGGCTTTGATTGCCCCCTAAAAGAGCATTTAAATCTTTCTTCCTGTGTCCCACCCCTTCCTCTCTGCATGTCACCAAGTCTCAACATTTCCTCCTGCAGTGCCATTGTCACAACTTTATTTTTTCACTTCGTTCCCTCTTCTGTTTTCCTTCATTAAAAAAGAAAAAAATCAGTATTATTTTATGTGGACAGATCTGTGCTCTCCTCTTCCTTCCCTCCCATTTCAGAGCTCAAGGCTGGTTCCCTCCCTGAGCTGTGCTGTAGGAGCACTGATCTCCTGCATGGACACTGGATGTTGCTGTAGGAGCTGCTGTCCTGGATGGACCTTCTTGGCTGTCCTGGATGGACCATCTCCAGGATGGGCTTTAGGTGTGTGGTTTAGTCCTTTTGCTCCTCGCTGGCCTCCCTGGACGGGCCCTGGACCTGGTTTGTTGCTCTCCTTGCCCAGGACTGCTGATGGATCCTGCCAGCAGCCCCCAGCCCTGGCGGCCCTGGTGACAACCCTTGGCTCCTGGCTTGTCCCCCTCCTGGGGAAGACCCTTCCTGATGCATCCTGTGGCCACCCTCTCATTTTGGGGTTCCAATTAACCACTGCCTCACACTCCCCTGGTGTTACAAGCTGCCCTGTGGCTTGTGTTTGACTGGGGTGTGAGCCCCTGGGAGCTGCATTGGGAGGCAGAACAGAAAAGCAAGGACAAACCAGATGTTTTCTGAACATTCTAGGCTTGTGACACAGTCGCTGTGACATGGCTCTGAAGGGCAGGGTGGCAACCACAGCAGATGTGTTGTGTTTGAGCTGGTTTGAAGCTTTTTCTCCCTAAAAAGTGCTTGGTTCACCTTCAGGGCACCTGCTGCTGTAAGTGGGGCAAGAATTCGGGCTGAGCATCTCCTCAGCTGTGCTGACAAAGGGCAGAAGGGTCAGCTGGTCCCACTGTCCCTGCCAAAGGTCTCTGAGGTGCCTGCCACTAGTCCTTTGCTGGGTGAGCACCCTCTCCCAGAGCTGGGGGGAAGGAAATGACACTGAGTCCCACCTGAGTTAGTCCAAACCATCTCCCCGGTGCTCTCCAGCAGGTTGGTTGCCTGCCCAAGGCAGGGCTGTGGGCAGAGCCACGGGTACCCCCTTCCTCCATGGGGAGGAAGAGGAGGAGGCCTGGGGTGATGAAGCCTCAAGCTCTACGTGTCTGTATTGAGTGTGTACACGCAGCATTGGCCTGGAGCTGACAAAGTAAAACTTAAAAATAGTATTTTTTCCAATAATGAAAGATTACTTGATTGTGTGACCTGCAAGAGGTGAAGGAAAGAAAGGAAGGATATTAAAGAAATATGAGAGGTAACTATGACATGGCCTGAGAACTCAATGGATATTTGGAATTTTTAGTGTCAGCAAAGACAAGTATGGTAAAGAGATTAAAGCATGAAAAAGATTTAAGAATTCCACAGCAACCAAACCCAAGGCTTAAACCCCCACCAAACACAGGAAGGAAACAAAGCTGAGTGGCAAGAGAAGCACTGCTCAACCCTATAAATAATATAAATATGTAAATAAATTGATTTACAGCCCTGACAGAAAAGCACCCTAAATATAGAGACAGTGAGTTGTCCTGAGAGATAATGCTTAATTGGTCTGACTTAAAAAATTACGAGGGAAAACAACTGTCATAATTAAAGATCAGCAGGATAAAACACAGCCTAACTCCTCGAAGAAATGAAGTCTTTCCATAAAATGAGTCTTTTGGCAGTGCAGTGATTGATGAAGCTCCGCTCTACCCAGCCACATTTACAGACCCAAGGCAGCCTCTGGCTGGGCTGGTTTGGAGTTGTGTGCCAGCTCATTAGGAAGGCACACATTGTGCTGCTCAGCCTCTAAAAATGGCTGGTTTAGAGCACATTCTATATGCTTTCAACAGTCAGTGCTCCCTGATGCTCTGAGCTCAGAGGGCTGCTCTGCCCCTCCCAGGGCAGGCAACACTTGGAATTCCCTCCTGTCCTCTGTCCCACAGGCCAGGAGCTCCAGCACAGCCCACGACTGGTGGCCTCAGGAAGCCTCGTTCCTACAGGGGGGGAAATACCAAGTCTCTTTGTTAGGCTTCTTGTTTTCCTGGGTTTGGCAAATTTTAAAAGCAATGGAGGTTTTTCTGTGAGAAAGCCAGCATGTCTCCACTTAACTCAACACAAATGTTATTTTATAAGATTCACTGTACTCGAACAATTCCTTTGTGGGCAATGCAAATCCCAGGATTGTTAGTTCTCGCCCTTGGCCCCTCAGTCAAAAAGAAGCAGCAAATTGAGAAGCCTCATCTGAAAGACCCCAAGTCTCCTCTGTAGGAAGACTTGTGAAAGCAAGAGACTCCTCCAAAATGCTATTTTAATCTTCTGCACTTTGGAGACTCTGCACATGTCAAAGCAGGAGGGCTGTTTGCCTTTTCAAAGCTGCTTGGGCCATCCTATTTTATTTTGCTTATCCTGTGGGGTCCATAAGAACAACTCAGCAACTGAGTTAAGAAAGAATTAAATGACCTGCAGTTGCCTTTGGATTCTTGGAGCTGCTGCAGGAGCGAGGGCTTGAGATGTTTGCCAACACAGGAATTAACTCTGTCCAGAGTGAAAGGGTTAAGATAACTTCAAGAAACTTCAGACTTTTCAAGATGGTATGTCCAAATCCCAACCCAAAATTAATAACCAAAGAGATCATGACTACTGAAAAATAGATATTTTGACTTTGTGGAGTGATGAGCTAATACTGAGGAAGAATGGTAAAAGAAGAGTAAAATAATTTAAGAAAAGAAGGCTTTGTTTGGATTCCTATTTGTGTCTGTTCCTGCTGGGTTGTTCTTCTGATTCAGAGCATCGGTGGAGGGAACAGAACCCCCAGAAAGGGTTACCCAGTGGGATTGTTAATGACCTAATGAAGAGTTAATAGCAACAATTACAGGAACAATCTCTACACCGGATGGGAATCTGGTTTTACCCTTTCAGATGAGATAATGATAAGCTCTAATCCTTTTCTCTGCAGTGAAGGTCCTCAGTACATAGTCAAAATTGTTGGTGTTTTTAACCCTTCCCTCTGACTTTGCTGCTGTCGATGGTGACAGGTCACTGTTCTCAGACATTCTTACCTGATCCTGTAGTTACAGCAGTGTAGAGGAAGACAAAGTAGAGTTATTTTGGGCCAGGGAAAAACACCCAAACTCTTTGCAAAATAACATTTGATACATTTAGTCTGGAGGAACCTATTTTCAAATTTTTCTGAAGAACTTGAAAGCTTTCAGGCCTGATTAGATGCAGCTCAGCCAAATAAGCAGAAATGACATGTCTGGAAATGGTCATTTTCCTGAAAGATGTTTGAAAAATCTGTGGCTTATTTCAGCATGAGAAGAAACACTCTAAATTTGTTAGGAATTTTATTTCCATTGCCTGCCTGGTGCTCTTGGAGTGCTCAAGGCAAGGCAATCCCTGTGCCTGCCTGGAGGGAGGGCAGCAGTCCTACCTCTGTAAGCTCAGTTTTTCTTGGTTCTAATTTTAAATGTTAAAAGAACTGGAGCAGAATGCCAGGTTTTATGGCAAAGTATTGAGCTGCATGTGCAGTAGTGCAGAGCATTCCAGAGTGCTTCACAGCTGAAGGTGTGTCTGCACTAGGTGAACAAACAATAAATGGGATAAATTGTCTGGAAAGCATCCTCTGGAAAGGATGGTGAGTCCCACTTTAGGAGAGCCAGGATTTTATTCTGAGCCTGACTTTGTACTTGTGATGCCTGAAATCCTGCAAAACAGACACTCTGCACAAGGTTAATGGAGATAAGATATTACCTTTATTGTGGTTT